>WEIU01023061.1:178803-555769 GCA_013389925.1 Aegithalos caudatus | reverse complement strand
ATAAGAAGAGTGGGGGAGGGAGAGGAGATGAGAGGAGAGGAGAGGAGAGGAGAGGAATTCAAGTGGCTTGCCTTTTTCTTAAAATCAGAAAACAGAGACATTTTAGCTAAAGCTTTCATTTTACTTTTTTGGGGGGAGAAAAAAGAGAAAAAAAGAAAGAAATCCAGAAAATCTGGGGCTTGAATGGAAACTTAGGAAATGGAAAGCAAAACCATTTCATAAATATCCCTTCACTATGAAACAATAAATAATAATTATGTTATAATAAGGTTCTATTATGAAACAACACCCCAGCCTTATGTTTATTCCAATTCCAACTGCATATCCACAACCATCAGGCATTAATTACATTGGCAAACGCATTTTGCCAAAAAGAAGGAACTTTATGTACTATCAAGGAACATTATGCCCCACCACCACTAAAGTCCGGGATATCACCAGGCCTTTTAAGGCAAGAGATACAAGGTCACAAGAAAAAAAGAATTAAGACAATGCAGATAAGTCTCCTCTTCCTCTTGTCTACACTAAAACCAAACACAGACCTTAATTGTAGGAAGTTCTAAACTATTTGGTTCAAGTGTCCTCAGTCCTTTTTTTCTACCTGAACTGGAAAAGTAAAAAAAAAAAAAAAAAAAGCCTAAACAAAATAAAACCGTGCAGGAAAGAGAGTTTTAGTTTTGCTTTCCATCTCTACAGAGGAGTTGGAAGATTTTCTTAAAAAAATCTCTCAGCATGAAATCAACACCACAAGTCTGCCAAGGCTGGCGAAGTCAGGATCTGCTTCCCAGTTTTCCAGAGACTACATGTGATATCCAGTAGCAATTACTGATTTTCCCCCCAAGGGTGTGTCTGGAGCTGTCCCCCAGGTTCCCCTCTCCGAGGCTGGTGCTCACTCCTGTCCCCCTGGGTGCTCCTGGTCCCCTCTGTATCAACCTCCCTGATGGAATGGCTGTTGCCATAGAAACCACTACACTAACATCACAATTTCCACCAAGATGCTTCAGCAATTTACTCTGGTGATTAAACTGCAGCCATTTATTGCACAGAATAAATAACAGGGCACTGGTGAATAATGGGGCTACGACTCCATCGATGGCTCCCGGTGACATCATAAACCACAAGAACCAAGCTCGAGTCATCACAGCTCCTGAGATGGAATTATAAGCTCCATCATTCAAACTGTGCTCTTTAAAGACATTTGATCTAACTTAGGGAGCCAAGAAAGTGAAAGAGAGAGAGACAGAGACAGACCAGGAGGCTCTCAGGCCAACCATGGATTGTCCTGGCCAAGAGTGGGAACAGGCACCAGCACAGCCAGGTACACACCAGGAATGGGACAGACAGACTGCCAGGCATCAGCACAGCCAGGTACACACCAGGAATGGGACAGACAGACTGCCAGGCATCAGCACAGCCAGGTACACACCAGGAATGGGACAGACAGACTGCCAGGCATCAGCACAGCCAGGTACACACCAGGAATGGGACAGACAGACTGCCAGGCATCAGCACAGCCAGGTACACACCAGGAATGGGACAGACAGACTGCCAGGCATCAGGACAGCCAGGTACACACCAGGAGAAGGACAGACAGACTGCCAGGCATCAGCACAGGTACCTGTCTGGCTGTGGGATGCTGTTCAGGATCGATGCTGCCCATGGGATCTCAGGTATCCAGCTCAGAACCTCCTGCCAGGAAGAGCTGTGTTCCCAACAATTAGCCCTGGGAGCACTGCAAATTGTGCAGGGAAGACTAAACAGGCATGAAGAACAGGCTTAATTTTCCCTGCTAGTTCCTTTTTGCTCTCATGGAGTGTGATCACCTCTCCCCTGAACTCTGAACAGGCTCAGGTTTAGGAACATTCTCTCCTCCAAGCACTGAAGCACCCCAGTGGCTCTGTGTCCCAATGGGATCAACCAAGGAGCTTTTATTTAGTGCAGACTAAGATAATTTGCTGGCCAAGACTTTTCTCTGGGGCCAGGTCCTGAGCAAGCTGTGAAGTGCTGACACAGACTGAAAGGAGCTGAGGCTCTGGCTTCAAGCCCACATTGCTGGGACATCCCACACCTGCAGCAAGGGCTGTGGAACTTGAATAATATTCATTGCTTTGGATGTTCTGGCCCATTAGATGGCATTTGAAACACTGAAGTATCATGGAACAGGAAGATCTATAAGATCAGTGATGGATCTATAGGATCAGCAGATGGATCTTCTCACTCATAAAAGTTGTTTGTTTGACTCCAGTGCTTACTCAAAGTTGTATTTAGCAACTAGCAAATGTGAGGCTTTTTTTTTATCCTGTTCTTCTGAGAGGTTCAAACAGCCAGCTCTTTGTTTCTTGATGCATTTGATAACATAAAAGATGCAAACAAGTCATTCCAGGCTCACTTTCTTCCTAGAGTTCTTCAGATTGCAAAAAGTAAGTCCCAGGTGGGAAATCACAATAGAAATTCCAAACCAGTATTGGACTGGGATGACCCAAACAGGGAGCTCTGCCCAGCCAGAGCTCCCTCTCATCAGAAATTTCTCAAACAGAACTTCAGGATCAGGGAAGTTAGACTCACTCTTCCTCTAGAGATTTCTCTTTAAATATATATATTTAATGGTAGCATTTTAGAAATCACTCATCACTGCCCTAAAATGTTATTCTGTTTGAGGTCAGTGTTGTATTTTCCACTGGGGACAGTTTGACCAATGTTGGGTACTCTAAAGTTTCCACCCCTACACACATATATGGAGAGGAAAAGAGACTGTAGGATGATGCATGTATCTTAATGCACTAGACAGAGACAAACCCCACATTTTTAATAGCTTTCTCTATTGATTTCAGAACTATTTATCATGTGACTGCAATAACACACATTTGCAGACTTTAAAAACTCGAGCACTGCTTCAAGAAAGCTGGGCTCGACTCTAATCTCACTGTAAAATGGGAACATCTCCAATGAAGATAATTACCCCCATGTCAGTGGGATCAGAAATGGGAAATTTTGCCTCATTGTGCTTCATTTTAAACCTTCTTTCAGGCAGGAAAGCATGAGGAGATTCAGTTTAGAACTGTTCATGCCTTTTGAAAGTTGGTCAGAAAAACACTTTGGAGCTGGTTTGTGCCCATCTCAGATCTGAATTTACTCCTCTTCCTGTATCTTCACATTCTCTATTGCTGTCACACATCCTCACTCCTTTCAGGTTTTGTCTCTCCTGCTCACCCTTCACCCTGTATTTTGTATTGTAACAAAAGGAACGATTCAGCTCAGATGAAATGAAGATTATCATGAGCAAACTTCCCTTTTGCTGCAGAATCCACCTGGGGGTGGTGGAACCTTTCTCTCTGTCACTCTCTCCAGGAGCAAAATGTCCCTCTCAGGTGCCCAAGCTGATCTGGAACACAGGCTTCTGGCTTCCCTGTAAGTTTATTTTTCAAAGGATGGGCCCTTTACCTATATTGCATTAGAGAACAGACAGGGTTACATAAAAAACTGCACAGCAGCAGGATGATGAATTGCTATGGTTAATTAGTAATTTACTAATTGCATGTTCTAGCAACCAACCAGGATCTACACTCTACCAAAGTAAACTATTAAATACAGGTAAAAGAGAAAAGTGTAAAGAGAATGAATGGAGCAAAGTATTCCAGACTCCAGGACCCTTGGCTTGGGCAAGATCCTACAAACACCATGGAAAGGATAATTTTCCTAATGCTATAAATGAAAGAGTGGCAATAACAAGATTTCCAGCAGACATTTCCTCTTTATGTAAGGAAAAAATGGCCATATATATGAGATGGGACTGTTTTCTCCTGCCATTACAGAGCACAGGCTCTGGGGCCACTTCTAAAGGGGCCAAAACTAATAGCAGAAAACAAGGCAAAAAGCAGAATCACAGCCCTGGAGTTAGGACAGCAAACTTTGGCCTTTTCAAGGATCTACTCAGAGGAATTGCATGGGATACACAGCAGGAGAAAAGAGAGGCCCAGAAATGCTGGCTGCTTTGCACCCCTTTGAAAGCACTGTGTGTTCTATTGCTAGGGAGGAAACCAGGCTGAATAAAGGAGGTGCTTCCACAGAGAAGGATGCAGGACTTGGGAGATGTGAATCACCTTTTCCTTAGTTCACACAGAAGCACACAAAAGCCAAGACAGGCTCTGATTAGACACTCCCAAGGTAGTCTCATCTGCTGGTGTGTGCATGTTTCGTTTGTGAAATGCCAAGGGAAGCTGGAGGAACTGAAACACAAAAAGCCCTTTAAAACACAGGGTCCATTGTCTCCCCTGGCCAAATTTGCTTTAATCAGGTGCTGGCTCCATTTCACCTCACAAACATGAGCTCCCAGATCTGCAAGGCACACTGAACCAGTGAGCAGGCACAGCAGGAGGGGAAATAACCAAAGCTAAACTTCACCTGGCCTGAGATTACTCTTTCACTTTAGTCTCTTTGCCCAGGTGATGGGATGCTTTCACCCGGCCAGAAAGCAAAAGAACAGAAATAGAAAAATCAAATGCTACCAGGAGGAAGAGGGAGCAATGTAAACTGACTGTTGTTCTGTGCATGCTTTCTCCCCCCTCCTCTTTAATTTCAATTTGCAAAGACAGTGAAATGGAAAATGTGCCTCTAATTATTACCCCTCTGTTCTTCCTAAAAGCCTCTCTCTCAACTTTTAAGTCTCCTCAAGTTTCAGGTCCTCTTTTTCTCCCTCTCTCTTTCTCTCTTTCTCTCTCCCCCTTTTTTATTTAAACTAATCTAAAAAAGCTATAAAAAGCCTCTGACACTATAAATTCCCTTGTAAACCCTGGTTTTATAGGTTTAATTGCCTCATTTTATTGCCTTGCATGCTTTGTTCCTTCAGTATTTTAGAGAGCTGCCCCAGTATTTAGTACAAGCAGGCAACTTGGGGAAAGAGAGACCAGCTCAGAGCCCTGGACTAGAATTTGGCTGTGGTCAGAGCTCTGGCATGGTCAGCACCCTACAGAGACTGGGTCTGGAAGTGGCTCCACTCAGGCTCTCGCATGTGGGACAATGACCCAGACAAAACCAGAGAAAAACCTCAGCACTGGGGAGTTCATGTCCCCCTTAATGGGATAAAATCAGGCTCAGAGGCTGGAGGGAATGAGAAAACACACACAAAGAATCTCTCACAGGGAAAAGAGTGCTAGGGAGGATTCTTTTTTTTTTCTGTTACAGGAATAGATTCTTCCCTGAGCATCAGCAAAGCACAGTGCAAAAATCCCAAAGATTCCCAAGCAAGCAGCAAGGGCTCTCCTGTGGTAGGTGCTGTACAAACATGGACAAAAAAAAGTGAGATCCCAGTCCAGGGTGCTCCCCATACAAATAATTATCCTCTTCGTATAAAGGCAAGGGGATGAATGTGAAAATCTTACCAAGATTCCTCCTGGATCCTTCATAGTCTCTCAGTCACACTTTTCATCCCAAAGTCTTAATGCCCAAGCAATCAGCAAAATCTACCTTTGCTTCAGACACACATTTCCTAATTATGCCACTATCTGCTGAATGGCTTCCACAGATCTTCACCAGACACTGTGGCTGTACCTCACCCTGAAGGGTGCAGGAGGAGAACAGATACACAGGGACTTCAGATGGGCAGCTAAAAGGAGCCTGCATTTATTTCAGGGTTAGAACTCTCAAATGGACTTGGAGAAATGGCCCACATTCACAATACAAGATTATTTTTCTCATTAAAGAACATACACAACATGTTTCTGTGCAGGCATTGCCTCCACAGACATCCTCATCAATGGCATGGAAGTTTCATTCCCTGTCTTAGCCTTGGATCCAAGAGCCTGAAGTCCAGCAAAATGGAACAGCACAGACACTGCAGACCTTTCACCAAAAGGCTGGGGAGCTTTTCCCCTCAGTGTTTCCAGAATGCATTTCCTGGCTCCCAGAGAACATGAACTGACACCCTTGGTTCCCTCTGAGTCTAGAGATTTTTTTTTGCCTATGACATCCAGGTGAGGTGTTAAGAAGAACAGACTCAGCAGGATTTTATTCCTGAACTCCTTCTTTTACCAGTTCTAATTCATGCATGGGAAATAAAAAATACTAGAAAGAAGGGAGAAATAAATGAAAGCCTAAAAGCTTTCAAACAATTTGGTTTTGGCTTAACTGAGGAAATGATAAAGGCATCCAAATGTGGGTTTTGTTGGCAAATTAAGGGTTTTATTTTTTTTTCTCTTTTCCTAAAGAGGCAAGGCTGCTGAATCCTGATGTGTGTGCAGCTTGCACTACATTCTGGTTTATGGCAACTTCAGAAAATGTTGAGCATTCTTCACCAAATATGTCAGAGAAGAAGAAGTTTCAAGATTATTAAGTGTCTGGAAGTTTTATAAATACAAGTCAGCCAGTAAGGGAACAAGATACAAATTTGTTTCCCCATCCTTAATCTAAACCATGCATTAGATTTCTTTATGCTGTTCACCAAGTTGCCATTCTCTGAAATGCTTCCCCCATTTCAGGGAAAGGGACATACACTTTATGTGAAGAACTGAATCTGCTTTTTGTACTAACCAAGGTAAAAGAGTAACAACCTCTTTATTTTTCCAGACCACTTATGATTTTATAGACCTGTATTGTATCTCTCCTCAGCTACCTCACAGATCCCTGCTCTACTTAACTGCCCTCCATAAATATGATGTTTTCCCCTCTCTTGCCTCTGCATTTCTTTTCTTAGCCAGGTCCTGTGAAGAAGAAAGAAGAAACATTCCCTATTTGTGAAAAGGGAATTTAAAAGTATGTGTTCACACACAGATTATTCCCTGTGAACAAGCAGATCCTGAAAAAAATACCCTGCTTGTTTTAGCCATTAAACTGTTGGCAGCAGGGCAGGCAAGAGGGATGGGATGGAAGGGGAGAGGCACTCAGAGGATCAAAATCTGCAAGAAAAGGAGGTTTAAAACAAATGAACTGAAGAAAGAACTTGTTGTTGGTGAAGTTGATCCTTCATGCTGCTCTGCTATCTTGTAAAAGGAGTTTTATTTGCCTTTTTGTGGGAGTCCTGGGAGGAAACTATTAAAGCCCCAGGCTTTAGGCAGTTTGTGGGGATGTGGATGCAGGCACAGGGGTGGGTGTGTGTGTTTGGGTGTGCATGGCTGGGTTTTCTCCCTCCCTTTTACAAGGGCCGGTCAGGTCACAAGGTTAAAGCCAGGGGGGACTTATTTTGTGTCGTAAGAATTTTTACAAAGTGTAAAGGATCAAAGTAATTAGCTGAGGGTGAGAGCCCAGGACTGTCAGAGAAGCAATGCAGCCCCTGCCCGGGAGTCCTGATCACAGCTGGCCAGCCCCAGTCTCCAGATCCTGGGAATAACCTTCCCCAAAAGGTCTGCACAGCACAGGGGGTGCTGCTCCATACGAAACTTGTAAGGAAGAAGAAAGGCAAAATTTTGGATGGAGCAACTGGAAAATGTTCCAGCAATGTGTCTGAATGAAACCCAGGAGCTTTTAGGTGTGAACATTTTAAAGCCAGCTTGTCTGTGCTGCTGTGAGAGCTGCCAAACCTCTCTGGCACTCTTTGGAGAGCAGGTCATTGCCTCCTGCTCCCAGCTGGACAGCAAAGATCATCCCAACGTGAGTCAGGATTCCCAATCCCTCAGTTTGGTCCTTCAAAGCAAACAAGCAAGAAGGGAAGAGGCACACGGAGTGATAAAGCATCAGCATCAAAACAGTGGATCCTAGGGGTGGATCAAAGCTACCTCCAACTGTTAGCCAAGAACTTCCTACTGGAAATAACTATTCTCTGTGCTGGCTGTCCTGTGCCTGCTGTTCTTGGGATGCTCCTGATGCAATTCAAGTCCATCCAGCAGCCCTCTCACTAAAACAAGCCAGGCCACAGCACATCTGTAGTGTCTGGGCAAGGAAACCCCCTATTGCACCACTGGCCTGGGCTTCCAAAGTGGACAGGCTGACAAGCATCTGAGTCACTCACTTCCAGATGTTCACAGGAAGGAGTTTTGCCTCTAAGCCCATATTTTCTTTCTTGGGAAAGAACCTTTGATGACATCAATCTCCTGTGTCCCTTGAAGTAACTCAGGGTTTTATTCCTAGAATTACAGGGGTACACGAGCCCAGCATCCACTGCACAGCAAGAAAATCAATTGCTCCTGACATTGCACAATCCATCCAGTGCTCCAGGATCCTTTTTTTTCCTGTTCTACAGACAAATATCCAATATTGGGAAACATATGCTTTTTTAGGAGAAGTTTTTAGGAGAAGGACTGCTATGAGATCTCTAGCCAAAGAGACTGCCCTACTTATGCATGACTGCCACAGCTCCAGGGGTGGCTCACATGTGTAAAATGCCAAACTACACAGCACATGAACATGGAGTGCAGCCCTGGAAGGCCTCCAAAGCCCTGGAGTCACCCATGGTTTGGACTGGCACTGGTAACTGAGAAGAATTAGTTATTTTTTAAATACAGACCAAGCTCTTCCAGATGGCCACAGAAGGACTTGCTGGGCACTGGCCAAGGCCACCAGATCCCTCATCTCTCCTAGTCTCATTCAGCAAGAAGCTGATCAGCTGCCACTCTTAGAAATCAAGAGGATAGGAAGGAATTGCAGAGAGACACTAGAAATCCCAGTTATTCTTGTATCACAGCTGGAAATGAACTGTGCATCCTCCTTGAGGCAGCACTCCTACACCCTACCTGCAGCTGCTGTGTGGAAAGAGGATATTGACTCACAAAAAAGCTGCTTTTTTAAACTACTGCATTAGTTTTATTAAATGTTTTCAATCTATGTTTCACCTTTCCTCCCCAAATTACACTCATCTTTGTGAAAGAATAAAAATTAGCTGCCTAACCACAGCTTTGGCTGCGAGCCTCCTCCAGCCCGGCGAGGATGAGTTAGTGCTCGCAGCGTTATTGATCTCCAGGCACAGATTGTCTGGCTCATGAGCCTCATGTCTCCTATCCCACACTGAGACCTGCCTCCCCTTGGCATCCCCCTGATCTGAACCTACTTGAGATGCAAAATGCAGAGCTGGCAGGTGTGGCTGCACCATGGCCCACAGCCATTCATCACACACTTCTCAATAAGCTAATTGCCCTAATGTGTGAAAATTGATTTCTGGGGTGAATGCAAAAGTCCCAGTGATTTACACTCTATTTCCAATTGATGAGGCTCAATAGATTTCAATGAGTACTAAAATATTTACCACAGTGGGAGGCAGAGGGAGGGGGTGTGGGGAAGGCCGGGAACAGGGTCATCACTCACGGAAAGCATCCCAGCAGTGCTGGTGAGCAGCACCATCAGCCTTTGGAGGGGCCCAGCAGAACATGAAGCATTTGGTGGAGCAGGAAAACTACTTGGTCAGCCAGAAGGAAAGCAATGACAAAAGAGAAGGAAAAACTGATGTGTCAAACACAGCATTGCAGCATTGGAGTGAGCCTAATCATAGAACTCCCCTGATTTCTTGGAGGAATAATTCTGGGAAAGCACCTTTGATGCTGTGTCCTGCCAAGGGCAGTTTGAACTCAACTGCCTTTGCTCTCTGACTCTCAAGGGCTCCCTGGGCTGCAGGACAGCACACCACACTCAGGGTTAACAAGAAAAGGTCCAGTGACTTTCCCACAGCCACCATCTGCCCTGGCAGCAAAACCTCTCCAGCCACAGCTGCCCATAACAGACATTTGTACTCCACAGTTTGATGGCTGGGACAGCCCAGGCTGAGTGGGACAACTGCAACACTGACCTCAAGTGCCAGTGTCCTCCCCAGTCACCCTGGCAAAGCAAACCAGTACTTCCAGGAGAAGGTAGACAAGGGCATGGGGGGAAATGGGAGTTGAAGCACTCTCACAGTCTACAGTATTTTCCTGAGCTCCCTCAGCATCTCCTTCCACCTGACCTTGATGCATCAAACTCAGCTCTCAGGTCTCATTGACCTTTCCTAAGTCATCCTTCCCTTCCCCTATTTATTAATCCTCCCTTCTCCTCACCTTCCCTCACCTTCATAGGGTAAAGTTCTCATTTATCAAATCAAAGGTTAGCACTTGTCACACCAAAAGCTTTGAAACACACCTTAGCAATGAATAATTTCCAAGATCAGAGCTGCCCCTATCTCTCCCTTTTTCACTCAAGAGCAGCTCAGGGTAGAGGCTTGCAAGCACTTCACACAGAATGCCAAACCCCACTCCTTCAGCAGTGGGGTCAAGAAACAAGCTCAGATCCAGGTCTAGGTGTGAAACTACCAACAGTCACTGGGTGGTAACTCCTCTGTGAGGTAAGAGGGCCTTCACTCATCACACACTTCTCCCCAAACCTCACCATGGCAAAGTGGAGCTGCTGCCCCAGCACAGTTCTCCCAGTCCTGCCTATCCCTGGAAAGCCAACAGCATTTCAGTCCATTTCTCCAGGTCTGGGCCAGCACATGGAGCCAATATCCCCACAGTCCTCAAGTTTATCTGGCATGTTCTATTTTCTTAGCAGGTGGTAGTGAATTTCCATATAGGTCTGACTCCTCTGAACTCCTGAAGGTGCTGCCATATTGGAATTTCTTTATTTCTTATCTCTCTACTCATGCTGCTGTGCAATCATGATGACAAAATGCCCCAGGGACTATGAAAAAGCAATAAATAAAGAAGCTGATGCAAAGCAGGGGAAGCCAATGGAGCTGGATCAGTTTAGAGCAGGCAACTCATGGAAACTTTAAACTCCCTTTCAAACACTCTTAGCAACCCCTCAAGCTGCCAGCTGTAAAGGAATTCACTGACCACTATTTACATGATTCATGGCAGTTTTCTTGGAAACTGCAAATGAAAAACCCAGCTCTGCTCCTCAGCAGTTTTGGTTTCCTGCCTCAAAGCACTGCCCAACCTGACAGCTAAGGAATGCTCAGAGTGTCCAACTGCACTCAGGTCTTTGTGCTAACACTGAAACCCAGCCCTTCATTCATCAACAGATCAAGTGCAAACAGATTCTCATGTGGCTGTTTTCTTCTCATCCTGGCACGCTAAGGCAGATCCTTCAGCAAGAAGAAATTATTTGCCCAAGCAAAAATACTTCTTGCTGCTAGAAAAGGTGTCCTGCTGGCAGGTTTGTTCCGCTCATTTCACTGCACTTGAAATGGCAGAGAAGGAGAAAAGGAGAGATATTAATGCTGTCACCAAGGTCTTTTTGGTAGTGATGAGCTCAGTGTAGCAGCTCATCTCACCCATCCTCTGATTTTCCAGTCCTCTGTTTTAGATAATTCCTTACTCTTCTTCTCAGCTTACACAGTTCAGATCAGTCCTTCCAGAGAGACCAGGATGTGTCAAAAAAGAAAAAAACAAGTTCACAATTAAACCACATGCCAAGTAGGCAAACCCAAAGCAATTCTGCTTCCACAGTTCCTTTTCTACTGTCCTACTCCATCAGCATCTGCCTTTTCTTTTTCCAAAGGTGCTGCACTTGGAAAACCTGGTGCAGGAAGCTCTCACAGCATAAAGCAGTATTAATTGTTATTCACTTTACAAGAAGATAACGCAGTGTTTAATCAGCAAATGTCCCCATCTCAGCTCTGCAGGTGAAAAATGATATGCAAGTGCAAAGTATTTCTTAAAAATATTGGAAATACATTTTATAAATAATAAAAGAGGAGAAACTTCCATTTTAGCCTGTGTCTGTTCCTCTGGCCATCCCTATTCCCCTCACTCCTGCTCACTCTGCAGAGCTGTATAGAAAATCAGAATCCAATCTCAGCAAATCCTATTGACTGTCTCCTGTCACTCACCTGATTAAAGGTTCCACTTACATCCAAAAGCTTCAAGCTCACTCTGAGTCATTCATAAAACTCCTATTGAAGGATTAGCTTTCACAAACTTTGCCTTAATGATTATGCATTCTATTGATCAGTGGGGGAAACTATAAAAATTGACACCAGAATAAACTTTGAAGGACTGCTCTCACTCAGCAGAACTCAGATCAATTGGAATCGACCAGGATGATAGGGAAGGGGGGAAAACAACCTCTCTCCATTAGCTGGGTGTAATCCTGATTAGCTAAATGGTGAAGTTTTTCTTCTGTCTGTATTCGACTGCTGAAATCCAACAGCATCTCAGTGTGGTGCAGATTATCAGTCCTTGAGGATAACAACAGATGCATTGGTGTGTGTTCATTCCACCTTTGCTCCACAGATAAATTCTCCTTCACCACTGCTTTGATGTTCAGATTTCCTTATCCCTGCTCCCCCATTTAAAACGATCCAACACACCACAGAGATTATTTTGTTCATGGAGGGAATAGGTATTAGTCACTGATAACAAAATGAAACAGTGTTAATGTGACATTCCTAAGGTCAGTCAGGAATTCTTTGGGTTTTACCCTCGGAATTCTTTTCCAAACCCTTTTGGGACAACACATGCATACATGCAGGTAATCCAGCTTTGGTGAGTCTGCCTGAAGTAGAAAACAACTCAAGAGAGATGAGACCAGAACTTTGTTGCTTTTCTAAATATTCCATCGAGTTTAATAACAGAAAAAAAAAAAAAAAGTTCTTCTGCCCATAAAATCTTCCCCTCACATCCTTAGGCCATCCTGGCTCCAGAGCAATAATGATTCCTTGTGTTCCCTCTGTTGAGCAGTGTATCCAACTTCCAGCTGGGATGCACAGATATGCCTACAAACACCTCCCAAAAGGCAATGCAAGTTACCTGAGGATACCCAGTTCCAGTTCCTCATGTTCTCTGTATTTTACTGCCTAATCCCAACCCCTCAGGGGTCATTTTAACACAGCACCCCCCCCAGTTCCTCCCACCTGAGCGTTCAGCATTGCCAGACACCAGCAGGAGCTTCCTGAGCAGAGCTGGCTTCAGAACTTGGCTAACATCTCCCATGAGTAGCTGTCCTATTCCAAGGAGTATGGACAATATCCAGCCCAGGAAGGCAGATGTTTTTAGTCCCAGAACTGACTTTATCTAGAGTCCAACCACTGGAGTCCAGCTCAAGTTCAGATTATGCTGAGATATTTTCCCAGACTCAGTTCCAGGTGGCCACTGAAATCCAGGTTTCCTTTTTACTGTGAGATTACTCACAGGATGATCTATTTTCTGTTTGACAACCATGTACCCTTTCCTGTATGGAATCCCAGAAAGCTGGGACCATCTTAGAAGGGGTAATTGAAAAAGAGAACTGACAATAATGGCCAATTTGAAGAAGATTTTGTCAATAAAATCATATAGCCAAGATATACTTTTCCACTAAACCATTTTTAGGGCTACAGAAACTTGCAACTATGAGCAGCATATATCTCAGTTAATTTTAGCAGTCAGGAAATGAGGTCTAGCCTAGATAATCCTCCAGGCTCTTGGCTGAGTCAATGGCACAGGCACGTCCCAAGGTAATACATCCCATCTGTCCCAGGGAACTTCTGGGGATGAAATGGCTCACCCTGTCCAGCTAAACACCACCTCAGAGTGCCAGGTCTGGCCACCTGCATGGACCCAGACAGGAGCAGAAGTGTGGCCAAGGCAAGCATCCAAAGTCCCTGTGATGAACTCAGACAATATTCCAAACTGACTCTTGGATATGCTCAAGGACACAGGAACAGAAACCCAAGATGATGTAAAAAATGTGGTCTGCTTCAAAATAAAATCAGAAGTAAAGCTGATCCTTAAAGGAAAACCCTGAGTAGATTAACTTTGTCAGAAGCCCCGCCCAGACATACTCAAATTAGCAGTTAATTGCTCCAAAGCCATGGTAATTAACTGCCACCCCTTTTCTGGGAGTTATAAAGAAACAGATTCAAAGGGCCTGGCTTCCTTCACAGAAGAGTTCAGACTACACAGCACACCCCACTGACCTCACATTTTTTAATCTCTGAGAAGAGGGTTATTTCCATGATTGGAAGAGAATGGTCAAGTAAAAAAGATATCCTCTAATAAATGCAATTTCAATAAAGACATAAAAAAGGAACCAAGAGCAAGAGCTTCCATAAATAACAGTATTAACTGCATTGAATTGTTAGTAAAGATCCAGGCAGTGTTTTTTAATACACCCTCTGAATGTTATTTACCTAAAAGTGCTGTCCAGCATTTGTTCTACTCACAGAGTTTTCTAACAGTTTCTGATTTTTGAGTGGATGATATTCTCATTTAGATTGGAGGCATGAAAGAATATATGGGAAATCATTAAGTTTTGCAGCAGACCAAAGAAAGAAATCTATGTTTGAACTTCAAAAAATAATAATAAATGACACTCCTAACAGAAGTGATCCATAATGGATGTGAGTTGGGTAAATTGCTGATCTAGGGAAAACAGAAACAATATTTGAAGTGTTTACTCCACACAGCAAAGCAGAGAGAAAGAGATATATAGGGATAATAAACTGATTTGGCAAAATTCATTCCAAATCTATACATGATCAATAAGTGCTTGTGGAAATTGTTGAACTATGAGGTTGCTGGCATTCAGCAAAAGGACATTAATAGACATCTAAGTGGCTAAAATCATTTATTAACAAGGTTGTTTCAGAATCTCATGACGTGACTCAGGCTGTTGGGTTGGAAGCTCTGCTCTATGCTGGCACAAAGTATCCATCAGACTTTAAAGGAATTTCCAAAAGTGCCTCTTGCCTGAGCTGAACACTCCCTGGGGCTGGCACAAAGGAGCTGACAGGGCACCTTCCCTGGTTTGAGGAGGAGGCAGGAAGGGCTCCAAGGGATGAGTTTCACAGGACACCAACAGGACAAGAGAGATGCAAAAGTCCTAAAACCAACCAGTTGTTCTGCTTCCAGCTCTTTTGGGAACCTCGAGACTTCTCCAGCTTGGAACCTGAAACGAATTTCCTGTTTCCAACTGTTCCTTGGCAATCCCCTCCTCACCTCAAAATACTGGAAAAGGACCCATTCAATAAAGAGCTGGGAATGCTGAACCAAGTGGCAGCCAGACCCCTCCAGACTCTTATCAACACCCCTGGATCATATGGGCCAAGAATGGAAGCTGTTGGGCAACGATCACAAGGAGAGGCTTCATGTGAGCTTTGGGACATCAGTGGATAGCAGGGTGAATATTTATCTTTCTAAAGAGCAACAAGAAAAAAAGTACATTCCCTTTGCAGTTGCCAGTGATAATGGATGCTGTGTGAGCTAAAAACCCAGCAGTTAAAAGCTACATTTATTATCACTCTATCTCACACCAGCAAATTTATGATCCCTTCCAGACCTAAAACATCAAAGCAGAGCAGGAGTCAGAGCCTTTTCAGACTGTTAGGGTTTTTTTTTTCCTTCTTCTTCTTTTCACATGGATTGCTTTATTTATTTTTTTAAAGGAGGTGGGCATTAAAACCAAAATCTGACCTTTGATCCCCTGAGGCAACTCATTACTTACAAGGGCAAATAGGGAGCTGAAAGTTTTTCCTGCATGAAACCGTAAATAATTCTTCCATACGCCCACAAATCACTCTAGGTTGGTAAAGTAAATAGTAATTGGTGGGTTTCTCCCTAGAGGCAGTTCTGAAAGGGGTTATAGATTAGAGTTAGGGATTTTTTGTTTTAAAAAAAACCTTTGGAAACCATGTTTCCTTCA
Source organism: Aegithalos caudatus (assembly GCA_013389925.1). Classification (NCBI taxonomy): domain Eukaryota; kingdom Metazoa; phylum Chordata; class Aves; order Passeriformes; family Aegithalidae; genus Aegithalos; species Aegithalos caudatus. The sequence goes on along the minus strand of WEIU01023061.1, from coordinate 540,256 downwards.
GCTCAGTGCTCCAGATGCTCAGGTAATACACAAAGTTTTGGAGGGGTGGGTATGGGCAGGGTGTGGGGAGGGGAAGGGTTTGCTGGTTTTCTTATGTTTAGTAATTTCTCATGCTGGAGTTTAAGGGATTCACAACTTTAGGGCAAAGGGGAGTACTAAAAAAAATAAACACCAGGTATGTACAACAGGCTTTCCTGTGTATTGTCAACAACAAAAAGAACCTTTAAAGAAAGAGCCTTCTTCCCAGTCCCTCCTGCAGCTCCACTGATTACTAGGAAGGAGTAGTAGACTTGTCTCCCTGCTTTTTTAATGTGTTCCTACATCACACATTATCAGCTTTCTCTGTTAGATAAATTTTACCCAAAACACCTGAACTCTCCCTCACTTCCAACATCTTTTCAGTCGTCCCTGTTTCAACTGTTATCAAAATGGTTTTATTCAATAACAGTCATACAAGAATATTGACACGAAAGGAAACTTTCCATGCCTGGTACTGCAAAGCAGTTGTCAGAGCAGCCCAGGGAATGGGAAGCACACTGTTATTATCAACACCAGTGGAAAAGTTCCCATGTTGGAGCCACCAGACCTGGCTGTCATCAAACAGGACTGCCCAGGGCTGTCACAGTGCAGGGATTTTCTCTGCTGGGAAGTTCTGCAAGAGCTCGCTGAGAGCATGCCAAAGAAAAGCATCAAATGCAGATTAGTCCTGTGTAAAACACAATAATCCCAGAAGAAGGGACATGGGACTTTTATACTCTGATGAGAGAGGTTAGAGCCATGAGGATACAGAGAAAAACAGTAGGAAACTGGGAATTTATAAACACAGCTGACACGTTTCTACCTACATGAACTGACTGCAGCCACCGTTATTTGCAAGGAGAAAACTGGTCCTAAGCCTGGTTCTATTTTCAACAAAAACCAACAGGTCATAAATCTGTATTTAATAATTGAAACAAACAGCCTGACTCCCAGCCCAGCTGAGCACAACACAGGGAAGAAACTTAAAAATATTGATTAAGACATGGGATTTTTCTACCTGGCCTCTGACTTCTTTGAGACCTTCAAAGTTCAGTGCCAAACCCACAGGGAGTTTCATCTTAGACAAGATTATGTTGGAAATTTTTCACGTTTGCCTTTGAGGCTCGTCAGTGCTGGGATCCAAGGGAACACCAAGAGAACACTGAGAGCCCAGCAGACACAGCACCAGGGGTAGGAGCTGCTCTGAGCCCCTTCACAGCAGCCTCCCTTTTACACCCCTACATCAGAGCCAGCTGGGAAAGGAAAAGGCAGAACTCACCCTGCTGAAGCTCAGAGCAGTGGGAGCAGTTGTTGTTCCACCTCCCTGAGCTCCAGCTTTCCACACAGGATACATGTCCCTGTGGTGGGGATGGCAAAGCCATGCAGGAGTCTCAGAGTCACTGAGGTTGGAAAATCTCCCTAAGAACACCAACAGTTCCCAGCACTGGCAAGGCCACCACTGACCCATGTCCCCAAGTGCCATATTCATATGGCTGTCAAATGCCTCCAGGGATGGGACTTCACCTCCCTGGGCAGCCCAACAAATGTTTAACAGACCTTTCCATGCAGAAATTCCCCCTGGTGCCCAACCTGAGCCTCTCCTGGCCCAGCCTGAGGCCATTCCCTCTCCTCCTGTCCCTGTTCCCTGGGAGCAGAGCCCGACCCTTCCCTGGCTGTCCTCTCCTGTCAGGAGTTGTGCAGAGCCAGAAGATCCCCCCTGAGCCTCCTTTTCTCCAGGCTGAGCCCCTTTCCCAGTTCTCTCAGCTGCTCCTGGAGCTCCAGACTTTTCCCTGGACCTCTGAAACTGGTCCTGGGTGGCTGCAGTTCACACACAGAACTAGTCAGGTAAAACAAGCCAAGAATTGGTTTTAATAAACTGGGTTGAAAAACACCATCCATTCCAAGTATGCTTCACAAGGAGTTCAGTCACTCCTCCTGAAATAATGGCTATGCAGGCCTTTATTTTTCAACTATTTAACAATAAAGTGATTTATTTTCAATCTCCCAGTTGAATCAGGAAATTGTTGCTATTCCCAGACAGGGAACAGAGACAAAGGAAGATTAAACACCCAAATATCACACTAGAAGCCTTTGGCAGAGTAGGAAACTGAACTCACCCCTCCTTTCTGAAATGTAGCTCAGCTTCTTAACCATCAGCCCATCATTCCAGCCTCACGTGATGGGGAGACACAAACCCTTCTGTGGGGCTCCAAAGCACAAAGGCAGCAGCCAGTAAAAGATTCCTGCTGGCCCAGGCTCAGATCCTGTCTGGACTGAAGGAACAGGTTTCTGGTTTCAAAAGGAACAGAGTTGAAGTTGCTTTCCTTCAGTTGCAACCTTTTTAACAAAACAAGAGATTTTTTTCTCCAGCAAGTAAAGTCATAAATCAGGACATCTCCTGAGGGTCTTTTTTTCTTTTTTTTCCTTTTTTTTTTTCCCTAGTTAGTGTGCCCTGCCTCCCCTTTCCATCCCTCCAGACTTACTTCATAAACATTAGCTTTCAAGCATCTCTTCCCCCAGAGGACATATCATAAACATCATGTTAAATATTTAGAACAGGAAACCACCTCACTTTTCTAGCTACATAAAAGCTATCTTGGGAGGGTGCATTTTCTGTTCTTATGGCTTTTATTTATTTATTTCCTGGTGCAGGTCAGTCTAATAATCACTACATTTACCAGAGATGTTTGACAACAGTGTTAAGAAGTTCCCCTGTACTTGGGCAAAGGAAAATACTACTGGAGACTTCAGGGATATGCATTTCTAAAGCATCCTGATCCTTGAAGAACTTGGAGAGTCACTGGTGCAACCACAGAGCTGGGAAGAGGGACTCAGCCATAACAAACCTGGCAGCACTCCCATCACCCACCTTAATTTCCAGCTTGTTTTCCTAAACTCCTCTGAGTGTCCCCAGAAACCACTAAGTTAACACACAGCAAAGATATTTAATAACAGCCAAGCATTAAACACCACCAAGCACCATAAACACTGGCAGCTCTAGGTTTGGTTCAAAGCCAAGGGAGTCAAAGGTATATGGCACAAAAGCCTTTTTGACAACTCTCCTGTGAAATGCCTCGTGCCCTCGCCCTGGCTGGATTTATTTATTCAAATCCAGGGAAAAGGGTCAAATCCCATTTCAGGCTGTCCCATCTGCACTGTCCCTGTCACTCCTCACAGCAGCGCCTTGGGACTTCGGGTAACTCCAACACTGTCTGAAATACAACAGTCCCCAGGACAAGGAGAAATGGCTTCAAATGGAAAAATGGGAATTTTAGTTCATATATATGGAAAAAATCATTGCTTGTAAGGGTGAGGAGGCCCTGGCACAGATTCCTGGAGAAGCTGTGGCTGCCCCATTCCTGGAAGTATCCAAGGCCAGGCTTGACTGTGGCCATGCCTTCCACACCACCCAGGATTTTGTTCAGTCTCCCTTTGAAAAGTCCCACTAGTACAGAGACTTCTCCAGCAGATAAATCCATGCCCAGAAAAACCTCTCCTTTCCACATCAAGTCACCATTCTCAGCTGTTCTTGCAGCCTCTTACACTGTCCACACTGCTCATCTAAACTACATCTCCTGAACTCAGAATTCTTCCCCAGAAGCTGGGCTCCGTAGACATTTAACATTAATTTACTTTTTCCTAAGCTTCCAGTTTTTGTTAGCAGGCTGCCCCAGATGGGATGCAATTGTCCAAGCAGAATCTAAAGCACCAAAGCCACAGAGGAAAGAAAGCAATAATCAGCACGGCAGCCCCAAAACACTTTTTTGTTTCACAGCACATTGCAAGGTCACAGTAATTCATTCTCCACCCTCACCCCCTTCATTCTGCCTGGCTGAAACCCAGTCCAGCTTCAGGGGAAGGCAGTGCAACGGTCTGGCAAACCATAATGTCCTGCTTCAGTCCTATTTTGAAGATTTAAAAGGTGCAAAGGGCTTGATGTTGCCTTTTCAGACATGGACAAATCTCACCCATTGTACATAGGTGAATGAAATTTTCAATGATGCAAACTGGAAATGCTTGCCAAGTATGCATGCAAGAGAAAGAAAAACAAAGATCATAAAGATTTATAGATTGCTTTAAAATGCATTCACCCTAAACCAGGAGCTGCTCTGAAAAGCACTACCAGCCTGGCTGAGAAGTTGTACTTACACGAAGGACTCACTCTGCTGGAACGAGTGCTTTTGTGAAGATCGACAGAATTAACGAGCTAAAAACTTCAGGGTATTAGTTCAGTACCTCACAACAACAATAAAATTAAAAGTTTTATGCCTTTGATTTATATGTTTAAAATTAAGAGGGATATTTCAGGCTCTAAGGGCATGTGGGAACACAGTGCTCCAGCTCTTTATGCTCATGCATGACACTTCTCACAGAATTATACAGCCTGGTTTCTGTGAGGTTCCACCTCTGCCACTTCAAAACCAGAAATCCAGCAGAGCAAAACTTCAGTTGTGCAAGGCTCTGCATCTACTTTAACCAAACTCCAACCTGGAGCAGAGCTGAAAACCCTCTTTCCAGGAACAAATCCCCTTGCCACAGCCTTACTGTTTCCAGCTTTTTGTTAGGCTAAAAATGAGGAGAAATTTCAGTCTCTGCAGCACTACAGGCTTGTCCTCTTGCACTGAAGTGGGATCATGAATAGAAGTGTGCGAAAATACAACAAAGCAGACATCAAAAAACAACAACAGATCATATTTTGTGATCAGTTTGTCTCGCTCAGGAGGGCTGAGGCTGGTTCTAATTTGAATTGAACCAGTTGGCCAGGCCCTACCTTGTATATTATCTTTGGAATGTGAGTCATTTTGTTGGCTTAGTTATTTCTTCTTCTGTAACATGGCACTCCTGACTGCAGCGGTATGTGGGAGCTATTTTTATTGGGTAGTAGTGAAAGGAAGTGATGGATAGATCTGGTTGGGAACATTTCACCATTTTTTCATTAGAATTTCCTAGCTGCTCCAGTGTGAAGTTGTTCACTCTGAAGTAGCTGGTTCTAGATAATATTTTAATTTGAAAATACTATTAAAAATTCAAATAGCCCATTTTGGTGTTTTGAAACACAAATGTTCAACTCCTTTGGTCAAAATACTTTAATTTTGGTGTTAAAAGAGGAAAATGAAGCTGAAAAGTTATTGAAGCCAGGCCTGATGAAGGAGCCATCCCAAGCATGCAAAGCCAACTCTGTTCCCTGCACAAGTATGCACTTGATTTTTTTTCTTCCTTTAAAATTTAACCTCTCTAAAGTTTTCAAGGCTTTAGCTTTTCATCTCATTTCAGAACAGTAGCTCCTTTTTCACAGCCTCTTCAAGAATTTCAAGATCACCAAAACCTCACACTTTTTTTTTTTTTTTTTGGCAGAACAAGCAACACACTGTATGAGCAAGGGCTTGGAAAGGCAGAATCCTTGGAACACCTCCTGATCAAGGTCCTCCTGTTACTGCAGCCTGCAGTCCCTACGTGATGTGGTCAAATGGAGATGGTAAACCACATGCTGGAAACCTCCCAGTCCCAGGTGCCCACAAAAGCCAAAAATTAAAAGTGTGTATCCTCAATGGATGACCAGCCACTCCTGAGACCCTGCCTTTCCCTCTGGGGTTTTCCTAACAGCTTTCACAGGCACGGCCAGCTACAACTTAAGCAAAGCTGGCCAGTGATCTAGGAAACTCTTCAATTATAGATGAGCACCAATAAACAGCCAGTGATTTGCTGGAAATTATGAAGTATAAATAATTGAGAAGCAGGGAGTTGGCCCAGAGGTCCCTTCTCTCTTGCTGATTCGTCTTAATGCATTTCCTTGATGCAGCTCCCTGCTGTGTTCCTGAGGCTGTGGGAGCAGCAGGATAATGGCCCTGGCAGAATATGCTGACCTGCTTGTGCAGAGTTAGAGATATGTGAACCTCCACCAGCCCCAAAGGTGCAAGGGGTTCACCCACCTTGGCCAAGGAAAGGGGGTTCCACCCACCCCACTTCCAGTATGGAAATCAGGGATTTTACCTGAGGACATGAGGGTTCTCCAGACATTGCCAGGGCAATGGTCTGGCAGCAGCTCCTGTGGAAGAACTTCACTCTGTATTTCCTGCTGCTTCTTCCTGGTGCCATTGAAGAGGAGATTCCACCAGTCCAGTGCAGGAGCTGCCTGAGGATGCTCTGAGCTGTGCTGGGAGAGGAGAGAGTTAACGTGAGATCCTGATCTTCCAGCCTGGATAGCTCTGCTCTGCAGTGGCTTTCCAAACAGCTGAGTCCCAAACGAGTCTCAGCTCTTGGGGAGGGCATGAAACTAACCCCAAACACCAGCCCTAAGCTCAGCAGGACCCAAAGACAACAGCACTGCAGTGGAATTCCTCCCTGGGTGAACATGGCTTCACTCAGAGCTTCACCCTTAAGACAAAGGGAAATGGGAAAATGGACCACAAGAGAGGATTTAATAGAGAAGATAACTTCGTTCTGCGCTGCTGGGCCAGAGATAATGAAAAAAGCCAAGGGGATGTACAGCAAGGCCCACAAAGACACCCCCCATGCCAATCATGGCTGACTCTAAGGGAATTTCACTGTTAAGATCCATCAGTTAACAGCTGTCTCACATCTTAATGCTGATGCACTTTTAGTCTGTTTAATAAAACTGAGGATGCTGCCACAAACCATATAAAATCTTTCATACTACAAATATTGAAGTCTCACTGGAGACTGGTAGCAGTGGTTCCCACTCAGTAATCAAGCACTAGGCCATAAGCACTTTTATCTTCATAAGCTTTAAATGTGTCACCGTTTACTTCAATGAAAATCTTTGGGCTTTTGCACTGAAAATGAAATGCTTGACCTATTTGAGGTGTAAAAGATGGGAACCAGGAAAGAAAGATGCTGGAAGATAGAAAAGAAGGTTCTTCATCAGAAGACTTTCAAAGCTGCTAAGGATACTGGCAATTAAAGCATGGGATGAGTCAGGTCTAACTCAGATGTCTGAACCAAGGCTCAGAGCTAATTCCCCTCTATTTTCCTCATAGCCTTGGTAAATGAGCAATTTACCTTCTTCTAAACTAGAGCTTTAAGACTGGACACATGAAGTGCCCTCTGGACATGTTGTCCCCACTGACTCCAAACAAATACCATTAAAAAATGTTCAGTCTGACTTTGAATTTTATCAGGTAAAGGAGGACAGCAAACACATTATCTAAATACTCTTAAGACACTTTTTCCAGTTTTAACATGACAGACAGGTGAATGCTGTGCTGCTCATTGGCTGTCCATAAAACTCACATCCACTGGGGAATGGGAGAAAAAAGGAAAGAGAAAAGGAAAGTAAGAGTGGAAAAAAACACATATAAATAAAGAGAACCAGAAGGTGAGTGGGAGTGAGGCTGAGGATGGTGACTGCTTGTGACACTCAGGTCCACCTGACAGCAGCCCTTTTTTACCAAGGAAAGCTCAACAAAAAAAGTGAATTTCAAGACACACACAAAAGGGGTTGGCATGTAAGGAAACAGGACTTCAGAGAAGGTGTTTCCATTCATTGTGGCATAACATTTTTAAAATTAAAAGGATGCCAAGAATTTTAAAACACTCAGCACCTCCTCACCCCACCTGCACTGCACGCCCCACACTTTACTGAGCATAGCCAGCAGGGTGAATTTAGCTCTTTACCAGCATTTCTGACTACAGCAGAGAAACCATCCTTCCCCCACAAAGGCAGAAGAGGTCCCTGGCTCCCTCCTGCTCCGTGGCACCGGAGGAGCCTGGGAAGCTCAGAACGCTCCCGGTGCGAGGAGGTGGCTGCGGAGCAAGCGGGAGCTGGCAGTGACTCCAAGGCCAGCATCAGGGCAGGATGGGCTGATGAAGTCTGAGTAGATGCCACAGCTCGTAGCTTTTAAGATCTCAGTAAACAGTGTAAAGGGACATGGAACCAGGGCTCAGTATGCAGATTTTGCTCCATTATGTTTTTGAGCTGTTTTTTCTCTTTTCACTCCCAGCTATGGAAGACGCCAAAGCTGTTAAATATCAAGCGTGTATAATGGGAATCCCATAAGCTGGGGGAATGGCCAGGATTCAAGGATATGTCCAGAGTAGAAAAAAAACATATCAGTAAGAAAGGAAAAATAAGAAAGAGGGAAATAAGCATAGAAACGTGGGTGGAGAGAAAAGGGAGGAGGGGGAGAGATCAGGCTCACAACTTCTCATCGGCCATTCTGGTTTTTTAGGTCACAGCTTAACAGCACTGCAATGACTTTTATTATTGTTGCTGTTATTACTATTATTATTATTGTTATTAATTACAGCCCTTACCCCTGGTCCTAAGAATCTTTAAATAACACAGATCACTTTATGGCAGAGGTTGCATGTGAGCACACACACGCTCCCAGCACTGATGGAAGGGTTTCTCAGCACCTCACTCTCCTCAGCCCCTCCTACACATGAATCTCACCCCAAACACTGGAAGTGCTCAAGGCCAGGTTGGATGGGACTTGGAGCAACGTGCTCCAGTGGAAGGTCAGCCCATGGCAGGGAGGCTGGAATTAGATGAGCTTCAGGGTCCCTTCCAACCCAAGTCTTTCTGATTCCCTGATAACAGAATACTTCCAGAAGCTGCACCTTGCACTCGCATACTTTTTGGAACCCTGCAACAGAACTGGCACCACTCTGGATGGATAAAAAAACTAGGAAAAAAAGGGAGAAAAGGCTCTCCCCTTCTCATTCCAGCTTTGTGAGGGAAAAACCATACCGCAGGATGAGGGCAGGGGGAGGAAAAGCCATTTTTATTTCCTCAGCCACTTATCTAGGAAATATCAGCAATTGCAGCTTTGCTCAAGGTTATCAATAGTCAGGAGGAGGTCCCTTCCTCTATAACACTTCAGATCCTGCTGGTTTGCTCCCTTTGCACAGGTAAATCTGAGGTGAGGTTGTTGCTGAGCTCAACACAGCCCTTATTAAACAAGCCAGTGTTTCACCTCCCAGCAGTCAGTGTGAAATCCCACTGGCTAAGGCCTGAGGGGCAGCACCAAGTCATGGTTCTGGAACTGGTTTAAATGTTGCACAACAGTAGAAAGATGAGAAGAAATCACCAAAAAAAAGCTGCATCACCCCTTACAGCCTCAAATTCATAATTAAGTTTTAGGAGGTAAAAACCCACTTTAATGGGAAGACAGGATGCAGATAAACTGAAAAAGGATGGACAACTGTATTTAGAAAGTCAGTAAGAATCATCCCCTCTTCAAAAATCATCTTTCCTTACCTTCTTGAAACTACTCCCCCTGTGTCAGGCAGAAGTCTGCAAGAGGAAAGAAGGTATTTCCCTCCCTCTTATTTTTCATAAAATAATCCATTTTGCTGCTTCAGACAAGCTGTTATTCATCTTGAACCTGTCCATCCCTCCCACTGGGAGCTGCAGATGGATTTACCAGCTAATCCAGTTAGTAGCTCCTGCCAGCCATGGCATTCCAACATCCCCTGATAAAGCTGGGGAAAATTGTCTATGTCCATGAGTCTTTGTGCATCTGTGTGTGTTCAGGCCAGGGAGGGAGAGAGTGACCAAGAAATTACATTAACCCAAATGCCCCTTCCTACTCTCCCAGCTGAGCTAAATTTCCAAGCTGAGTGGAGAAGCTCTATCAGAAGCAGCTAAATAAAGGAAAATGATACTAACAGGAAAGTAGCATCAATCCAGCGCCTCTTCTGTGTCCCTAAAATTTCAGGTACTGGTGTGATGACAAATGTCTGCTGCCATCAGTATTCTCACAAGACAGAAAATAGGAGCAGCCACTGCAGAGGTTCACAGAGTGACCACCAAGTCTGGTTCTGGTGCTATTCAGTGAGAATCCTGGTCCCTCCATCCCCCTGCCCACCAGCAGTGCCCTTCCCTTCCCTTTAGCTCAGAGAGTTGGTTGCATTAAAAAAAACAATGTAATAATGTGGGCAAAGATCAGAACTGCTGTTGCCACAACAGTTCAAAGGGAATAAAGTTACAACCAAGGGAAGAACAACAACAGGCTGATGCTGCCTGTGCAATGTTGTTGTACCAGTGCTTTGGCCCACAGTGCAACTGAACATAAAGCTGCTGCTTTAATAGTGACAGGGCAGCACTGGGCCCATACCTCCAAAAAAGCATCACTGCTCTAGGAAGATTATTTGGATAGCTCTGCCTCCAGATTCTTCCACCTTGACAGCAGGACAAGACCGATGGAGAAGCTGGGGGAGCAAAGGAAGTTTTGGAAGACCACCTAAGGAGCCCAGGTAGAGACATTGAGAGGCTGCATGTGCACATCAGTGAGAAAAGCACCTGGAAGCATCTCCTTGGTGAGATGTGCTGGAGCGTTTGTGTGCTGCTGCAAGCACTCAGGATTGGTTCCAAAATGGCTCCAAATCACTGGATGAACCCATCAGCTGCTCTGCCCCTGCCACTCCAGGTCATCCTCCTCCTCCTCCTCGGAGAGCCGCTGCAGCCGGAGCGGGAAGGTAGCACAGCGAGAAGCACTAAGTGGGAAATGAGCAAGTGTCACGGAACAAAATCAATAGCCTGGAGCCAAAGCTGTTTCTCTGCCTTTCCTGTCTCTGATTTGTGCGTGTGTGTGACTCCAGGGCTTCTTTACCTCCTCCATCCCTTCTTCCCCCGCCGCTGCGGAGGCTGCGGAGCGCGATAATGAGCGCTGGTGTCCGAGCCACCAGACAGGCCCATCACTGCAATCAGCACAAGCCGAGAGATCGGGGCCCGCGGGCTCATCAGGCTGTCCCGGCGCTGGCCAGCCCCCTGCACATGAAGATGCCAATCTCGCCTCTCCTCCAGCCCTCCTCCTCCGCTTTGGCAGCCCGGTCTCCTCACCCTCCTCCCCCTGCCACGCTCCCCTGCCGCCCTCCCCCTTCTCCCACCCCTGCTCAGCACCAGAGGAACGCCAGCCTGGGCCACATCCCAGCCCTTCTCCCTTAACGATTCTGATAGGAAATGCCCAGCAGGCTGAAGCTTTCCTAGAAAAGCAAGGGCAGGTCGGAAGGCATATGGTTGCTGTCCTCTAAGCTCCGGGTGACAAGGTCTGTGATGCTGCATCCTTCCCAGGCGGAAAGGGGAAAAAAAGAGAGAGAGAAAGAGAGAAAAATCGCCTGCTTGGGCTTTGGGAAATCACAAGCTACTCCCTGCGGGGAGTGAACCTCCCCGACCCTGTGCCACAGTGCTGGGCACGGATCACACCACACTGGCGTGGCAGAGGCTGGCCTTGTCTTGAAATGAGAACTGAAAAATGGAGAGTTGGAAATAGCTCGGTGGTTTTTAACACACTCCTGGTCCACAGCAAATCTCTGGCTGATTCTCCTCCCTGACCCAGAATCGCAGGGTTTTAGGCACATTGGCTGTTAAAGGTGAAAAGCAAAGAAAGGGCAGAAAAATATGCCTATTTTTCCAACTTCTACTGCTGCCATTGGCAAATTTTTGTTCAGTTCCACTCCCAAGGTTACCTAAACCTGCTGAAACTGGGAGTTCCTCCTGGTTCACTCAGTGAGCTGTGCTGGATGCTCAGGCTGCTCCTCCTGGCAAGGGCAGTGTGGTCCCTGGAGAACAAGACTGCCCCACCCAGGAGGGTGAAGACTCCTCTTGGAGACCCACTCTGGACAGCCAAATCCAATGGCTGGAAAGCAGCAGGATAGTATTTCCTCCACTTGCTTTATAGAGTTCATTCCACATCCTCAGCCCTGGCCACCTCAGCTATCAGTATGAAGGGAAATCTGCAATTCCAGGTTGTGTTTTGCCCTGAGGTACAGGATCAGTTTAGAATATTACAGTGCAGGACTTTTACAGGGTTGTCTTTCAACAGCAGCATGTTCCCATAAAACACAGACTGGAACAACACATATTTCCTCCTTAAATGAGCACAGGGGCTCTTCTTTCATACAAATTACTTCCCTCAACATAGGAATTCACTGATCTCTCTTACTACACCAACATAAGGTTTCTTTCCAAACCATAGACCTCACCTTTAATAATCAATATTTCCTTTCCATTTGCTCAGCTTTCAAGGTCATACACTGAACAGATTAATCACACTTTCAGAACTCTCTTCCTCTTAGGCTGATGCTAGCACTGGCATTATGTGGAATTTGAAGCAAAAACATTCTGAACAGGGCTCAGGTTTGTCTTCCCAATGGAATGTTAGGCCAAGAAAAAGAAACTGCTGTTTGTCCAGAGTAAAAGGGCAAATAAAATCATTCCCAGGCTCTTAAAGAAGCTATTACATACAGTGAATTAGATGAAAAATTACTTGATGACAGTGGCCTTTTAAAATGCTACTGAGAGCAGGAGCAATGAGCAGTTAGCCAAGGGCTATCTATATCCTGCTACTCCTCCATGTGCTCATAGCTCCTGCTTTAGACAAGTCCATTCTCAATCATGACACTGTATTCATAACACAGAACAATTACCTGTAATCCTACATGCCATCATCTCCACTGATTCCACACCGGAGCTTTTAAAAATATTCCTCTAAATGGGATCCAGCATGCCCTAACACTGCATTGGAATGCAGAGTGAGCTATAAGCAAAGTGAAGGAAAGTTTGGAAACTCTTTTTATCGTCTTTTAAAGAAAAAAAAATGTTTCTGTTTTCATAATGATTCCTGTCCTAGAAGAAGAGAAATGGAAAGACACACCACCATCCTGGGAAAGCTGTGGCCACAGCATTGCACAAGATCATCTGCTGCTGCTGAGCTTGAACCAGAGCCTTCACACCTGAACTGGGAATGGTTGGTTTGGGCAGCACTGGTTCTAGTGGGAAAACCCAGGAGCTTGCCAACCAAAACAGCCTGGTCTGTTCAGCCTCGGTCTAAGGTAGACTTTACAATGGAAGCTTCCAGCTCTGATACAAAACTGAAAGGGCTTTGTACCTGAAAGTGATCTGAATGGAGCTCACCCCACTGGAAATCCTCAGTGAGATTTCCCTTGTGAGATCTGACATTTTAACAGGCTGACATCTCTCAAGACCTCACTGGCTTCCCAACATGGTTTGGCCTTAAGCCTGGAGTTTAAACTTCCAGCCTCACCACTGACTGCTCTGCTGTTAACCACTGCTTTAGCTTCAGCAGCCCTTCCACCCAAGGATCCCAGAGCAACCCAGCAACAATCATTGTAATCATCTTCAGTCTTGGAGGCAAGCACAGCCTATTGCCCTGCTGTGGCAGAGAGGTACATTACTCAGGGAGTTGACATGAGCTGGAGAAGGTCAGGCAGTAATGAAGTGGCCGTGATTTGGAGCAGAACCCAATAGTCCAATAGCCCAGATCCCCATTTAATCTACTCAACTTGGCTCTAACCAGCTTTTGTTTCAGAAGGAAAAGCAGAAGAGTAACGACTGTGACTTCCCAAATGCCTAAACACAAGTGGGGGGTGGAAAGAAGCATGTGAGGCTGCCTGACAATTCCAAAGTGGGGAGCACTTCTGTGCTCATTTCTCTTGCCATGTCACTAAGAATTACAACCTGCCTAAATGCCTAAGCACATTGAGAACATATAACAATAATTAGAGTGTCAGAATTCCCCTCAAGAGCTGAGCAAGATCTTGTTTCCTGAAGCAGCTCAGGGAGAAGAGACTGCAACTACAATTTGCCCATTCTTTGCTAAGCAAAAAATTTGGGATGTATTTTCAATTGCATCTGAAAGGGCAGACAGGAGCCACCTGCACAGTGCTCCTGACAGTCATGACATGTTTGTGACACCACAGAAAGAGCAAGTGACAGTGCTCCATAATGGAAACTCTGATTTGTGTCCAGAGGTCTTGGAAAGATGCACAAAACTCAGTCTTGAATATCTGAACGTTTTTGACCAATGCAGGTCACTGCACCTTCCCTCAGCCTGGCAAGCTTGTGCCTCATTGCATGCCCAGAGTCTCCTATTCTGATGATTTCTCCCTTTCATGCTCTGTTGGAGAGTGAGGCCATCCCTTGCCAAGGAATTTCAGCTCCCCTTATCCTCAGTGGGAAGCAAGCCCTCTCTCCTTCCCCATACACTCCCTGGAGAAGTGCTCCCTGAAAGGCCACCAAAAGAAGCCTTCCAGCCATGTGCAGTGTCTTATCTCAGTGTGTTTCCTGTGCCAGGAACGGGTTAAAGCCATCAGGGCAACAACAAAAGCAAAGATCTTGAACATCATTTCATGCAAATGACCTTTCAGTGGCTTCCTGTGCTTCACTGTGCTCTTGTCTGCCAGGGCCTCGGGGCCTTCAAAACCTGGGGCTAGATTTTAACTCATCTTCCCTTATCTGCTTGACTGACTGTCAGCCTCGCACATCTCCCTGCTTGTGATGAAGGCCTTAATTAGTGCTTGTCTGTTTACCCTTTTCCTATTGCCACCTCTCTTTTCCTCTCCCTCTCCATTCCTCTCCTTTCTCTCTCCCTCTCCCATCACCCTGGGGCTTGTTTGCTTAGCTGGGCATCTCTTGTTTACTCAGTAGGGAGGTTATAATATATGTAAATAAAGTAAGTCCAAAACTCTATAAAAATATATCACATACACAATACAAAAATACCAACACAGAAACATATTTTTGCATTCAGAGACATTGCTAAAGCTGGTTTTTCTTTGACAAACTAAACCCTTTTGTTTTCTTCTGAATTCAGTGGCAATAAGGAAACAGAGCTGCTTTTTTCCTTCTTCAGTGTCTTTATTCCCACAAAGCACACAGACACTGTTTAGGGATCATCCAGCACCTGCTGATTTGGTGTTTTGGAGCAAACACCACTGAGGTTCAATCACCTGCCTCACCAGAGCTTCTACCCAGAGAAGGGTTTAAAAATGCAAAAATTGTTCAGTTTTTGTGAGAAGTAGGAATAAGGGAAGAACCATCTCTTACATGCACTGAAAATAGGATGCAGTGTGCATTTCTACTGGGAAATCTTCACTGCAAGGTTTTCCCTGGCACATCCCTCCCTAATAAAAGCTGATTCATACCCATAATATGGCTCATAAAATTCATTTTGTAGCTGTTGTTCAGTGAAAGCTCTGCAGGGCTGTCAGGACTGAACTGTGGCAATGTAGGTGTGATGATCCAAGAAGAGCTACGAGTATCCACTCAAACACATGGAGCAGGAGAGTCCTGTGCTACTCCAGTGCTTGCCAAAGGAGTTTCCAGACTTATCAAACACCACAGGAAATAGCAAAGTTCAGGGGCTGCCAAAGAGCAAAGGACAGGAGGGAATAACTCTCCCATTAGCATGTAAAAGCCATTGGTTTTAATGGGAGTAATCTGCTCAGATCAGGAGAGACAGAAAAAAGGAGCAGAGGATTGATCAAGGAAGGCAGAAAAGGAAGCATGAGGAAAAGTGGGAAGAGAAAAAAAAAACCCAGAAAAAAAAAAAAGTTTCTCTCTCTGGCAGGGAATTATCAGAATAAGAACATTCTTATTTGGGAATAATGCACACACTGCAATATTGAGGGGAGGCACAGGAAGATAGCCACATAAAAGAGGAAGGAATGTGGAAATGCAGGGATACACAGAGACAGGGCTGGGGGGTGTCTGGCAGATAGTCACAGGCCTGGCCAAACACATCCTGACCCCTCCAGCAGCCAGGTCCAGTGCAGAGCCAGCTGTGCCAGATGCCAGGCTGGGACAGGCCAGTGAGGCCAATGGTCCCCAGGCCATGTGAGTGCTTGCTCCACTGGCTGCCAGCTCCCTCCAGCACTGCTGCCTCTCCCTTGCTGGGACTAACTGGGGGTTAGGACTCCCAAAACAGATTCAGAGATTCATGGAAAAAGAGTAAAAAGTCAAGGGAAAGGAACAAAGAGCTGATCATGTCTCCTGTGATCGTTTTAATATTTCTGGGTTAGTTCTTGGAGATCTGACATTTTACACCTACATTTGCAGGTGGATCAACTCCCAGCTCCAAACAGTTCATGAGCCAGAGACCCAAGGTCATTTTGAACTGGGTTCAGAGCCATTTCAGGGCCAATTTGCAAGGAACACGTAAATTTCAGAGAGTGTGCACTCGTTAAGAGGGTGTGTGCAGGCACAGCATTCCCTGCCCTTCAGGTGATCAGGATCACCAGCTGCCTGTTGGGGCCTGAGCTCCAAGATCTCCGTTTGTCCTGATCGTATCTGCCAAGCCTGCACATTGCAGGGTTGCGTCACTGCAGGGCCATAAACCCCAGTGACACAGCAGGAGAAACACCACACCTGGATCCCAGCAGGAGCAGGGCATGGCCAGGGAGCTCCCTTTGCCTTCCAAGGTAAAAGGGCTGGGGTCTCCTCTGTACAAACCCCACGTGGGTCAGGACCAACATCCTGCAACCACTAAGGAGAAAACAGCACAAGTATCTCCTTCTGCAGGTGCTCCTTCTGCAGCAGGGGGCTTAGGGCACACCTGACCCTAAACAAGAGCCCAGCAGGAATGAAACACCAGGATCTATTTCACAAACATCTGGGTGGTCTGAGAACAGAGCAGAGAGCAAAGGGAGCAGAAAAGGCCTGTGGGTTCCTCCTCTCTGCTCAGCTCCCCTGGCAGCAAAGGAAGCTGCTGTGGGATGTTGGAGTGATCAGCAGGTCCACATGGGGGTTCTTGTGACACTCTAATTATTGCCTGGGCACAGCCTCGTGATGTGGGTCTGGGTCTCCAGGAACTGCACTGGCAGTCAATACAGACTGACTCCAAGAGCTGCTCTTACATCTTTCACTTTCCACAAAAATAAAAGTAAATAGGCAATTGCAGATAAAACACAGCATCAAACAAAAGCAGCAAACCCAGACTGATACAGGTAATTAAGAATAGAATTAACAGATGTGGGCATCTACATCATAAAACAAGGCAGCAGTCCTAAAACCCACCATCCTGTCTCCTTGACAGATAACATAATTGTTCTGCCTTTTATTGGGCATCTGCCAATACCTACTACCTCTGAAGCAAACATCAATGGCTTTCTGACCACAAAGCCATTTTTAGTTACCAGGTACTGAAATATAGCCCAGGAGTCAGTAATTTCAAAGACAACACAGAGCATTCAACTGTACAGCTCAGTACAATCCTGTCTGGCTCAATCCTGCCTTCTCTTGTCTGCAGAAAGTTTGCCAAAAATGAAAAACAAAACGAAACAAAACAAGGAACCCAAAGAAAAACTTTTAGAAATTACAATTTTGATTATTACTTGAAGAGCTAGAAAAAACTGACTTCAGTAAACCACTTGTAAACCTCATAGAGAGTGCTTGTTTAAGTCATACCTTGGACCTCTTATTTCTCCATAGCTCTTGGATGTGATCCATTTAATCCATCCATACTCCCACTTCTTGGCACCCAAGTGCCTCACCTTTATTACCTGAAAAAGTTGCAGCAGGAACTGCTGCAAGTATTTACTGCAAAAGAAGAAAGATGGAGCAAAGGAATACTGAGCTGCTCTGGAATTTTGCTCTTCCCTTTGATTGTCTCCCTTCCTTCTCCAGTGATTCAAAATATGCCTTTAATTCCTTTATATACCCCCTGCTCTGAGAATCTTAAGGAATTCTGAGATGTTTCATCCTTCCTATGCATTCCTAATAAGTATTCCAGGCAAAACAGGAGCATTTACCTCCCACAAAGTTGTTTCCTTCCACAGAGGGTGGATGGGGCTGTATCCCAGGTAATGTGACACTCACACTACAACTCAAGTGTTTTATATGTATTTATATATAAAATACATGGAAAGATAAAATTGTGTCTCCACAGTTAAAATGCCTCCAAAGCAGACTTTGGTTAAACTGGTCTGGAAGCAGTTTCTATAGGAATCTTCATAATCAAGAAAATCTCCTTAACTGCACTGAACCAGAACCTGAAACTGAAAATTGAGATTTAGTCAAATCCAGCAACCCTGAGGAAATGACAGCTTGTCCAGTAGAGCTCAAAGGTTTTGTTTTGATATCAACAGTTATGTTTTTACTGGATTTAATACTGATATAATAATAAATATAATACAAACAAGTTGAAAATTTCCATCTCAGAATTAGAAATTTACCATCCAATAAAAAACCTGGTATAGAATTATTATCAATATATTTCAACACTGCCATTTACCATTCTGCTAGTTGTAAAAATTAAGGGTTTAGACTTTTCCTGCTGAAATCTCTCACTGAGACTAACTGTCCCCCAGAGTTGTGGATTTCCACAGAATCCCATATTTTGTCAACAACTTGCTTCACTGGCCTCTTCTTTTTCAACCGTTTTTACTTGAGAAAATATTTTTTTCACCCACCTCCTCATCTGCCATCCCCTCCCTCACGTGGGAGCTGTTCCAAAGGGAGCCTGCAGTCACGACACCGAGACTCTTTTGTTTGCACGCCCATGCCAGCCTTGCTGATGCCATGGCCTTGGCTTTGGGAATGGAGCTTGGGATCACAGCCAGCTGGCGCTGCCTCAGCAGCATTTTCCTTCCTGGAGCCTGGCATATACCACACCAAAAAGACACTCTCCTCTCTTTGGAAGGTTGCAACACTTTGTGGGAAAGTTAAATTACCTCACGACATCCCTTTCAAGTTCACAATGGCTCACACTGGAAACTCAATTCAATATTTTCTTCCTGCCACATGCAATCAAGGATCACAAACTGCCTGCTTTGTTTCTGGCTTCTGGGTTTGGTTGGGGATGAAGGGAAGGCTCATTTTTTTTATTAGTACTTCTTTTTTAAAATAACAAAACCAAACCAACAACAGCAAAGCCCAAAATCAATGAGCCAACAACAGCATAACGTAGGGAAAAAACAGGAGAGGAACAATCCTGGGGACAGGAGAGTCTTTCCACATGGACTGACATTCACTGCTACATAAAAGTCCATGCAATAATTCCTTTTGGGAAGTCAGCAGTGAGGGCTAAAGGGAGTGTAAATTCCTTTGGGAAGAAGAATAGTTCCAGCAGCACAGAATCCATCCTGCCTCTATAATGGGTCTTCACGCAAACACTGAATCTATCCTAGCACGTTACTACCTGTTCAAATCAATCACAGAAGCACAGAACAGTTTGGGTTGGAAGGGACCTTAAACTCATCTCATTCCACCCCTACAGTGGGCAGGGACACCTTCCACTGTCCCAGGTTGCTCCAAGCCCCATCCAACCTGGGCACTGCCAGGGATGCAGGGGCAGCCACAGCTTCTCTGGGCACCCTCCCCTCACAGGGAACAATTTCTTCTTAATATCTGACCTAAATTTCCACTTTTTTCACTCTGAAGCCGTTCTGCCTTGTCCTGTCACTACAGTTCCTGAGGAACAGTCCCTCTCACACTTCCCTGTAGCCCCTCCAGACACAGGAAGGTGCTGTGAGATCTCCACACAACCTTCTCCAAGCTGAACCGCACCAACTGTCTCAGCCCGGTGACAGTGTTTTATCAGACAAACCTCTAGATAGCAGCAAGTAAATAAGTTAGATGTGTTTCACACCAGCTTCTAAAAAGTATTAGGGAATTAATTGTATATTTGAATCATCAAAGGTAGAATTCAAGAAGTGACGGTGATTAAACTTTCTGTGACTGCATGCACAGAGTCTCAGCTGCTTTCTGAATTAGGATTTTTAATCTGGCACTAGCAGCTGAGACACAGATCTTAAAGGGTAGGGAAAAATGTAGGAAAGACCACAATGTTTAAATCCAAATGTCTGGTGTAGTGGAAGGTGTCCCAGCAACTGGAGAACGACCCTCAAGTAGTGCAAAGATGAGGATGCTCCATGCAGGAGCTGCACTCCACTGGTGGGAATTTCTTTGGTGTTGGACCTTTCCAGGATTATTTTGCTGTTGCCCCCGAGCCCCAACATTGCAGTGGCACCGGCTGCAGGCAGAGGAGAGGGAGGAGGAGGAGGGAAAGCTGTGAGTGTATCGGTGGAAGCAGCAGTCCCAGGAGCTCTCGTGGCTGGGTGTGATGCTCTGTGCAGCTGACAATGCGGGCGCAGGAGGGCCGGGCTGCTCTCGCCCAGCTCTGTCAGCCCCTAGAGCAGCGAGTGCCCTATATCTGCACAGAGCCACGAGCCAGGGCTCTCGGAGCACGGTGCCAGCCTGAGTCAGGAGAGCAGCAACGCACAAGGCTGACAATGAAAGCAGCTCAGAGAGGGCACTGCAAGAATCCAACACAAGCAGCCATTTCCTGAGCGCATGGAGCAGCTCTGCCAACCTAAAAAAGCCAAAAGAGTGAAAGCAGATGGGAGAAGCGTGGGATCTCCACCTGCCACCACCAGCCTGCCAGTCTGCGTGCAGGGCTGTGATTAAAAGCTGTGGCTGTGACTGAAATCACTGCTGGCTGCAGTGAGATCTCTGCTACCTCTCATTCCCAGGGGATAACTGGCCCGTGCAGAATAAAAGCGTGCCTGGCAATCCTGAACCCCTGCCTCAAGTGAAGGTCAAATGGAGAGTGGAACAAGGACTGGCTGTCCTCCCCAGAGCTATGCTATGACAGAAAGAAAAAGACTAATAAAGACAAAAAGAAAAAATGCCCAAGGAAAAAACAGGAAGAGATCCCAGGTAGGAAGGCACAGCTGTGAACAGAGGGTTGGAACTGTCAGATGTGCCTAAACCTAGAGTAACTGGCTTTTAATTCCCACAAAAAGGAGTTTTACAAATCCCAAGTGATTCCCTAAGCCTCAAATTTACTGTAGAAATATTTAATTGACTAGCAGCTACTAGAATAAGAGAATCAGAAAACATAAACTGTGTTTAGGAACTCCATCAATAATAAAATCCATATAAATGTTTTTCACTTCATCCTGTCAGGATGTAGCCAGTTACTGTATTTAGGAATAAGTAAATAACTTCCTCGGTAATTTTTGCTGTAACTGAATAGAATTAAATGAAAATAATTCCAGGTTAATTCAACAAGCCTTTAAATATAGAGGCTGTGAAACATAGAAGTACAGCCAGGTCAGGGTAGATGCTCAGCACTAAGCAGGTTCTGAATTCACTACTCCTGTTAAAGGTGATACCATGTTCATTTTAGGTTATATTCCTTTAAAGCTTCAATTAAATAAGCAGCTGTCAGGTTTAATCTGCTTGGCCCTTCTTCTATCAAGTTGTATATGGATATATTATTCTTTTAACCCCAAACAATAATATAATTCTCATAACTCCTAGTCTAAAGTTTTCTCTAAGGAGCTACAGTAGATGTTAAATACCCAAAGGGTATTTATTTATCCTTCACAGAACATTCCTGATCTGATTCTGATAAAAAATAATCAAGATTTGAGTGCTGATATCAGGAACTGCTAATTAAACATGCATCTCCTATAATGCTGCAACATTCTGCAATTAGATTTTGCTGCCTCCATGTTTGTTGTCTAGAATAATGCTGGAGGGTAGCAATGAAAAAATGAAGAAAATTTAAGCAAATTTAGAGTAAATAAAGAAAAAAAGTTCTGGGTATTAATGTGGTGCAAGACACTTTAATTACCTGCTTCAAGTGTGTCAGTGCAGACTAACCCACCAGAATCCATACTCCAACAACACAGGTGGTCCAATGCCATGGTCATCTCCAAATACCTGATGTTCTTAATTAACACTGTTATTTGGGAGAGCTGCCTGTCCAAACTCCAAGGGAATGTCCTTATTGTCCTCATTTTCTATCAGAGCACCCCAAGAGCCCAGTCCACCAGTCATTGTTACCTTCAACCTTCAGTGCAAGGCCACCTCCTTCCTCGAGCAGTGTCTGCAACAAGCCAATGTCCCCCTGACTCCATGGGGGCTGCACTGCTCTGTGCCTAAAGCTGACCAGATCAAGGCTCCTGGGCCATTCACATTCAGCTGGGCTTGTGCAGACTGATTGTGCTGCCTTTTCTGAGAGGGTCTGGGCTCCACCCCATGACCTGAACCCCAAGAGCAGGGAGGTGCAGGACTAAACTCATCCCAAGATTGAGGCATTTGCTCAGCACTGGAAGTCTAGGTCAAACGCAGAGCAGAACTGCCCTGCTGCCTCATTTAAATATTCAGTGAACACTGCAAAGATTAACATTTCCTCTCTTGAATATCTAAATATTTGCCCACAATCCCCTTGCTAATGAGCAAAGACAAGTGCTGGTAAGTGGCAAGCAGCATCAAGCCTCGAGTCAATCAAACGCTCCAACGGGCCCTTCAGCAGCACCACAAGGCCCAGCAAGTGACATTCGGAGCTGGTGGCTTGCAAATGGCCCTTCTCTCCCGCTAACTCTGCCCCCACCACACATCCACACACATTCCTCCCTCTCCTTCCCTCTCCACCCCCTTTTCTGCTCCATGACCCACTCGGGGGCATAAAAAACTGGTACTGAGAAACCTGCCAACTGCTTTAGACTTTGGAACACGAGCTTGGCTCTTGTCAGCTCAGAGCCTGCCACACAATGGAAAACATTACATATTTCTCTCGCTAACAACCACGCTGCTCATTTACATGTCTTAGGCAAACACCAACAAGGTCGCAGCCAGAAAAGTGCGGTCAGGAGCGCTACTGCTCCTGGCAAGAGGTTGGTGCCTGGAAAAGGGCTGCACTGGAAGCTCTTTAAACACCTTGGAACATGTGCTAAGCTCCTGAAGTATGAGGTGTGGTGACAGCAAGGTGTTGAAACAGGGCTTTTAAAAGCTGCCAGTCATAATTAACACATCTCCGCAGAGCACTGGCAGCCAAACAAAGCCAACACCCAGAGCATCTTCTTGGAGGGTGGGTGGGGAGAGCGGAAGAAAGAGGGAGCAGGTGTGGGGAAGACAAAGGAGGAGTAGAGTCATCCACAGGGGCTTTCCCTCTTGGTCTCACGCTCAGAAGTTGCCACCCTTGCTCCTCAAAGATGAGACTGCAGCTCTTCAGGAGCTCCTCTGCCACGAGCCTGGACACCTGCAAGGTGAGCTGTCCCTGCCGGCCTCTCTGGGAGTTTCTGCCTGTCCTAGTCCTGGCTGCTGTGGGGATCAGGTATTCCTGTCACTAGTGGGGTTTGGGACACAACTGCCACAAGGCCAAGGCACTGCAGAGCAGGCAGGGAGAGCCAGAGCAAGAGCCCACGTTCAGATTTCCTGTTCTCCTGGTACTCCTGGGCCCCCTGCAAAGAGGCACAATCCAAATTCTGCAATAATATCAGCTTGTCCCAATGTTGTACTTACTAATTTTTTTACAAAATTTTTATTAGTAATTTTTCCAGTTGCATGCCCATCCTAACATTAGTCCAAATTTAAAAGAAAAAAAAAAAAGTTTATTACTTTTCTTGTCTAGCTACTTTATCCAAACCACCACCACAGACAAAATCTTGAGCAAAACAGCACCAGCCCTGATCTTTTCTCCAAAATGAAGTTCTTTTTTTTTTAATAGTATCCAGCACTATAAAGTAGCTGGATAGGAAAGTTTGTGTGAATTAGAAGAAAACAGCCCCGTCCAAAAATAATTCAATCTCATAAGAGTCTAAAACTGTATCACGCATCAAAATCTTAAATATTTATTTGAAATTATGCACCCTAGTTATTCCATATTCTAAATCTGTGCAGCAGAGAGGCTGTAATTGTAATGGATTTAATAAAAGCTATCATATTCCATAATTCAGAAGGAAAGATTATGCAGAGCCCCGAGATGTAACTAAGAATAGCCAAGTTTCTTCTTCTTAGTGATTGTTCTAAGAACTAAAAGAAAAAATTTATACATTTCTCTCCTGCCTTTTACTGTCTGAAGTACTCAAGAACCACCATGTCCCACCGAGGTGCAGAATACTCTGTTCCCCTCTTTCATGAGCTTCATTATTTCATTAACCCATAACAAGCACAGCATTCCTCAATATCTTGTAATTTTTATCCCCAGTTTTCCAAGAGGGAAGTGAATCCTTATGCAAACCCAACTCCCCCTAAAAATCTCACCTTCTGTGTGATGCTGATCTCACAACTTTGGGGTCCACAGTCTGGTCTTGGACAAACCTGATCAAGGGGCAGAGGTTTCAAATGAGTTTCCAAATGAAGGAGAGGCATTGAAAACTCAGCAGTTTTCCTGGCAGGAGCAGCAGCAGGACCCAGAAGCTCCCAATAACACATTCCATGCCTTGTCCTGGGTGGTGGGGACACAGCAAGGACAGGAATCTCATGAGCTGGCTGGGTTGTAAGACACAGGATACAAGTCCATGGGGACATCAGGCTTCATTAAACCTGCTGCTCATGCAAAAACTTTCTTTACTCCTTTGCTTTCCTGTCTACACAGACTAAGTAAAACAGAAGCACTAAAAGATAAAAAAGCACTGTATTTTTAGAGAGTGATTTTGGGGTCTAGGTACTGAATTACCTTTCAGAGAAGTCTAAGTAGAAGTGACTTGCGTAAAGATAGCAAATAGATTATTTCATCACGTCTTTCAGCATCCAGATTTTTAGCAAAACCACTAAAAATGCTCTGTTAATTCTTATCTTACCTGTGGATAATCATTACCGGAGAAGAAAGGTGAGAATAAAAATAATTAATACAAAAAAGTAAAGCCCCTTCTTCACTTTAGAAGGGGAGCCAGGGAGATGAAAATTGACATCCAACTTTCTCCTTCTCCTGCTGTTTCTCCTACACTTGCCCACAATTACACAAACCTAGTAAACAGACTGTTCAGGTTGATGGACGTGCCACACCTGTTCCCAGCCCCCTTTGGGGAGTTTTTCCTCACTCACCTTCAAGGCAGGGGCTGTACCTTCATTTTGTGTCTGCAGAGTCCTCAGCACAACGAGGCTGGGCCTCTAGGCACTATAATGACAATAAATAATCATAATTCAGGAGCGGGATGCTTTCAAATCCCAGACTCACATTCTTCCAAGCTTCCCAGCATACATAAACACCCCCCCACCCATCTCCCTTTGTGAATGTGACCTCTGCTCCTCTTTAGAACTGAAATCCTCTGTTCCTGCAGGCTCCAGATCGGATGGGGATTCCCAGAAAGCCCAGTAGGCCAGGTGGGGTGGGATGGGATGGCCATTAATCTGTTCACACCTTGTCAACAAGGGGCCTGATCTGAACACAGCCTCCTTTAGCTTTAGGAAATTCCCAGAGAGAATGGCACAGGAAAACAAGGAGAAGCTGTGCAGAGTGGAGACAGCAAGGAACACCTGAGATTCCAGGACACAGCTCATTAAAATCCTGGGACAGGGCGTGACCAAGAGGAGTCTTCCCCTGTCCTTAGATTTGGGGCCACCCAGAGCACTTGGAAGGTGTTGATAGTGAGTCCCAGAAGAACCACAGCCCCCTTTTTATCTGCAGAGGGAGATGACAGACCCCAATGACATTGATAAGACCATGCCCCATAAATGCACAACTGGAGCTGCTTCAGCAATGCCTCCACTGTGTCCTGTACGTCCTCTCCTCTCTCCCCATAATTCCAGCACTATTCTTGGCCCCTCTCTGCTCTTTTCTCTCTGTTAAAACTAATGGTTTTACCACATGTTGGAAGGCAGCAAAAGGAAGCGGTGAAGTGACAAATGGGAATGTTCATGCTTTAATTTATTATGACAATCGTGCCCGGGTCCACAAAGTAAACTGAGTCAACAGAGAAGGACTTTGTGCCAAGTTATTTATCCACTTCACTAACTGGGGGATCTTTTTTTCCCTAGCCAGCCATGAGACTGGTTAAAGTCATCAACTTTATTGATGAGCAGAAGCAGCAGGGAATTTTCTCACAAAATTTGTTGCTGTTGAAAAACTTAGATTTGTCCAAACCAAAACCTTTTTTCTAGGAATGGTTTGGTGTCACTAAATTTCCAGACAAAAGGGAAAAACAAAAAAGAAGAAAAAAAAAAAAGATTTGTGGGAAAAAAATCCCAAATAAGCAAAAAATGTTGCTTGAACAATCAATGAACATCTGCTTTCTGTTCAAATGAGCTTTCTGTGCAGTTTAATTAACTTTTGAAAAGTTTCATTTTGATTTTTCCCTTTTTCTCAGCTTTACATAGAGATGACAAAACAAAACATTTTAACCGAGCAAAATTTAACATTTTTTCCTCTTAGCCTGTCAGCACAGATCTACTTTTTCAGGATTTTTCACTCCAGCTTGGCATAAGGCAGTTTTCCAGCATCTCCAAATTTCCCATCCAACCACACTGAGGAATGTATCCCATTAACACAGGTGAGTTTTACCCAGCTACACAGGGCTGGCCAGGATGACTGGTGGATAAATTGGTCCAAACCCTCAACTATTCCTCTTTGCAGGAAGGCCATGACACCAAATCCTGCCCAACCCACCAGAGCAGAACACAGCATTCATTCCTCAGTGTCCCTGTCTCCTTTATTTCTCAAACCATATGAAGTCATTTTGGGGGAGGCCACGGTTCAGCTCACGTTCTGTACCCAACTGTGACAATGTCTAAGAAAGACCTGGTGACAGGACAAGCAAGAATTGTCATTTCAGTTTTCAGAGGCAGAAGAGTTTCCTTTGGATTTAGCTGCTTGCAAAGATGCTTTTACAAGGAATTTATTTTATCCCTGCTTTACCCTTGTTTTTTTTCTGATTATTATAGTCAGACCAATCTCAGGGGGTATTCCCAGGAGCATCATACTCAATGGAGGTCATGGAATGACTTTTTCTGGCACAGGTAACTTCTCAGCTAACTACACATCTAATTTTCAGCCAGTGCATGTCAAAGGGTGAGGTAGAGGAGACTGGATAAACCCCATCAGAGATTTAAAAATGCTGAAGACCTTCAGAAAACCAACCCTCCACGCACACAGAAGCTGAGAGGAGAGTGTTTCTGCACATGGAATACATGCCCTGCAGCCTTCCCCTCCCATCCCCAAGCAGGGCCCTGCATGACCTGTAAAAACTGTAAAACAAGGCAGAGTCTTTCACACCGAATCACATTCCAACACCATGACACAGCCTCCAAAGCAGCGTTTTAACCTGCTGGGCAAAACAAGCAGGCAGAAGTTGCTCTGGGGCTGGAACGTGCCCACATCCGGGTGGGCACAGGACTTCCCCACACACATCACACCCCAGAGAGGACAACAGGCTCTGATCCCTGTCAGTCACCAGAACCAGAGTAGCCAGTGCATAGTCAAAGTCCCCAGATTATTTCTGTGCTCTCCCAAGGTATTTTTGAGACATTACAAACATTTCTGTTGTAAGTCCTTCCTTGCTACACTGCATCAGCTGCTGAGCCCACCTGCAGTGCCACTGAGTGCACTGAGTGGGACATCTGAAGGGCTCACCCATAGATATATGGGTCATCAGTGAGTTTTGGTTCTTCAATAAATAAATTTTGGCTAATGGGCCTCAAATTGTAATTCCTCAACATCTGGGACAGAGAGCACTGTGGTGTTCACAGTATGCAATTTGCCCATAATAGGGATCCAGACCTAAGTGAACCTTCCTGAGCTCAGCTCCTACTCATTTTTACTCCAATGACATTCCCCAGGGTTTTATGAGGACAATCCACTACTAGCATTAAAGACATGATGCTTGACCAATGTAAATGGAGATCCCCTCACTGCCCCTGGGCTGAAACAAAGCTAAGCCAAGTTCCCAGGAGAACCTCCATGGTCCTGCCATACACACATCTCTGTTATCTTGTCTCCAGTGGGAGAGCCATGGTTTGCGTTTGTTGAAGTTTGTGTTTCAGACAGGCTGCACAATTAGGCAAAATCACTCAGGCCATATTTTCCAACTTTACCTCTGTGACAGCTGGAAATCTGGGGGTGTCTGTGAGCAGGGAAGGAAAATGAGGTTGACCTCTGAGATTAGAGGTTAAGTATCTTCCATTGCTATTGTATCACGACAGGTGAGACAATAAACCCCACTCCATTTCATCATAAATGGAAAGAAACTGGCATTTCCAGACCATCTGACCTGTTTTGGATAGCTCCTTTAAGGTAAATTGCCTCAGCAGTGTATTTTCACTATTACCATTGAGGTTGGTCCAGATGAGACACCACAAGCTGTTGAGCAAAGCTGGGCAGCTGAAACCCAGCCAGGTGTGAGGACCTTGGAGTGATGATGCTCCAGCTGGGGATACAGCTCCTCTTCAGCATCTTCACACAACCCCAGAGCTACATCCTCAGAAACAGTCCAGGGCTGTTTTGGGGTTTTACTCCATCTCTGCAAAACCCATATGCCATTACCCCTTCCCAGATTTGTTTTGGGAATATTGTGATGTAACAGGTTTGATCTATGAGGGATTAAGATGAGGTATAATGGGGAGGCAGATTATACAAGTGGTAAGGGCCACAGTAGGAAACCAGGCAGACCCCAGTGACAACTCCTTTACTCCAAAATAAAGTCCTTTCACAGTCTCCTTTTATTACTTCTGTAACCTGCTGTCCTCTGGAGGAGATGCTGGACTCCATCCAGTCAGTTCACCTGCAGCCCAACCTATGGAGCTGCTTCTCTGGCACATGCACCAAGTGGCAAAGCTTACCTTTGCTGCAACATCCCTCAAGTTGCAGCTCATATGGTGAAAAAGCAAAGCACTGCAATAAGATTTTCCTCTCTCCAATAACACTAAGGAGTTATAGTTCATAACTTCCAACTGACTTCACTGTACAGCCAAGCGTTGCTAATGAATTCCCCTAATGATCATGCCCTAATGTTTGACTTCATTATGTCACTTTTGCAATAGCTAAAGTACAGAAGAATGTGTCTTTCTTTCAGTAAGGATCACTCAACACTCTCCCTCCTCTTAAAGTGTATGAAAGTGTTGGCCCTGGGGAAGCCCCCTCCTTCCCATCCCCTGCCAGAAGGAAGTGACCTAGAGAACAATATCCCAGAGGAGGGGCTGCCAACTGGTCTTGCCCAAGCCTTTTCCCAAAAGGTTTCTTTCCTTCACATATCCTAAACAATACCCTTCAGATATCCCAGACAATACCCAAGAAACTTGGCTACTCACGTCCTCACCCTTCCATCAGGGATGGTGCAGAAATGCATTCCTAGCTATTTCCAGCTTGGAAGTGCTGAGGTAGAAAAGCTCGAAGCACTTAAAGAGTTTCCTTCAAAAAAGAAAAGGAAAACAAAAAAGGGAAAAAAAAAAAAAAAGACCATTGTAGGGTTGAGAGACTCAGAATTAAAGATGCTCCTGACATTTTTTGCTGTGCATTACTCAGCCCAATCTGTTTAATGGGTCTTCATCAGAGATTGTGATTGCTGATTCGGGCTGGCGACATCATTCAATTGGACATGGCTTTGAAGCAGAAGAATAATTATTTCCCATCTTCCAAAAGACCATTTAATTCATGCTCCCCAATCTCTGGGAACAGATAACCCGCAGCCCTTTTAGTTCATTAACTCTCTGGGGCTGTCATCAAAGGATTGTCAGCTGCTCAGGAATTTGCAGAAGAGAAGTGGCTGAAAGCTGCAGTGCCCCTTTTACCCATGGAATCAGCAACTCCTGCCATGTATCCTGCAACATCCAAACAACTTCCTACAAAAGAGAAGGAAAAAAAGGGATAGACACATGACTTTTACTGCCTCTCCCTCTTCTCCCAGACCAGGTTCAAGGCAGTGTAATAACCCAGCATCTGCTGTGCTGAGGAGAACTCGATGCCAACAGAGAGAAACCAAAACCAGACACCAACGAGGCCCTGGGGAAGGCGGGAGGATGACCAGCAGAAGCAATTGCTGTGCTGGTGTTTGGGATTCAGCAGGACTGGCTCAGTGGAAGGATGACGCCATGGCTCACAGGGAAATCCAGAATCCAGGCCATGGAATCACAGCAGGGGAGCTATCAGAGCTGGGCCATCTGCACCAAATCCAGAGGTCAAATAAGTGAAATTTAGCAGAAGATTATTTTCCTATTTCCTTCCCCTCTACACAAATATCTGGATGCTTTCAAAAAAAGGAAGACAATAAATAAGTGAAAGTCCTGCTTGAAGGCGAGAGCAGAGGTTAGTTCTGGGAGGAGACAACTGATATGAACCCAGCTCTTATGATGTGTTTTTCAAGATTAGATTTAAAAACGCTCTCCAAAGGAGGGAAGTGCCATCCTTCCACCTTTGTGAAACAGGGGACTGAAACTTCAAATGATGGTGTAAAATCCAGTCAAGGCCTAATGGCGGGTGAGGACACACTTTGTGTGTCCTGCACCCTCATCAACGTCTGTCTCTGACCTCAGACACCTCCATCCCAGAAACTCTGAGCCCTGAGTGCACTTGGAGCTTTTTGTGTAAGATGGGAAATGAACAGAGATTGCAGAGCAAAAGCTCCACCTCTAGCAGAGTCTGAGTGGAAAGAATTTAGCTAAGAGGCTTCAGTAAATCAGCCCGAAGCCTCCTTTCCTCAGTTTGTATTATTTATCTCCCTATCCCCTTGACCACACTAAATTCTGAAAGGCATCTTGGCAGTATGCAAACACAGAGGGGGAGTTTATTGAAAGTACTAAACATGTTCTAATTGTTTTCTCCTGCACTACTCTGCTAAAACTCACTCTGCCGTGAGCGGAAGCCGAGTTGGACAATTACTGGGGCACTTGAAGCAATCATGCCCTTGATATATGGGAAGTGGGGAGGTTTAGCAGAGTGAGGACCTCTTCAATTCCTATCTTTGCTTTGCAACCATTTTGCCAGTCAAAAAAGACATTGTCTCACTTCTCCAGCAGCAGAAGAACACAATAACCTTGTGTCCCTAATCACAGGATACCGTGAGGTTTGCTTGAACAATACTCACTAAAAAGCTTTGAAAGTGATAGAGTGCTATATAAATATTCAGTTGGACTGCAATTAAATTTTTGGCATGTGGTTTACATGTAAGTGCAGAAATACCATCAATAAAAGTCAATACACTCTTTTCCCCCTTTCTCTCCCTCTGCCTTTCTTTTGCTATTCCCCAGATCTCTGTCAGTGTTCGCTGAATTTTCTTAAGGGAAAAAATCACTTCCTAAAATGTTCAAAAGCTTTCCCTTGGTTTGTTATTAGAGCAATTATCTAGCATAACACAGTGAAATAGCACAAAGTATTCTAATGGGAAACAAATGTGCCAAAGAAGTGACCAAACTTGGAATCTTTATTGAAAAATGAGGGGAAAGCGATTAGTTGAAGAGGCAGCAACGGAAAGATTTTCCACCTGGCCTTGGGCAACACATCAAACAGAGCTCAAAAGGGTGCTATTTATAATTGTTGTCTGGCTGTCTATGGAGCCCTGTCTGTCTGTCAGTCTAGGCCCTTTTCTCTCCCCTCCTCTGCCACGTGTCCCATCCCTGATGTGTTTATGCAGTGCAGGAAGGATGCTGCTCTCAGCCCTCTGCACTCCAGAACAGCTCCATGGGGTTCAGGGGAGGTACAGGGGTGTAAGCAAACACAAAACTCTGCCCTACACACTGTGGTCTCTTTTCCCCACATGTGCTCAGCTTCTTCTGGAGTACAGAGGCTTTGGGGCTGTTTGTGTGGCTGCAGAAGGAGACACAGGCAGAGTGAGGGCTCCCTGAATCCCAGATAATGGACAATACCTTGTCTGGTCATTTCCTTACAACAAAATCAGTTCAAAGTGGAGACAAAAATGTTGCCAGATCAAGAAGGTCTTATTTCACCTCCACTTCACTGTGACATAAACACCTATGCAACTTGCAGGTCAAAGGCCCATCAATCTCAGCGAGTTTGCTTTGGTGTAATTCAAGAAGCAAAGACATTTTGTAAGTACTGTGATGATTTATAAGCACATTCAGAAAAATTTTAGGACCTCTAGTATAACAAAGGATGAGAAAGACTCATAACAATGATTTCTCACTACTCACTAATGCTCATTTAATACTCCCCTTTAACTGTTTCACTTAATTTAAACCGAGGAATTAAGAAAACCCACTGAGAATCTAAATCCTCAGCTAGAAATCAGAAATCATCCTGATTTGTCATAGATTCATTGAGGCCTTTGGAATGATAATATTTTACAGCAGCTGAGGAACTGCTTTTCTCGTGAGAGATAATAAACCTCACAACACCACAAAATGGACCAGCAACTGAAAAGAGGGTCTGATTCAGTGGTTAGCAAACACCACTGTGGGCTAAAATTCACTCCCATAAGATATCCAGGAAATAAAAGCAAGGAGAACATTTCTATCTGAATAGAAAACAGAGTTATTTAGTGATGGAGCTGTGAAAAACAGCGGGCAGCACATTGGCAAGGAGCACCACTCTCAGCAAGAGATTTGGCCCTGCTCAGAGACCCCAGACGCACACAGCCCCCACAGGCATGCCACAGCTTCATTAACCAAAACAGGCACTTTTGAAGTTCAGGCATGAAAAATAAAGCCTGATTTTATCTCTGCTAGATTCCATTTGCCCAAAGATGCCCAAACCTCAAAAGGGGTCAGATGTTCAGTACAGATAATCACACAAAGTTTGGGTGTGTAGTTGAAGTCTATCCAAATTCTCCCAGGCTCTTGAGGATGAAGGATGGGAAACCTCGTGAGAAGAGTTAAGAGACACCAACAGAAGGGATCTGGTACATTCTGCTTTCACTCTGATCATAAATACTGCAAGAGCAACCTTCGCTGTGGTATTTTAATGTTTCCAATCTCCAAGTTCCCTCAGCTCTTCTCAGGACAATGCATTTCTAAGTGCCCACACTCTGCAGGTGAAATTCCATGAGAGCACTGTGGAGCAGGAAGCATCTCTCCCCTCCCTCACTCCATTTCCCACACAATCCCAGTGACTCAGGGATCACAGATTTCAGGGATTTCAGGTTGGAGGAGACCCATAAGCATTATCATCCTTGCTCCTCGCAGGACCACCTAAAGCTAAGCCTGTCTGAGAGCATTGTCCAGATGCTCCTTGAGGCTCAGTGCTGTGACCACTTCCCTCAGGAGCCTATTCCAGTGCCTGATCAGCCCTGGGTGAAGGACCTTTCCCTGCTGCCCAATCTGAGCTTCCCTTGATGTAGCTTCACTCCATTTTCTCGTGTCCTATCACAGGGGTGACATTGTGCTGCCTATGCCACCATGAGGAGCACAACAACAAGACCAAAGCCCACCTTGATCCTCTGTGATCATGAGGGTGAACAGAGTCCTCTGCCCATTTTGGTACCCATTTAAGTGTTCAAAGAAAGACAAAAACCTGGAATCAATCTCTGGCCTCACAGAATCACTCTCTGAATAACACGGCTGCAGAAGAGAATCCAGGGGTCAGGAAATCTGGAAAAGAATCATCTGTTCACAATCTTCTTTCAGCTACAGGCCAAAACCTGTTTTTGTGAGTAATCTCCAACTCCTTTATCTCCTTCCCTTCTCTTAAGGCCTTCTCCATTCCCCAAACCCAACCTCAACAGCCCCTACCTACATCTCACTCTGGAACATTCACATATTCATGCCTGGCACTGAAGGGTGACTGCACAGGCAGAGTTTACCAGGAGACAATGGCTTCATTTTCTCTTTTCCTGAAAGAGTTCATTATGGGGTGGAATATGTTGTGTGAAGCAGAACAAATGTCAGCAGCATAAACCCCAGTGGAAACCATAAATCTTGTACACATCATCTGGATTCTTAATTCCAGTTGCGGGAAAGCAGCTCTGGCTGTGTAACTGGCTGAGATGTTCACACTGTCTTAATCAGCCTTCTGACCACTGTGTGTGCTCAGAGAAATGGTTCTACACCAAACAAAGCACCTTTCTAGCTTCCAGAATTATTTTGGAATGAATGAGAATGGTCACAAAGGAGCTATAGGTCTCCAGAGCAGGTGAAATGCTGTGAGAACAGCCCAGCTAATGCCATGACCAGTCTGGAGTTGTTCTGTAATGTGGAACAGCTACTTCCTGCTTTCCTGGTCATCTACTGCTCAGGGCTAAGCTCTTTCTCCTGCCAGATCCACCTTTTATAAGGCCATCACTTGTTTGACCTTCCAGCAGAGTTGCCCTGGGGTCTCCCCAGGTCTGCTACAGTGAAGGAACACTCAGTAAGAGCAACCCTGGGCCTGTCCATGAGCACATCTCACTGAAGGCTGGTAACTGCATTGGGCTCCAAGCTCCACCACAGGCTTGGTGACTACGCTTGGCTGAGCAACTGCAGCTTCTGTTTTCCTTCAGACTCCCCCTTTGCTTCTGGTCCATTGGGATTGCAAGCTCTGTAGGACAAGAAAAACGTTTCCCTGAGTGTTTACTCAGCAGCCAGGCTCCACTGAGGCAGGGCCTGGAGTCCCCAGGAACGCACAGAACTGTTATCTCACCCAGCTGTCCTCAACCTGCTGGGGACAGTGATTTACTGTCTGCAAGGGAGGTTCTGCTAGAGTGCACAAGCTCTGAACTGGCTTCACACAGAGCCATTACCTCATGTGCTGGGCCCTGACTAGATCAGGAGTGCAGACAGCAAACTGTAAGTAGCTCACTAACTAAATAAATAGAGGAGCAGTATTTCAGTCACCTTGAATGCTTCTGTTTAGGGGGAACCTCCAGATTCCTCTCCTGTTTAGGCCCATGAGAAGGAATAGCAAATATCTATATTTTAGGTATTTAATTGTGGGATTTTTGGTATGTCAAATGTAGTTGGTAACTTCTATGCCTGGCTCTCAAAGCACACTCCTGGCATTCAGAAACATAATCCCAACACTTCCATAAGTGAAAGTTTCATCTTTGTTCCCAGCAT
Source organism: Aegithalos caudatus (assembly GCA_013389925.1). Classification (NCBI taxonomy): domain Eukaryota; kingdom Metazoa; phylum Chordata; class Aves; order Passeriformes; family Aegithalidae; genus Aegithalos; species Aegithalos caudatus. The sequence goes on along the minus strand of WEIU01023061.1, from coordinate 505,830 downwards.
GTGTGTTTAAATGGAAGTATCACTGCACATGCATGGAAACGGAGATGAAAATCAGGAGTCACCTCAGTGCTCTTTGCCAAATCAGAAGCAGGTAATGACTACTTAGTTAACACCAGGCCTTAACTTAGGAAATCAGAGGAACAATTAGCTCCCTTTATCAACTCTTTATGAGTAACTCCTACAGAGTATCTCTTCCTGAAAGACACAGAAAAGGCTAGAAAGTTCCAACAATGCTATGACAAGATAGGGAAACTGTCAGAATGCTGCCTCCAGCAACAAATCCACTCTAGCCACACTTTCCCAAGGGACAGTGCTGTGGGCAGAATGGAGACTGAGGAAAACTAAGTAAGGAGAATAAAGGGAGGATTTTTTCTCAACTGGACAAAAAAGACCGATGTCCCTCTGTCATGAGTATCCATCAGCTGCCAAGTCTGGGCAGAAGAGCAGAAACAGGCTCCTAAAATCTTTCCACATGCAGAGAAGGCACAGCAGTTCCATCAGTTTTCCAGCATGCACCTAAAATGTTCTCACTGCTTTTCCTCCTTTCCTTCCATGGCTGCAATCACTGCAGAGCTCACAAAGAGTGGCTCACTGAGAAGTGTCTCCCTCTGGGATGCTACAGGTTCTCCCTCCTCCTTTTGCCCCATTTATTTCACAGATAAGCTTCTAACAGCAATACATAAAGAGAACGGGCCTACCAGTAAGGAATGAGAGCTGCAGACAGAGCAGAGAGCTGCCTCCACACAGCCCTTCCCAGCCATGCTCCCACCTCACTCCAGCAGCAGCGATCCTGCTCTTTCCATCCCTGATGGAAATGAACCCTGCTGGGTTACACAAACACACGGAGCTCAGAAGATGTCACAAGTCTGACCTCTGCCTTCCTCTGCTGGATTTCTCAGCATTTGACGCTGGCTGTCGAACAGAATAAATGAGGGGATGCACAAAGAGCAACATCAATGAGCCCAAAGGAATTCTGGCCAGACACAGAAGACAACAAAAGCCTGTGGAAATGATCTAAGGATGTCACTTGGCAACCTTACATTATTGTCTTGTTTTGTATCTATTGAGTTTGAAAAGCTGATAATTGTTCTCGTGTGCCAGTGGAGATTAGAAGACCATTTGTGTTGGTATCAAAGGAGATACAATCTTTTTCCATCCTCTCCAAGAAAAGGGGCAACACCATCTTTCTACCAGGCAATGTCTCTTCTTGTGAGACTCCAGTAAAACAATGGTGTTTTATCAGTGATGAATTTGGTCCATTGTTTTCACGGGATTAATGCCAAAATGGGGTAACTGTGCTGCTGTTGTTTGCATCTCTGGCGTGAGCTGGAAGGTAAATAATGCTCCAGCATGGTCGCCCTTCAGACAAGCATCTGGATTTCTACTGATTGCAATTATCTGCATAGAAAATGAAGGCATTATTGTTGCAAAATGCATTAGAGGCTTCCATAGCACTGGCCATATTCAACTGACCTTGGGAAGAACCAACTTTAAAAGGTAGTTTTAGTGCACACAGAAACAAATTTAAGAGGCACCTCATCAGTGCTACTTTTTATGCCACTTATTGGAGGGAAGTTCTGCTACATCAGCTACCAGACAGTTCTATAGGATTTTGTGGTGAATGCAGCCAGTCCCTGGAGGGGTTGAGAGATCTGATACAGGGAAAAGAACAAAGTCTTACAAGTCTTGCTGCCAGCAAACACACAAAGAGCTGATGTGCTGTACAGCTGCTTTGCTTGTGTGATGGGAACAGCCTCGTGCTGGAAGCTGAGCCCCCCAGCCCAACTTCAGGAGCAGTTCTGTGTCAGGGGAGTTCATTCCCCATCAGCTGTTCCAGCTCCAGCCACAGCAGTAGCAAGGTCACTGCTGGTTTTCCAGGCTGTGAGCTCTGATCTAATTAGGATTGGACTGAGACCACCAACTCCTCTCACTCGAGTTACAGATCAACAGTCATTCATTTTTCTCAGCTCTTACTATTTTTCTGTTAGCTCTGTGCTGAGCATCCCACCCAGAAATTAGACAGATACTGCATTTTCAACCTTCAGACAGAGTTACTTTTGTTTTTTTTCTCTATGGAATAACACTGAACCAAGAACTCTCCTGAACACACCATGTCTTATCCATGCTCAGACAGTAAACTTTACAAGAGAAATAAGTTTTCTTTCAGTTGTACCCTTTCTTTTCCTTCCCTATTTTAAGGCCTTTGCATAGAGGTCAAAGCCTGGGGGCCTCCCACATGCTGGAGAACACAGTGCTGCAGTGACAGTGCTACTGCTGGCAGCTCTGCTCCCCAGGAACCACTCCACCATTCACGCCTGGGATTAATCCATGACTCCAAGTGATCTCCAGTGTTTGCAAGTTCAGCCTCCTCATTTTTCTCCCAAGACACTGAGTAGCAGTGTCCATCTTCCCAACAGCCAGGATATCAGCACTATCCCCACACTCCTCCAGTTCAGTGCCTCACAGATGTTTTTGACCAGAAAAGGACCTTTGGGGACTGGTGTCTAAACTTCCTGTTGGGGTGAGAATGAGATAAAAGAACTGGCCTGATCTGGACTGCTCTAATTTGATTCCCAAGGAGGGAAATCCCTTTTTATTTAATGCATCCTTATCGCCCCAAGCAGTGCAGCTGTGCTGTGGAATTAACCTTGGAGGACAGTGGGAGTTACACAGAGGAGCATCCTGCATGGGACTGCCCACAGCTGGACTTTCCCACTGCTTCTCTCCCACCAGCCACGGGAAGATGTTGCTTCTCCCCTTGACACTGCTCTGAGGTCAGGATTGCTTCCAGCATGAAGAGGAAGCGAGTTGTCAGCATTAAAACATAAACCAACTTAACTTATCACAATCACGGCATGCTGTTAAGTCTTCAGCAAGTGTTTTTCGACTTCACACTGAAGTTGTGAAAGATATCTTCAGACTTCTGAAGTACTTTATAGGGATTATGAAAGGGACTCACTAGATCTTGTCTGCTTAGCTAAATACTTTTAGGTTCTGCTTTCAAACACAGATTTCTCTAAGACCTGAGATGCTGCTAAAACCCTCAAGATCATCTTTTTGATTTACATTCTCAAATACTGTGTAGGTGCATCAGGTGTGTTAGCAGCACACAGAACCAGGGACTTTAAAACCAGTCTGTCACAGATGCGTGGGGGAAGGGGGGTGGCAGGGGGGGCGGGAAGGAGAGGCTACTAAGAAGGAAATTCCACTCCTGGTTTTCACAACATTATTCTTACCTGTGGAGTGCTTTGCTTCTTCCTTCCCAGTTCAGTGGCAGTCCTGGTTTCCAGGGAGAAGCTCTCTTTACAAATAAGAGCCACATCACACCATAGCTCGAGCAGGAGAGACATTTCCTTCTTTCTGACACAGCCAGGGACAGTCACAGCTCCCAGACATGGGCCATGCACAAGTGATGGAAGAAGCATGTGGCTGTTCCAACTTGGAAACGGTGGCTTAGCAGGATCAGGGGTGTCATGAACCACATGACTTTGAGCCCTACAAACAAGGCATGCAAGACATTCAGCCAGTAGAAAGCAAAGTGAATTAACTGGCAGTGCTTGGCTTAAATTATACTAATGCCACAATGTCAGGCTGACATTTTAAAATATCTACAGTCATCTGTTCTGTCCTGTCTTTGAGGGAAGCAGAACATGTAGGAACAATAACTCCACCAGGGTCAAGAGTTGACATTGTTGTTCTTACAGCACTGGGCCAGAGCTCGCTGCGAGTCCCTGTACAGAGAGAGAGCACATCCCAAAGGGAAGGTGGGCAAAGAGAGGAGAGAACAAGAGCAGGACAGCAGGGGGTCTCAGGACCAGTAACTCACACCCTGGCTGTTGGACAGGTGAATGAGAGGAGGGTACACCTTGCTCCCTTCCCAGATGAACCTGCTTCATTCTTTTTTTCTCTCATTCAAAATACAAACAGGTAGCCTTTGTGCTTTACCTGTATTTTTGGGGAAGGAAAAAACACTCTAAACATTTTGTTTCCCATACACTGCTGTGCTTTCCCCAGTTGGGGAAAAAAAATCCACCTTGAGAAAATAACACCTTGTTCCTGCACATATTGGCACTTGTGCTGCTTCCGTGTCATGTTTGCTCTGTCAAAACAAGTTTTCCTCGCCCCTCAGGGTCAACCCAGCTTTTGAAAACCAAGCTGTCGTCTCCAGGCATCATCACTAGCAGTAGCCAGATAACAGACTATGAGTTCACATTCCAGAATGGTTATGACTAGTGATGAATGAGCCAGCTCAGAGACAGCAGGAATTTCCTACAGGTTACACTGACCTTCCGAGGAACACGTTTGTCTGACTTGGGGAAGGCGGCAGAGAGGACACTTTATGCCAGGGGGTTGAAGGAGGAAGGGAGAAAACTCTAATTACAAAGGAGGGGATAGTACAGCACAAATCACTGCTGCTCGGGGGATCTATCTGCAGGTGCCTTATCCAAGGGTAAATGAAATAATTATGTAGTAAAACAAGGTAAAGAGACTAAAAAGGCTTTGCCGTTGTTGACAGAGAAAAATGGAGGTAAATGTAGGTTACAGGAAGATAGAGAAAACCCATGCTAAATGTATAATGCTTTATTGATAAATGCTTGGTCTAAAGATCACCAGCAGCAGGATGACAAAACATCACTCCAGTCAAAGCACCAAACTCAAGTGTTCACTCTACACTGTCACAATCCTAATTGTACAGCTACACAGATCCTGCCTGAGGCAGGAACCAGACTTTGGGGCATGGAAAAAGCCAGAACCCATTGCTTGGGCCATGTTTGGTACCTTTGGTGTGTCTGAACACACAACGGGCCAAACAAGCAATGAAATCCACTCCAAATGTTGCATTCAAACAGCCCAGTCCTACAGTGCTTGTATGAGATTATGACTAATCCATCAATTGATAGGATCTGCATTCCCAGGATTTCAGCTGCAGCTCTAAACTATTCAGCATAGCTAATAAGCATTAATTCATCATTTATCACTTGCACTTTTAAGTATGAAAACCCAGCCTTCCTCCATCAGTCAGTCTGAAGTATATTCTGTCAATCTCATCTCTACCCTCCTCCAGGTACAGCCAGTGCTTGGAGCCTGCTGTGAGGTTTTGGGGTGCTGAGAGGATCCCAAAAGGTCTTTTGCCATCTTCTGCAGAGCCATGATGAGGGAACCCCAGGAGAGAGAATATATCACATACCTAAGAGATATTACATTAAACTACAGATGCTGCAGTAAACCCAGGACAAGATATTCCAAGGGTGTCAATCTGCAGTTTTCCTAATCCTGTATCATCAGCAGCCTAAGCCTGCTCATTCATCAGCCCATTTATTAGAGACAATGTGGATGGAGCAGGCACTAAAGAAGGAAAAATTATCTTTAGGGTTGGTGAGTTTATAATGTTTGGTACAAGCTGAGATTTTGCCAAATTAAATTTGCTTGTTTAACTGGGGACAGAAATGGAGACTTCAGAGAACAGTACCTGCTTCAGTCAGCTGCCAGAGCTGTATATAAGACTCTGAAATTTGCAAATACCTTTAAAACTTCAGAGAAATTAGGAAGAAAAAAAAATAGGAAAATATTTTCTCTTAAAAATTGCATTTTCCCACCCTTTATGACTCAATAATTCTAATTCCTTGCTGAACCAGAAAGAAACATGCTGAGAAAAAAGTTTTGACTGTGCTATTTTAGGATTTCCTTCCACAGCAAGAAAGAGGGAGTGAGAAAATCCCCTTGAACTTCAATAAACATCTCTCAGGGAAAGTTCAAATCTGTTCTCATTGTTTGCTGACCTGCTGCCTATAATTCCTGGTTTAATTTCATAGTAAAAATAAAAACAACAAAAACAACAACAACAACAAAAACAAACAACTACAAAAACAACCAAAAACCCCAAAACAAACAAAGCAAAAACAAAAAACCAAACTTGGTTTCAATCAAAAAAGACAACATTACAAATAAACAGATTTGTTGCCATGAGCAAAGTTTGTTCTGAGATGCAACACAACACCTAGAACTCTTGAACTTCCTCCTGAAATGAAAGCACTTTTTAAAACTATTGATGTGCTTTTAATGGATATATATTCAGGCACTTCATTAATGACAGGGTGACATCTATTTGTGACCATTCCTGCTGAAGTCCAGGCATTGCCCAGGTACCCCTCACTGGGAATTTTGTGAGCCCCTTGCCCCCAGCCTGGCACCAGGGCAGCTGCCTGTGCTGCTCCTGCTCCCAAGACACACGGAAAACTCCCCATGACAGAATGGCCATCCCAGAAACTTTCCTTAGGCTCTCACCAAGTGAGAGGAGTGAATGTGTGGGCTGTGGGATGAGCATTTTCTCCTTTGTTATCTCGAGTTTGTGCTTCATCACTTGCCATGGTCAACAAAGACCCTTTGAAGTCCCTCTGCACGCGAGTGGAAAGTTCATTTGGAGTCTTGCTGCATGAGGAACACACAGTTTGAGAAGCCCCTGCTACAATTAGGAGGGAGCATCAGTTTGTGAAGGACAGATGTTTTGGAGCAGCAATAGCCCTGCAGGGACCCCTGACTTGAGTCCCTGTGTGCTACAAACACTAAATATAGCCAGCTCTCAGGGACACTGAATAAGCTGTAAAGAATGGAACTACAAAACCCCGTCCCAAAGTGAGAAAGGGGAGAGGATGAAAGGCCAGGATGTTGTCCTTACCCCCAGAAGTCACACTGCAGCACAGCACTCAGGTCAGCTGTGGTAACATCCATTTTTCTAGTGCTGTAACTATTTCCACTCCTCTTAACCCTCCAAGCATCTCCCCCTCCCCACGCTCTACATCCCATCATATGACAAATGAGTTTGACCCTTCTCCAACCCCTCTCTGCAGTCTCTCATGGCTCCGGCACCGTTTGCTTCCTGCCTTTATTAAATCAGATGGGCTGTGTGTGCTTCGAGGCCCAGAGCCAGAGGAACACAGAGAGACAGGGAATTAAGGGCCATCCTCCCTCAGCCTCCAGGGCTCTGTGTCCTCCATTTCCTCACTCTGTTGCTTCATGAACGTGCCATTCCATCATTTTTTCTCACTCCTTCCACACACTAGAAGGAGAGAAATGCAGGGCTCTTTGTAATGTCACTCTACACTCCAGGACTGCATTGTGGGCTTTCCAAGGTATTAATTACTGTACTGCCTTACTTTGACAAGGGTGATTCCTTCTGTCACTTTCCCCACTGCTTCTCTCCTTCTTTCTCTTTCATTTCCCTGCACCTTTGACATTTTTGCTCCTTCTCCCTGCGCAACCCACTCTGACAATTTGCCCCTCTCCTAACACCAGTTACCCATCTATCAGAGAGACAATTACCAATCTCTGGTCACTACAGATTTCTAAAATTTTAATTCTGACTTCTGAGGACCTTATTTGCTTCTCATCTCACTGTATTGGAACAGTTGGATCCCTCTGCTTTCTCACTTGTGTTTGGATGGGATAAAGAAAGACTGAGGAACAAACATTTCTTTTGGATAAACAAAGATTCAGTGGGTATGGGTTGGTCTGCCTGATTTCTCATTTCTCTTTGAGAGCCTTGGCTGGGACTTCTGCAGCCATGAGGGCCTGAACACTCCCAGCTGTGGTTTCTTAGGAAGCCCATCTCTGGGGCTGTGCCTGCTGATGGTCACAATACCTGTTAGTGATGATTTTCCAAATGTGGGTGTTTCATTTCTACTCTCAACGAAACCAAATGCAAAAATATCAAAATCCTTCACAAAAGCTGAGCTACCTCTTTCTCTGAGCCAGGGAGCCTGGTGCTCACACTACTCTGGTAGAACAGCACCAGGCCCTCAAGCACCTGAGGACAGCACTCACCTCTTACCAGCCCTGACAATTCCTGACAGTTCAACATTCCAAAGTGAGAGATTTGTGTCCCCCATTAGAGTAAGTGGGACTTGAAAGCAGATCCTGGAATTGAATTCCACACTTTCTAGGGTGGAGGATGTATAAATACTGCATGGAAGATCAATAAATGATTACTAGCTCTGTTAACAAGTGGCTAATGTCTTGTTACAGACTTTTACAGAGTCCAGTTGGTCAATAGGTTGCATTTAACCATGACTTATGATCACCTATATCACATAATAACCATGCCTGTAATATGCTTACACAGTCTATTCATCATGCATTAATCCTTTTAAATTTATTTATGAATATACTCTTACTCTAATGTTTCACCAAATGGAGTAATAACAACTGGCCAAAGAAGAACTGTGCATTTTGCAGCCATGTTCTACCTAGCCCAAGGAACTGATCTGAAATCACAGATTCAGTTCAGACCTCCTCCTGGAGTTTACATCTGATGCATTAGTTCAGCCTAAAAGTATTTTGAGACTCCTTGAATTCTGTGGGAGGGAACACCATCAGCCATCTCAGAGGTGGACAACAAGGGAGGAAAAACACCAAGGTGCCCAGAGAAGCGTTGGCTGCTGTGGCCCTTCCCTGAAAGTGTCCAAGGCCAGACTGGATGGGACTTGGAGCAGCCTGGGATAGTGGAAGGTGTCCCTGCCCATGGCAGGGGGTGGAATGAGATGGGCTTTAAGGTCCCTCCCAACCCAAACCTTTCTAGGATTCCCTAACTCAATGATTCCTGGGGGAAAAACATCAACCATTAATGAATAAATGGAAGCACAGGCTCCAGTAATGAAACAAAGTATTGCAAATTCTCTGTTTAATGTGTTTGGACTAGAAACTCTAAGTGTCTATGTGGCAACTCCAGCTCTGCCTAGAAAGTCCTTCACTGATGTACCCAGCCACTTAAAATCAACCTTGTGGCTCAATGGAAGGGTCTCCCTTACTCCCTTCTATCTTTACTCTTTCCCATCCTTACCCTTTTTCCATCCCCAGCTTCCATGTAGACAATTTTAGACTGATTTTAGTTTTAGGTTAATTGATTTAAATTTTAGTCTGATTTTTCTCTGTGTGCTTTCACCACCTGGTAAGTAGGAGAGTGAACCTAGCCAAGAAACTCTGCTGCACTTTCACTTTATTGTTAAACTTGGTTTTGCTGATACTTTTGCTCTGAGTGACTTAAATCACTCATTTGTGACAAACTGGTGACACAGCTGTGGCAGTGCAGAGGAACAGGGAAGCCCCTGGACTATCATCTCCAGTGATGGGGCCTTTTCCACACTAAACAGATCTTTGTTTTAAGAGCCCCAGCTGATATCTCTTGATTCACTCTTCCACCTGTAAGGGATCCTGGACTGACTCATCCCAGTGTATTTTCACAGAACAGGTTCAAAGCTCAGTAACTTATATTAAAATCAGGGCCCTCCACACCCTCCACTCAACAAATCCATTAAAGAACAAGACTCAATATCTACTTTTTTCCCCTTCACATCTCCAAACTGGTGAGTGCACCAGCTATTGTACATATAATTGTGAGGAGTGTTAAGTTTTGCCTATCATCTTAAAAATCAAATAGTTAAAGGGTATTTCAGAAATGCTTAATGGGATTTTCCCACCAGTAAACCCTGGGCTCAGTGGTACATTTTAATAACAGCAGAATCAAAATCTAATTTATGGACTAAGAAGGTTGTACTGAGGGTAACATTAGGGGAGGCTTTGCCAGAGAAAACAGAAGACTTAATAAGAGAAGGGCTCAAGAGTATTAGTAAGAAAAGTTGTGAGCTGCCTACAGGCTTTTTCTCTTCTGGTATCAGAGGGGAAGAAAAGCCCCTGTGGTTGATTCATTATGCCATTTCATTTCTTCATATATAATTTACATGCAATGTAAATACGGTAAATTATTATTTCTGGATTGCATTCTTGGGCCCTGATCCAAAGCCCACTGAAGCTGAGAGAAAGACTTCTAGGTTACAAAAAATCAAACATTATTGAGAAACAGGCCTGTTCTATGCCAACACTCATTAGAAAGGGGTCCCAGCAAGGGTTAAAGACTCAGGGCCCTGCTCAGCAAAATGTTAAGTACATGCTTAACTCTAAGGTTATGCTCAAATCCCAAGTGGATCTAAAGCACATGGTTAATTGCTTTGCTGAATCAAAGCAAGTACAGATTTTTATCTGAATTTAACTGCTGCGTAATCTGGAATACAGCGTGGCTGACACCACAAGGAACTTTCTTGAAGAGCTTTGGAACATTCTTATTCTGGATTCATCCAGCCACAAAAAAACCCCATAGGAATAATCACAATGACTAGAAAATTTTCCAAGTCAGGGGAAGGAAAAAAAAATAGTTCTGTATCAGCTTAGCTCTTAGAGGAAGATTTGCATCTGTTTTTCTTTTGCACTAACTTCTTTGCTGTTTGGCTTTTCCCATCATGCTGCTTCAGGAGCTCAGTGGGTAAATCCTCCTGCCTCAGGAACAGCAAAAATTCTTTATTTGGGTGGCAAAGCAAAGCCAAGTCTCTAAAATCTCCGTGCCTTCTGATCCCAATAATCCCAGGATGACCTCAAAGGTTTTTTCAATTAAAATCTCACAGATGTAACAATTCTGCATAAAAGCAGTAATTCAGATGCTTCTCATTGCCTTTTGCCCCCCACCTTTGGCTTACCTTCATTGTTTTGCAGCAAGGTGAAGAATATCCTCATGGATGGATGAAGGAGCTCCCTTCACCTCCGTAGTTCTGTGTGATGTATCCAGTTTCTCTATTATTTCATTCTCCCCACAACTGAATTTAAAGGCAACTTCACAACCTTTCCTCCTCTCAATGCTTTTTGTCAGGTGACAAAAAAACAATTAGTCCTGTTCCTGAGGTGAGGAACTCAAAGTCTGGCAAGTTTAACTATGGCCAAACCACTTGCTGCTCAAATTACTGTGCAAGTACCAACAGGCTGGCCTGCTCCAACACAGTGGCCTAGGTTTTTAATGGTCTTTTTAAAAAATACACTTCAAAACTCACAATCCTAATCACAGGAACTTTTAGCATCTTGCATGAGAGCACACAGAAAGTTTGTGGCAAAGCAGTGACAACGACTCGGTCATAAATCCACCAGTTCCCAGGTTTCATCTGAACATTGAATCATTCAGCTCTACCACATCCCTTGGGCTCAAACTACTGCCACCAGGGCCTCCTCAGAAGGACAGGAGCATGTCCTGCAGCCCAAGAGCTCCCAAATTCCTTGGTTTTCTCCCTACAGTGCTCTCAGAGCAATTTCAAGGTTTTCTCCGTGTTACTTTGTAAATAAACAGCAAGTTTGAAAAGCACAAAGGGCTGCAAATAAATGTTAAATAAACTTTCTATTTCACCTGTGAGCCCCAGGATTTCATTGCAGGCTCCCTGCTCAGGCTCTCCTGTCCCCCTGGGAACACACAGGGCCCCGATTCCTTCAGCTTTCCTAGGATGGCCACAGCTGCTGCTGCTTTGGGGAATCTCTGGAGAAATCCTCCAGAGTGTACAGGGATTTGGCAACGTCATCAGCAATGAGGAAAGATTGCAGGAGAGAATTGACATATATTAAAACCAGAGAGACAACTCTGATATGGGTGCTGGAGGTCTTTCAAGGTTACCATATGCCACTGGATTAATCCCAACAGTATTAAGGCAGAGGTGAGAAATGTTCAAATTATTTGATTAACTTCAAAAGGAAAGATTTTTACGCCTCTACCTCTTGGCAGCCCACCTCTGCTCCCAAGCCAAGAACTAGAAACCTCACGAGAAAGCCAGCTTCATACCTCTGACCAACAGATTCCAAAAGTGTTGCAATCTTGGCTCATTTAAATCAGCCAGTTTTGAGAAGGAAAAATCTGTGCCAGTGTTATAATTGACTGTCAGGAACCCCTTTATTGAAAAGCCTATTTTTTTTCCTTTTAAGTGGAAATTGGGACAGCCATGGAGAAATATCAAAGCTCTATTTTGCACCACTGAGAGCTCCTGACAAGCAGACAACAACCAATTCCCTCCCAGTTTCACGTTTGCTGTAACAGCCTGTCAGAAACACACTGAGGCTGTCAGTGGGTGCCCACAGAGAATGATTTGTACTGACCCACTGCAGCTGACCAGGAGTCAGCATCTGCCATAAGACTGCAGGATTGTATTCCAAGTATTTCCAGTGAATTCTCCTTCCTTTCTCCCTCCTCGCCCAAGTGAAAGTGAAGCAGAAGCTCTCTCAGCTGCTGGAAACTCCTTCCTGTTGGAGCTTATCCTGAATAGAGCACTCCAGGGCAGGGCAAGTCTTCTGAATGGGGCAGAACATCCAACCTCAGGAAGCCACCGTGTGAGAATAATTCTCCCTCCAAGTATTCCAGAAGAACTGGGAGCCCAGAAGTGCCAGCCACTGGATTAAAACTCCTCTTGGAAATTTTTCTCTGTTGTGGGGCAATCAGGGACTATAACAGCCCGAAATCCCCACTGTATCTCACGGCATCTTTTAGCAGTTTGAAAGGAGCAGCAACCTCACTGCAGTTCAACCTGTTCCCAAAGCTCTGCTCTGCCACCTTCCATAGCCACGGGTTTTCCTCCAGCTGCCAACGAAGAAGGGAGCAAGAGCATTCTCCTTTTACAGGAACAGCAGATAATACTCCATCCCTGAAGGTGCAAGAAGCTCAAACCAATAAATCAGGGAAATTAAATGTGGAGGTTTGTGTAGGTGCATGGTTTGTATCCCATAATCCCACTCCAAAGGGAGCTTTCCTGCTGCCACTCCCTAGCAACCCAGCAAGCAGCTGATTTTATGAGTCCCTGAGTGCCTTCAGGTGTGCAGGGCTGAGCAAGGTGCTGTGTGGGCCATGGCACGATGAACACTTGGGCTCTGAGGGGCTGCAGGTCAAGTCAGGGCACAGACACACCCCAAGGAATGCTCTCCATGGCAAGAATCCCACGGCACAGGGCACAATCCAAATAGTTTCCAACCTGAATGGCTGCCTCATGCTCCCAGGGTATGATGCAATGTAACACACTGGTTTCCAATTTCAAAAACCTTGAAAAGAACCTTCACTGGTGTATTTTGAATTCAGCTGTCTATAGTGTAAATAACATTCCACCTAAATGTGCATTTTAATTCTCATGGCAGCTGATCAGTCTGTTCAGATGGAGTAGTTCTCAAGTGTTCTGTGAAGAAATATGTGGTATAAATTTGTTATTTTTATGTAGCAGAGTATTTTTTCCTATTGAACCACAGGGGAAAAAAAAACCCACACAAGCTAAATCAGAGGTGTACAGAGAGCTAAGACAGAAATTATTATTTGATTACTGGTGCACAACCTGCAGGTCCTTGGAAATAAATGCTTTCTTCACAGGAAAGCATGAAGAGCATGAAAGTGAGAGGATTACTGAACAGAACAAAGATTTCAAAACAAGAAGTGCACACAACCTAGAAATTTAGTTTGGCAAAGCTCCTTTCAAACCCACCCTCCCCAGCTGCTCCTCCCAGGCCAGTTTTCCAATGCAAGTCACAGGAAATTGCTGTTCAAGAAACTGCTCAGAGGAGAAAATACTGGGCTGATGCCATGTCCTGGTGCTATTTTGGCCACCAAAAGAAGCTGTTGTAAGCAGCAGTTCCAAGGTAGCACTCACACCTGCTGCTCCCTGGTCCCACCAAGAAGAGCTTTAAAACTTCTCCAGAAAACCTTTCTACCCATGTGCAGACACGTCACACAGTGTGGTGTGTCCGACAATAAACCAGGTGCCTATTTGTAGATGTTTTATGGATTCCAAGTTCTTTCTACAGAAGCACAGGAACCATCCACCTCTGGCAGGATCCTGTGTGCAAACCCTGCACCCGAACTCACAATTTTTCTCCATTCCACACCTGGCTCACATCGAGCTGCTGGCCCCAGATCCATGCCAGCTGAGGAGGAAATCACACTGTACTTCTCTCGTGCCAGTTTTTAGGTGTTGCAGACTTACTCATCCTCATACCATCACACTGACACGTTCCTGATTTGCCCAGACTAGAGCTGACATGGCTTGGGGAAAGACTTTACTGGTCAGCTCTAGGTGACTCATTCCCAGTGGCTGTGAAGTCAACAGAACTGACACACAGACACCCTGCACTGAGCTTCAGCTTTGCTTTACCTCTGCTGGAACAGAAGTGCTTTCTCATCCCTGCAATTGTGCACACTCCAGTCATCCCTTCACACTGCTGGGAGACCTCGTTTTTTGTATTATGTATTTTAGCAGATTTTCTGTTATGGGAGACTCATTTTCCTTCAGTGTCCTGGCCCCGTAACAAGGGCCTTCATACAAAATATTTCCTGACTCCACTCTATTATGGAGGTGGTGGAGTCACCATCCCTGGAGGTATTTAAGGAGACACTGGATATGGCACTCAGTGCTTTGGTCTGGTTGACATGGTGGTGTTGGGTCATAGGTTGGACTCAAGTCCCAGAGGTCTTTTCCAACCTAATTGATTCTGGGATTCTCTCTAGACTGTCCCCATCCTCATCAAGCACAGATCTCTCAAGTTTCCTCCTCCATTTCATTCCCCACAAAAATGTTATGCCCCTTTGAAATCCCCACGGGTACACTACCCAAGGACATTTCCATTAACTATCCAAGCTCCAGTGGACACCTCAAGTCCATTTGGACCTTTTGGCTATACCAGTCTCATGCTAATAGTGCTTTCCATGCAGTACTAGAAATACAGAGATCCTGAGCTCACCGAGAGTTGGGACAGATGCCAGCAAACCTTTCAATTATGCAGGATACACCCTTGATGCCAATTTTTGTGGATGTGATTCCAAACACCCAACTGGTGAACAAGGAAACATATGCACATTACTCCCCTCATCATGCCTGCAGTGGAGACAAATGCCCCCACAAATTCATCCACTCCTCTGCCAACTGAGACAGCAGAAAAGCCTCACTGGTGACAAGGACAAGCTGGAGCCAGTGCTGACCCAGCAAGATCCATTCAATAACAAATTCAAGTCCTTGTTCAAACAATAGTGCTCAGGAATACCAACTAAAATTAATGGAAAGAAGACAGGCTTTTTGTGTACGGCTTTCAGACCTTCATTATGGTGAATTTACATGCAAAGTACATCTTGGAGTGAATTGTTACTGTTTCCTAGGACAATATCAAGCCCAGTGTAAATGCAGGACTCAGCCAGACTCCCCAGCTCTGCAGGACAGTGGATCACAGGGAGAAAAATCCTCATCTGCAGCACAAGTTAATAACAAAGCAAAAGCCAGGATCAATATCTCCAACACCCAAAGCCACATGAACCAAGACACCAAAAAGCAATTCAAGGTTAACATCTGTCACTCTGAACTACATCCAAAACTGAAACATGGAGTCAGACTATTGAATGAGCTAAGAGTCAGGTTCTTAAAGGACTCAAACCATCAAATCAGCACCAGACTTCCAATAACTAAACATCTACTGAATCCCTTAAAGGGCAGATTTCCCGAAGAGGGCTGGACACATAACAGTCTGCTCATTTATTCAGATGGCTAAACAGGAATCAGGACTTCTAAAAGATCCCACTCCCACGTCTGGCAGTCATGAAGAGACGCCAAAGAGACAACCTAATGAGTGACAAGAATCAGTTAGTGATGCAGTGATGGGATTCATAGATCAATCCAAGACTCACTAAACTACATCCAATGGAAACAAGTAAAAAGTGGCCACTAACACCAGTACTGAATCTTTCTTTATCTAATACTCCTGAAAACTGTAAGATACTTCATGGCCTCAGTTTTAGATGCCCACCAATACCATGTTGCTGGGGGTTTAAGCCCAGTCCTAGCCTTATGTGCCTGGAGAAATTCATATTCTAACTGTTTGTTTTCCAGCCCAGCCTGACAGCAGCTGTGAAGACCCAGGGAGATGGCACAGTGAGACTGTCAGTGGTGCTGAGCACGGTGAAAGGAAACATCCCAAGAGGTGTAACTTCTGAGGAGAAAAAATTAATAAAGGCAACCAGAATTTTTTTCAGTTCCCCATATGTGATTAAATCCATTGATGCCAATGGTTAAATGAAAGCAACTGAACTGCACATTTATAGCTCATTTCTCTACAGGATGTATTTCTCTGAGACAGGAGACTGTGGGCCTGATATTTCTGGATCTGAGAGATTTTAGCCTGCTAGCAGCCACTAACCTTTTCCCAAGGGAAAGTTTCTCAGACCCACGCAAGACTTGCAGGGAAAGAGTCCTCAAAAACCAATTTAACAGCCAGGAATTCTGTGGTGCAGGGATGGACCTTTCCACTGCGCTCTTCAGATTCCAGCCACTGCAGAGAAGGTCAGAAGGCTGAGGACCCAATTCCAGGGATCTAAGTTGAAGGTGCAAAGTTAAAATCAATGTATCTGCCTGCGGCAGAGCTTTCAGACAGATTCAAATGCAGCAGGTGAGGAACTCTCTGTACTCCATCATCCTTAGGTGTGTAAATGCTTTTGGCTTTGCTATTACTCGCCTGACTCCAGCGCTTTGTGCTCTCCCCAATACATCAACATATAAACAGAGGTCACGGACAGATGGGTGTTACACTGCTTCCCCAAATATTAGTGATTTATTCCCAGTCCCTCGGATATTATTTTAATACATCTTACTTTGTCAATATAATGGTGATGGAATGCCCCTCCAGGTGAAAAGCAAGGCACCTCTGTTGAAAGCAGCAGAGAAATGAGGGAAAGCAAACGACAAGCTGTGTTAGATACTGTCTCAGGAACACCTGTGCTGCAATGAGTTAAATGGATGTAGGTACAAGGTCTCTCAGGTTTGGATCTCACAGGACTCTCCCACTACACCCCAACATGCTGCACAGCCATGGCAGGTCGTGCACAGAAAAAGACACTGGGCCGTGCTTCTGTGAGGAATAAAATCTGCACTCATTAAACTATTTACCTTATACATTTTAGACCAATACCTGCAGAGATCCTCTGGAAAGTAAAGGCTTTCTGCATGCTTTAGTTCTAAGGTGACACATATTAACCCAGATATTATAACATACATTTTATAAATGTGAATAAGAATGTTAGGTAAAAAATCCCAACCCCCAAAAAAGCAACAGATATAGTGGTACAATTTCACCATTTTTAAAATAACCCAATGGAAGGAAATACAAACACTGCTAATAACTACAACATTCATTCTTTCCTACGGCATAAGTTGTCTTGCACATTCCTGCATTTTCTGCTAAGTACAGGACTTAATATAGTATTCTCTCCATGAAAAGATGTTTATCAGAAGACAGACATGACACACAGTCAGCCTGAGTAAACATCAGGGTTCATAATTTGTATTTTTTGACATTTTGTGCAGCCTTAATGTTAAATTAATCTTGTTTTATTGCACTTAACTGAGCAGTAGTTGGAGCTGACAGCTAAGTTGCTACCACCATCAGAGCTCTGGGAACTGAATTTCTTTTCTCTTCATTTAAGCCAACCCTCTGCAAGCTTCACTGATTTTGGTAGAGGAACTACCAGATCATACCTTCACGGTGACAGAAAATGAGGCTCAAAGTCTTTCTGAGAGACTTTCACCAAGTGACAGCTCACTTGTTTCGTTAGAGAGAAGCAGAGTAAATACCTTAAAATCTTTGGGCTTCCCTTGTGGCTTCTCCCATCTCCAAACCCTAAGGACTTCTCGAGCATCTCCAAGTAATGGTCATTGAAGTCAACAGGATCTTATAGGAAAACTACCCCAACTGCTTTGATCTGCAAATTGGACCCCGAAGTTCACCTGCCCCGAGCACCAGGCTGCATGGCCCAGGGAAGAGCAACACTGACCCTCTCACAAAGCCTTGTTTTGTTTTGATTCCTCATCCAGTCAATTGCTAATGGACAAGGATATGCAGGAAGGGATAAATAGAAGAGTATAAAATGTAAATGCACATATAGAGTTTTTCTTTAGCTTGCCCCCCCTCTCCATTTCACCCTTTATAAACCCAGCCTCCCACTATATAAATATATAACCATGCATCTTTGTGTACTGGAGCCCAAGGCTAATGCTGAGCTGACAATAGTGGCACTAATGCTAATGAATTCTGATTATTCGGATCGGTCATTAAACTAATAAGCCCATCTCCAAATTAGCGTGGCTGCTTCAGCCAGCGAAAATTTAATCAAATCTGCTTCATTATTTCAGACGTGGTGCACTTGGCGAAAGTGACTGCAGGAAAGGAGAATGGGACCCTCATCTGATAATTTTATCACTTGACTGCCAGACCATGAAAAAATCGGTGTGATGAATTTTTTTTCTCGGGGGGTGAGGGTGTGGAGCAGAGGGCGTGTGCATGCGTGTATGTGCATGTGCTCTTGGAGCTTTCCCTCATGTTCCCTCCTAATTAAATGGAACCATCCTCCCTTCCTCTGCCCTGGAACTGTTTTGTTTTTTCCATATCTTCCCCCACCCCCTTCAACATCTTTGCTCTCTTCCTTCCCCCAGGTCCTCCCCTGCTTCCATCTCATCCCCTTTGCACGCATGACCAAGGAGCAGCTTCCAGCATGAGACAGAGGCTGATGAGACTTCCCGGAGCTGCACAGCCGTGTACTCTCTTTCTTGCCCAGCTCCAGCCTCCTTAGGAACAGATTTGCCCCCTTTGCCTCCTCACCTTTCTTTTTCTCTTCATTTCTGAAGAAAACAAGAGCAGCAAACATATATCCTAAGAAAACCTCCCAACTTTCCATCTTGCTTTCCTCCCTTGTTTTTACTTGGACTGTGAGCATTTTAAATGCAAGTTCACTATCACTCCAAAAACAGAAACAAGCCCACTTTATCAAAGAATCCCAGAATGGTTTGGACTGGAAGGGACCACAAAGCCCATCTCGTTCCACCCCCTGCCATGGGCAGGGACATCTTCTACTATCCCAGATTACTCCAAGCCCCATCCAACCCAGCCTCGGACACTTCCAGGGATGGAGCAGCCACAGCTTCTCTGGGCAATCTGTGCCAGAGCCTCACCACCTTGGCAATAGACTCACCCTCTACAGAAATCTATTCCCTCATATGTCCATAAGGCAGAGGTCCATTAATTCCTTCACTTACTAAACCTAAACAAAACAATAAAGTATTCCCCAAACCAAATATGGATATAAAGACAACATTCTAAAGCCAGAATGTAAATAAATTATTAAAAAAAGGATCAGGCCTCACAAATGCATGAGCTTCATCAATGTGCAGCCATGTTCAGTGCTCTTTCATCAGTTACTGTGTTTAGAAAGATAAATCTCACATTTTAGTACTTAATGGCCCTGCTGGCAATGAAATAGGATAAGACATCTTGTCAGTACAAACGAACACAAAAGTACAAAATAAAGCAGTGGCCATCCCAATAACCAGGAACAGCAAAGGAGCCAAGGCAAAATGCCTTTCTCCAACAATGAGCCAACATCCAAAATCTGGGAGTACATGTGAAGAAATGCAATTTTAAACAGCAGCAACTATTTTTGCTACAGCAAATGGTGGATGTCTCAGGACTTTACTGGCAGTGGTCTCAAGGCACCTGGAGGTTTTGCATTATTCCCAGAGGTACTCAGTCTTCAACTTCTGGCACAGATTTCCTCCAAAAGTTGGGATTCATTTCCTAAGACTAACAGCATTCCAGATCTAAATTAGTCACCTTCCCTTTATCTACAAAAGACAGAACAGCTTCCAAAGGGCTACTCCTTGATTTCAGTCATGATCTTCCATTTCAAGACAGAAGGAATACTCCCTGCAGAACAGCCTGGTTTTCTCCCATGGTTATATTAGAAACACAGACGGTTCTCTTTGATTTGACCAAAGTTATGTCTAAAATTAAGTATGATGAGCTCTGGACCAAGAAAACATTATCTGTGATACATCCTGGCCTGCCAAGGTTTTTGAAGGTCTGAAGCATCTAGGTGCACATCTGATCTCAACAGAAATCCTTACAAGTGGAATCAGGCACTGAAGATAAAGTTGACTGGCAGCCAACCAGGCTGTCAACAGCATCAAACACAACTGTGCAGATGCCTTCTCAGAAAGGTACCAAAGTGATATCCTGCCATCAAGCAAATGAGCTCAAAATGCTCACAGGAAAGCAGAAAGGAAGACTTTGGATCTAATGCCATCAGTTCAATGAGGCAAACAAAACATATGCTCTCTCAGTAGAACCTCCAGTAATCTCTTAGTTGACATCCAGCTCTGTTAGCTGCTCACTGGATGTGAAGCTTCAGCCTGTGACACGTTCCACTGTGCTAAAGTGCTCTTCCTCTCCCCTTCCATCACCTCCTGCTTCCACGTCTTGCCCACTCATCCCTCCTTAGGCAGATCACAGCACGTGGACCTCCTCTGGACAGGTATCTCATCCAAAGGCTCTTCAGTTTACACAGAGAGTTCCAGATAGACTGAGCTTATCCCAAACAACAGTCAGAGCTCCACCTAAAACAGGACCTCACTGCAGTCTCCTTTCCCCAGCCGTGTTTAGACTGTTTCAGTGTCTCAGAGTGATTCTGCTCCTCCTCCTCACCCCCTCCAAAGCTCACTTATCCAGTAAAATACTCCATCTAATTTCAGATCTGGAGAACTGCAAAGCTAAAAGACAATTAATCCAACTGAGGCTATAGAGGACAGTAGCTCAGAACTGAACTGGGATCTTGTTACTGATAGTTTTAGCAATTAGACAGCTCTTCCTTCCAAAATTCAGGTTGTTTTAGTTGCTTACACTCAGAGAAGGTTCTTCCTCACTGGCCCACCAGTGACAGGTACACACATCTAGGTGAGTTAAGAGCAGAGGTGAAAGTACTCAGCAGAATGCAAAATACAGATGTAACTAACACAGGCTTTTGGACATTAGAGGAACCAAAGAACAGAGAATTTGAAGCTAAACCCAAGCACTGCAAAGTAGCCCTACTGGGCCAGAGAGACCAGCAGCACCTCAGCCATCACCTCCCAGTGCACCCCTCTGTGAGAGCCATGTCACAGAAAAGGAGACAGAAACACTCCAAAAACCAGGGCCGTGGAAAGGCATTTCAAAAAATATTTTAAAAAACATTGCCCTGAGCAAGGCTGGTCACCCCACTATCCTTTCAAACCAACACTGCAGAAACAATTCCTTTTCCTTTTTGCCCAGGAATTAGTGACAATCAGGATATAGGTGCATACACAGAGAGACAAAGAGCAGGTTTGCTACAAGAAGGGTTCAAGCTCTCGTGTCCTATCGCCTGGAGGAGCATGGGACATTTAGATCGTCCTCTGAGAGGGCCAGTGAGACCTTTAAAAATGACACACAGTTTGGGAGCCCTGAGATTCAAAGAGACAGGTACTCTGGTGGCCTTCTCAACTCTCCTTTCAGTTGTCAGGACAAAAGTTGGCTGCAGCCATGAACTATCCCCTCCTGGAAAAGGCCTGCCCATGGATCTGTGTCAGCACTGATTAGCTGTTGCCTGGCACGTCATCCATTTGCCATTTGTTAGGCCAAACATGCCAACATTGGTAATCTAATCTTTGGCCGGCGACGGCCTCTTCCAGGTTAAATGTATTAAAGGAGTCGAGGAAATGGGGCTGATTTCACAGGCTGTGGCCTGCAGCTTTCCACCATGGCCTGACCCCCCTTCCCACCCCCTTCCCTGGAGATTGCCGGGGTCAGGACCTCCCCAGCATGGAGCTGAGTAAAACACTAACAGAGAGAGATGAGAGGATATTGGAAACATATTCTCAAGGCCTCAGTGCTTTGGAAATCTGAGAAGAACATGAGGCGTTAACTTAGAGCTTTCACTGCTGGGTTGTGTCTGTGTGTGTGTGTTAAAAAAAAAAATCAACAAAAACCATGTTTCCACAAGAATTTGATAAAGATATCAGTAAGACAAGGTTGAGGGGTTTTAATGCAGCAGCAGCAAATAACATAGGGCTCCATTCATGGGAGAGTCTATGTTATAAGACACCTTAACACACAGCTCATGTGCTGGGAAGAGGATACTTTGTTTTTAAGGAAATATTTCAAGTATATCAAATACATCTTCTCAAAAAAAAATCACTTTTATCTGCCGTAGATTCCAAGGTATTTGGAACAGCACTACTTGGTGTTCTGGCAGGGAGGGATGCTCCTGGGAATCCTTAAAACTGAGAATTAGGGATCTGAAACTGATGGAAACAACCATCAGGATTCCCAAAGTCAGGTTTTCCCCCTGAAGGTGAAGTAATTCTCCTACAGAGGTGCCACATAGCTGGGTGTGTGAGACCCTGGGAGCTCTCTTGAGCAGACTGAGGTCCCTCATGAGATCATCTCACTAAAACTAGGGGTTAGAGATGAACTTTAACTCAGATGAAGATGCAGATGCAGAGGACCAATACTAAATCCCAGAGACATGCTCTGCTGCAGCTCAACATCGGATTACAGATGAAAACACTTAGGAAATATTTCCTAGAAAGCTCCCTTGCTTTGAAAACAATACTCGGGATGATTCACAAATGACCCAAAATAAGAGAATTTTCTCTGGCTTTAGTCCATCATAGCAGCCAGGGTTGTGTTGGTTCCCAAAAAGCTCATGGACATAAGCTGCCCATTCTCATTATTATCACTGCTTTATTTGCATGTTTCTCTCCAAAGATTAGCTTGGGACACACGTTCCCTCTGTCCTGTCAACATCCATGTACTTGGAGAAAATTTCATATTTACATAGAAAAAAAAGACAAGTTTTAAATGACCATTCTGACTGAACGATAATTTACTGATGGAAAACCTTTATTTTGGGTGCCTCGCCACTCAAAATAGTATTTCTGTGTCAGAACTGGTTCTTTCCTTTGGGAAAATTTTAATGAAGCTCAAATATTTGTGGCAAAATGTAGCCTGTCCCTGGACACTGAGAGCTCCCAGATGGTACTGAATGCTCATGTCAGGAAGCCAATTCCTTCTTTGTTGTTTGCTTGGTACTAATGTGTATATTTTATCAGTTATTTCTTTGGTGCTAATTCATTCAACTTCAAATAGGCTGCTGACACCAGCCAGTGGGGTAGGAAATGGATATAAAGGTGGAACCAGTCTGGGAAGGGAGAGTGATCAGGGCACTGGGCTGTACTGGCAACTCAGTGCTAGGCACAGACAGAACCTGACACCCAAAAGAAGGCATTTAATCCAACTGATGCTGAGTGGAACGGACAGCACAGAGCAGCT
This sequence comes from Aegithalos caudatus, assembly GCA_013389925.1. Lineage (NCBI taxonomy): Eukaryota > Metazoa > Chordata > Aves > Passeriformes > Aegithalidae > Aegithalos > Aegithalos caudatus. The sequence continues at coordinate 482,841 of WEIU01023061.1, read as the reverse complement.
GCAAGCAAACTTCACTTTCTTTAATCCTGTGTTCCTGCTTAACATCCCCTTTAAGAGAAGGATGGGCTGGGGGAGATGTCTATGATCTGTCTGAAGAGATGACAGGCAAGAGGAGGCTTCAGGGGGTTGCTGAAGGACAGACACTGTGGGCAGGGAAACACAAGTGCCAGCCCATTCACCAGTTGTCCTCAGCATAACAGCTCAGGCATCCAAAAATCACCACAGAGATTTAATTCCCACTGTTCTGACCTGCCCTCCCAAATAGCAGTGCTGGGAGAACAAGGCATTCAAATGAGATCATCCTGTGATGTTCAAATGCAGCAAAACCCCCTTTCTCTGAGTTTTGCACTTTCTGATTCAGGCTTAGAAGTGGAAAAGTGTCAAAAACCTGTGTTGAAAAGCACTTTACCTCACTTTTCCCAGTTGTTTGCCTCAAATTCATGAAAACCCCTCATGGCTGAAGGGCCTGTTTTAGTCAATAAGACCAACCCACACAGAGAGGCCACAGGGCCCCCTGAGAAAGGTCACATTAGGGTGTGATACAGAGCCCTGGGAGCTCTGGGAAGCATCTCAGTTATAGGAGGACTTGGGATAGACTGCTGCAGAGTCCAGCTGAATTTTCCAACCAGAAACCCCTCAGGACAGGTCCTTCCTCAGGTCTGGAATCTGGAAAACACTTGCCTTATTCACATTCCCTTCAAATGACCTGCAAGATCTGGCTCCAAGACTTACCTCTCCCCTAGATTTTACTTCTCCCCCAGAAAGAGAAGTTAAGTGAGTTCAGGAAATGTTTTTTTATTTTTAACATGCTTCTATTTCCCCATTTACTACATGAATTCTCTATGTAAAGCCAATGCTGTATCTGTAAATATTTTTTCTTTACTGAATTTGATGGGATAACTCAACATTTCCTGATCTGGCCCAAGTCCATCCTTCAAAATATAATTTTCCTTACAGCTCTCTGGGTTTGAGGTTTTTCGCTTTGTTTCTGTTTTCTAAGGGACAAGGGTGAAACACACTGAAACCTGAACCAGACACAATTCTGAGACCTGCTGGTGTCAAAGTGGTTTGGCATCAGATTTATACAAAGATTACTGCCACCAGTGTTTACTGACTGCTGTGCGTTTTGGATCAGGCCCTTGAACTCAGGATGCTTTTTTCCAAAGGAAGCTGTTTGGGGTTCTTTACTGCTGGTAGGAAACAGAAAGGGAGCTGCAGTGGTGAATTATTGGCATGACATTACTCCTGGGACCCCAAAAAAGAAATCCTATTAAAGAGAGTCCTTGTGATCTCATCGCTGTGTATTTCATGACTTTTCAAGAGGCTCTGCTAAAGTCATTCCCAGAAAATTTCCCCTGGAAAGGCTCAGGGGAGAAAGGGGCTTGATCACCCTCTGGTCTGTTTACCATTTACTGATTCTGGAAGCAAAAGAGGTTTTTTTCTACAAGCAGCTTCACTGTGTAAAGAAGCCTGGAGATTCCAGGAGGAGAAAGCCAAGGCAGCCAGGATGCAATATTTCACAGCTCAGCCCTTCACAGGGAGCCCTGAGGTCACAGTGCAGCCTCACGTGTTCCACGGACACTGCTGACACTCTGCCCACTGCAACAATTCTGTTAAATACATGCAGTCAAAGTCACAGTGTGAACGAGTACACACCCCACTAAATGCCTGAAATCTTAAATAATCATGAGAATCCCTAAGCAGAGGGTCAGAGAGAGCCATCTCTGAGCTAAGGCCAATATTAATTTTTACGGAGGAATCCCAAACCAATGCACTCCCTAACAATTAACGAAGAGTTTTTAATGAAGTTCTCCTACACAAAGAGCTCCTTGGATGAGAACCCTGCTCAGTACTGCTCTAATCCCTCTGGATGTTTCCTGTCCATTACAGACCCTGGTTACTGATCACATTAATTCAGCAATTGTAGGAAATTAATTCCTACAAAGACGTGATCTGGACTCACTCATCCTTTCTTACTCTATTACCTTTTCTCACTCTTTTAAAGTACACCAGGCAGAACAAAGTCAGGGTTCTAAAACCACTCTCCTTACTACTTACACAGCCAAATTCAAGCCTGGGGCACTCCAAGGCCCTAGAAATAGTGGGGGGAAGAAAGAACAACAACCTCACCTGAGCCTGCCCCAGTGCTCCTTTGAAGGCTTCATTTCAAATCAACAAACCCAATCTATGCAATAAGGGACAGAATGGTTGCTTGGTACACAAAAATTTAAACAAGTAGCCAAGGATAGGTATGAAAAGCACAGTTAGAGCAGGATGAAAAAGAGCTTTCCCAAAACAGTGAGTTCATTTCATTGCCAACTACCTTGGTATCTTGATGAGAATATAGCAGAGAAATCCCAAAAATTTTATCAAGCTTTATATCCTTTTTATATTTATATATATCAAGCTTTATATTTAAATGAAGAAAATCACCCACTGAAGAAAAACTGTGCACACAAAGAGAAATGTTTAAAGGTAAGATTGTTATTATATTACATTCCATATACATAATCAGCACTATGCTTAAGAGCTACACAAATGCTGCAGCTTTACAGACTGATATCAGCACAAGGGCTTGGTCTTTATTTCACTTTTACATAGCTACAAAGGTGAAAGCCAAGAGAAGTATTTTCATTTGCTCAGAACTGTTGGATCAGAGAACTGTTTCATACAGCAGTAGATGAAGTCCCCATTAGAAACAGCTTTTCTTCTACACATTTAAAAGGTACCTGCAATGTTCTGTACAGAACCCTTGACAAATAGAAAAAAAAACAATTTATTTCTGTCCAGGTTTCCTCTCCTCACACTCCCAGGCTGAGGCTAGGCTGGGATGACCTCTCAGAACAGGGATTAGGATCCTTCCCCTTGACCTGTCCTGTGGGGCTTCCCCTCCTGTCACGAGCAGAATTCCCTGACTGCACTGAAATGGTGACATCAAGTCAAGAAGAACTTGAATAGTAAAGGAATTTAGCAACCAAACATTTAGTGTTTTCTGCATTTGGGGTTATTTTTTGTCAATACTTAACACTATTGATGTCAACATATCAGACATAAATAACTTTCCTTAAAAACTCCCTTGTTTCTCCAGTTAAGATTCCAGAGCACTGAGTATCTCTGGCAAACACAAACACACTTCCACGAAAAAAAAGAAGTAAATTTGTATTCATAGTATTTTCAACACACAAGCAATATACTTTTTTTTTTTTTTAAGTGTAAAACAAATACAAACAGAGAACTCTTAGAGACTTTCATAATAAAGAAGCAACTTGGGTCAACCTCAAAAAATAAGCAAACAAACAAAATTAAGGAGCAGTCTGGTGCAAGTCATTTCAACCACAGGTCTGTTCCATGCTGTCTGCACAAAGTCATCACAGTAAAACTCCTCTTTTCATGGAATGAGCACCAATTTTACAGAAAATTACTCAAACTGTGCTGGATTCCAGCTCCATCACCATCCTCTGAAGAGGGTTAGTACGGGGAAGTGAGAGAAATTTTCTCTTCATTTGAAAATCACCCTTTCTCTGAAATTTAATTAAAAGAAGGGACAAAAAGAAGTGTGGGAATACAAAGCAAGATATAAAATATACTCAAACTGATAAAATCAGATCCATCTCTAGCTGTGAAGTTGGTAGTTTCTCAGCTGGACCCAGTTCATACTGGATTTTGCTTTGTGGCTGTCATACAGAGTCCTCCAAGTGCACCTCCCATAGGGTGATTTGTGTGAGGCACCAGGGTCAGGAAAACTGGGCTCTATCCCTTCCTTGGGACTTTCTTTTCTCTTCCTCTTTTTCTGAGGAGAGACAGATTTCTCAATACTGCCAGTCTCAGGGGCAGATGTGGGGAGGGGGAAAAGCAGGAAAGAAAGGATAAGGATATAGTTCACTGGGGTTAGAAAGTCCCAACAGGACAGAATATTCCTGGGCTGTTCCAGAGGCATTGTCTAAAGGGTTTTTCCCTCTGGTAATCTGTTCCTTCCTGTGAGAGCGCTCCATACGTGAGCTTTGCCTGCAGCTCCCTTCCCATCCCATCAGGAAAGATGATATATCCTAAATACCTCCTTGATATATGGCAAAGAGCCGCTTCCAATTTCCAATCACCATCCTCACTCCTGCCCAGATGCTGATTGGAAGATGTGCATTTTTATTTCCCGGGCTGGGTACAAAGGAGGGAAGCTCTCAGAAGTGAACTTTTGGGGGGATTTAAGCAATGGCTCTAAATTACAGCTGAATGGAGGGACCTTCCGATAGGAACCCGGCACTAAATCACCTCCCTGACACCCCTGAGGCCACTGCGAGAGCAGAGGGAGGTGGGATTTCATACCACGAGCAAAAGCTACAAAATATTAAGCTGAGAAGTGAGGCAAAGGAGGATGACTAAGGAAATAAATGGAAAATTCCATCTGTACAGAACAAACCAGTTGTGAAAATGTCACGATTTGGGGAATGTCTGTATTTAGGAGAGGAAAAAGAGTGAGGAATCCCTCTACTTTTTAAAAGACAGAATTCTTAGCAAGGCTGTGTGCAGGAGTTTTTCTTGCCCTGCTACCCCACCTCTCATAGGAAAATACAACCAGTTGTAGCCATCACTCTACCTGTTTCCAGCCTGTGGAAGGTACAGAGGAATGTTTTCTTTCAACTGTTGCAGTGTGAGGAGTGCGATGCTCTCAGGATTACTTCAGCACAGTTCAGACTCTTGTTACTCCTGTAAATTCTTTTACAGTGTGGCAGGGATTTTCCCAGACTCCCAGTGCTCAGACTGACACCATGATCCTGTAGCCAAAGAGAGGAGCTGCTGAGACATTTATTCCAGCTGGGGCTTTACAACACCTCGAATCTCAGCCTAACACTACCGAGGTGCAGAGAGTCTCTGATTTTCTGTAAGAAAACACCCCTAGCAGCTCCCAGTGCCCAGAATCCCTGCTGGAATGAGCCTGAAGTGAAGAACAGGGTCATCCTGGGAAGGAGAGCAAGGCAGGCACAAACTGAAAGCCCAGACCTGAACACGTGGATGTGACGAATGTGATCCCAAACGCTGTTTCATTTCAGCTTCACATCCTTTCTTCTTCCACTGACTCCTGCTCACAGCTGCTCTTATTAGAAACAGTCAAGAAATGTTATTTAGAAAATATATACCTTGAAAAAGGCACTTGGTTTCTTTCCCCTTTGTTTCTTTCACATAATGTGTATGCCTTAAAAGAATTCTCAGTCACTTCCATCCAATTCCAACTAAACCATCATTAAAAAATGTTCATTTTGTCATTCACTGTTTTCTTGAGAAGCAAGAGCAACAAAGTTTAACTTACAACACACATCCAAAATCCATATTTGTACAAGAAACACAATCCATCCTTCCTGACCTGCAATAATTTTGCAATATTGCTCATATTGAAACACCTTAAAATTTGGGAACACATCCATTTGTTAATTTATTATTTAAAATTAGTCAAGCAATTTTTATCACACTTTTCATGACCTCTAGCTAACAAATGACTTGTTATTAACCCTTCAAACTTTCCACACAATTAAAAAATGATTAACAACTGATGAATGGGCTACAATTGAAAAAATTAGGTTGCAATTAAGAAGACATTTAAATGAATGTTTAAAACTACTTGGATTATAATTAGAACCAGATCGACTATGAAGGTCACTTTTGAGTGGTGTTCTCATGGCACCAGAGATAATTCAGCCAATAAAGCCGAGTTTAGTGGTCACTATTGGCATTGTTGGTGAGTGGCTAAAACCCTCCTAAAGGATTAACAGAGCCTGCCAAAGCCAGAGGCTAAGCCTAAAACTGACCCCAGGCTCAGCCCTTAACCTGAGCCTTCCAGAATTCCAACAAGTGTGGACCTTTCAGAAGCAAAATTGCTGCATTTTTCTCAAGACCATCTCAGTGTTTCACCCAGAAAGGATCTAAGGAATATGATGATATGGGAATTGAAGAGATTTCTCTAGAACACAGCACTAGAGCCTCTGCTCAGCCAATGCCACCAAAGTGGGGTTTCAGTCATGGTGATAGAGCCCTTCAATGTGGGGTTAAAAGCAAAGGAATTGCNTATTATTATTATTACTATCTCTACCAATCTCAGCCCTACCTCAAGGCACTCAAAGGAAAAGATTTCTGATCATTTGAGGGGTTGGACATCAACTCCAGATGACTTCCAGGTAGTTTTGAAAAATCTCAGACAGGAGTTTGAACTTAACTGACTCTGCACATTAAAATCTGTCCCTCACTCTAAAAAAAATTACCATCAGTGTTTATTCAGTTTATCATCTGTGCACACAAAGCCAGTAATTACTAAATTCAAGGCAAGCAAATGTAAAAATTCATGATCGCTGGGCTCAAACAGGAAACTACACAACACAACTAAGACAAAGAAAACCAACAATTTTGATAACGTTCTTCAAAAAAGTAACCAACTGCTGTTAGCAGTTTGGCTTTTTAGTGTGTTTGGCTTTGTGGTCATTCCTTGTGGATGTTCCACCTGGCCCATTGCCACTGACCAAACACCACCTTCTCCTACACTCACATTTCCATCACGATTGCTTCTACCTCCTTCATCCTCAAAAAGAAATGACATCCCATTTTAAATTAAATTATTACTCCCCAAGACTTCATCTCCTGTGACTCCTCTTCCTTTTTCTGTCCTGAGGGACCAGCCAAGCCTTTCTTTTGTGTTTTGCCAGCACCCAGCCAGGCCTCACCAAGCAGTGGAACACAAGCCTGCCTGTTTCCACAGCAGTCACTCAAACCCAGCTCCTCTTGAGCTGCCCAACAGCTCAGGAAGGGTAACACAAGTGACATTAGGGATTTGTTGTCACCTCAGGATCTCCAGACAGACAGAAGAGCTGAAGAAACACCACCAGACCCAGCTGCCCACAGACACTGACCAAGAGGTGGGTGACCAGCCCACAGCTGCCTCTGGAGCTGCCTTTCCACAGCCTCTGGGAAAGAACTGATCCATGTAATTCCTTCTATCTCACTTGCTTCTTGGCTTGGTTTTTATTTCTTCAGGACACAGGATAAAGGCTCTTTCTTACATTCCAAACCTGTAATACTGAAACAATAACTAGCTCACGGCAGTGCCTGGTAAGAAAGGAGACAAGTGTTGAAGTGATTTCCAGGCACTTGGAGCCTGGAACTGCACACCCAACACAGCTCTCAGGGAATTCTGCCTGCATGCTTTGAAAACTGAGGCCTGAAGATACACACAATGTATCCAGGGAACTCTACAGCCTCACCTGCACTGAGCTGAATTCAGACCTTGCTGCAAGTACCACCCCCCAACCTCAGGCTTGTGCCACAAAACTGAAATAGAAGCTGAAGGCATTTGCCCTCAACAGGAAGAGATGCAGATTTAGAACAACAGAGAAGGCTCTATAAAGGAGTTGCAGACCAGACTGAGGTTTGTTCTGGGGAAGCTGAATCTTAAAAGGGACTAAAGCAAGGGGTGATCTACAGACTAGCACAAATAGGCATTTCCAGAGAAAGGGGGAACCAGTCAGGACAGGAATAATTATGGATTAATTAAATCATGCAGTGGAGGAAGAAAAAAGTTACTTAGCTAGACAGAAAGAGACATGAACCTCAAACACTCTATTGTCCCAGACCTCTCAGAAATAGCATCAGCAACCCTTCTCTTCCCAGAGATTTCAATGTTCATAAAATTCATTATTAAAATGAAAAGGGTAGGTGGGAAAACAAAACAGTGTGACCATTTGAGACCAAATCCAGTGCTGATGCAAAGCCTGTGGAGTGGTTCCAGCTTGCAGGAGGCCTGAGCTGAGCTCCCACCATGCACTGTCCCTTCTGATGTCAAGTTGATGGATTACAACTTCCTAATGCAGGACTGATGCATTATGACATCCTAATGTTGGGACGATTGATTGTGACTCTTTTTTAAGTATGGCTTACTAGGCAATTATTGACACCATCCATGCATTAGAGCCCTAATTCAGCACAAAGGGGCTGACAGGCCAGTGCTAGGGAAAAAGATTAACCTATTCCAAATTTTATAGATCAGGGTGAGACAGGGCTTGTTCTGGGACAGGGCCACCCTCTCATTACAGGCCTTCAGAGACAGCAAAACCTAAACAGTTTATGCCACATCTCGGGGAAAATTGCTTTATCCCTTCACCTCTAAGTGGATTCAGACGCTGCCAGTTGACTTGGGAGTGCTTTGGGGTCAGTGCACACACGCCGGAACACAGAGAGGGGGAAAAAATCCAAGGAAAGGAAAGAGAGAGGTAAAAGCCAGCGCTGTCAGCTCCTACCCTCCAACATCTGTGAATAATGGAAGTGCAGAACCCAAGCGGGGAGTGGGGAGGTGAAGGGAGAAAAGGATGGTTGTAACAGTGACAAACAAGTCTAAGGGGACTTTTCTGCTCTCAAATGTCACTGGGGGAAGCAGACAGGAGACGGGGGAGGTAAGGAAGAGAGAAGGTCACGGCTGTAATACCCAGAGCGAGTGGACAATCAAATGTTTGCAGCTGGGCTAGGAAATGGCAATCCAGTTGCAGAGCACATCTGGCTCCCTTGCTGCACCATGGGGCCACCTGGTTTTAATCATACTGGGATCACCTTTGAAAAACAGAACTTAATCATAGGCCTAGTCCTAGCAATAGTGTTACATCCAGACTTCTCTCCAGGGGAGTAGAGGGCAGGAAGGGGGGAGAAGATGAGTTAAAAAAATTTGCTCAACCAAGCCTGAAACTTTGTCAACAATTTCCTCTTTGTGAGGTTAAAGGGAGTCACTTTTGATTTTCTACCTCTTTGCATTTGATTTCTGCTTAGCTTACACTTCCCTTATTGTTATTTGGACGGGTCACATGTATGGGTGCTAACAAGCACAGTAAGCAGAGAAGCAGCTATTTAAGGAGTCACTGCCTTTCTCCCACCTCCTCCCAGCACAGAAATGGACTTTGGATTACAAGGCCCTACACCTTTTCTGGATGGTCTTCAGGAATCCAGCTGGGGGTGCCATGAGGACAAGCCTCCCCTGGCTCAGGAAAGGCCCAAACAGCCTCATCCTTCACCATAACAGTGAAAACAAAAGTCTGCCCAATCCACACTCAGATGGAGGTAGCAGACATCAGGCTCAGAGCAGCAAAAACAGCATCTCTTTACCCAGCACCTTGCTAAATGATAGAACTCATTGCCATGAGTTTGATAGACACTGAAAGTTTACAAGGATACAGATGAGATCAGAAAAGAGGGAAAGGAGGAAGGGATCAATCTTGATACCAGAGCACCCAAGGGGCAGAGAAAAAGGTACTGGAACCACAAAGTCCATCAACAAAAATCAAACTTTGAATCGGAGGTGAAAAGCAGCTTCATGAACAGCAGGTTCATACAACCAAGCCTTCAGCCTGATTTCCTCCCCTACATATAGAGGGAAAACTGAAGTTATTTCTAGGTAACGCTTGTTTGAGGAAGGAAATTATCTTGAAGATCCCTTCAAACCCAATCCAAACCCATTCTATGAATGTAATTAAAAAATAAAAAAAAAATAAAAAAAAAAAAAGGAAGTGCAAATAAAGATTCTTCAGGCTTATAGACACCCTCATAAATCCTCAGTGCAGTTCCTCAGAGCTCAGTCTGGACTGCAGGACTGAAGATCCAAGTGTGCAGGGACACTTTACACACTCTGCTAATGCAAAGGAAGCCTCAAACCTTCAGCCCCACTTACCAAATATTTCAAATAAGTAACGCTTGTGTTAGGGGTAAAATCAGATCATGAATAATCTTCAGTGCATGTAGTTCATTTTGTCAGAGATAGTGGGGTTAGATTCCCTGCAATGCTTCAGCTACTTCACACTGTTGTCAAGCTGCAAACGAGCTTTAAACTTGGCTTAACCACACCGACCACAAGTTGTTTTTTATCTTATTAGAAAAATGACTTAATTTCCGGTGTAATCTTGTACAGGAGCTCAAATCTGCAACAGCAACAGCGTCAGTATTGTAATATAATCTGGAAGTATTATAATAAAAATAAACATAGTCAAAGAACATTTTACAAATGTTAATTATTACTAGGGGAGAAAATCCTGTCAGACAGGTACGTGATAGTAATAGTTATCTTATTTTACAGGCAGAGAAACTGAGCCAGAGATTAAGAAGTTAAGTGACTTGCCCAAGGCCATGAAGGGAAGCAAAGTGAGAATAAGGACTAACAAGCAGGAATTCCCAGCAGCCCTGCAGGCTACAAGGCCCTTTTCTATCCACCTTCTCCACAATTCCCAAATCAGTTCCACTTGATTCCAATTGCCTCAGAAGAGATTTTCCGAAAAGCAGACCTGCCTGACAGAGAATACATTCAGAGTGTGCAACCAAGATTTCAAGAGTTATTTTGATTTTTAGGAGCATGGCCACACTCTTTTTTTCAGCTTTACCTTGGAAGTAGCATATAGGCATCCAAAACATCTTGGTGAAGTAAAAAGAAAATGATTTGGTTTCTCTGTCCCTGTCTAAAGCAAAGCCCTGGAGACAGCCCGGGAACAGACAGGATGTTTCAGCAGCCAGCGTATCACACCAGGCTCTTTTTCTGTATGGAAGGTCTCCCCCATCGCAGCTGCTGCTGCACTGTGAACCGATGGGAAGGGAAGGCAGGGACTGCTCCCGTGCCTTGGAAAGACAAGGCTCGCTGTGCCACCTGCAGGGCTGCCTGGAAAAGATGCCTCTCGCAGGGATTAGCACCGGCTCCAAGGCGGGGGCCAACTGTTTCCATCCCGGATGGAGCAGCCTCACAGCAGCTAACTAGTGTAGTGAGCAAGAACAGAACATGGACTAGAGAATGATCCTGTCTAGTTCCATTGGGTGGTTTCACTCCATTCCTGCCTGTGCTCACCTACCTGGAAAATTTGTGTTCTGTTGAACGGAGGAAACTGAAAAAAAAACAAACACAAATGAGAATCAAACCCAAGTTACGCAGTTTACATACAAGTTCTGTGGAACCTCTCCTACCTGTACCTAGAAGTTTCCCCCTGCACTGAGCTGCAGTTCTTCACTGGGACTCTCATTTTATTTTACTTCTGATTTAATGCAATTATCTCTTCATAATTAGTTACTAATGCATCTCCAAATGCACACTTTTACCCCGTGTTTTGCTGGAGCAAATGTCCTGAACAAAGGAGTTCAGGAATTGGCCTAAATATTCCTAAAACTGATCTAGGAATGGATCAAAGTTTGGTGGGAAGGTTAAAAATACATGTTCCATTTTGACTGAAGCCTTCTTTGCCTCCTTTATTGGTTGTGAGCACCGGCAGTGGAGGAGAACAGCAGTCAGAAGCTGAGAGAGATCTATTAAGTCATTGTGCCCTCACTCATGGTGATCTCTGCTGGATAGGAACTCCCAAATAATGAAGTCCTCTTTATTTGATCCTCCTGCCAACCTACGCTTATTCCCCACCACACTGATTGCTCCTGATTTCTGCAGTGTGCTTTAAATGTCCCAAGAGATGGGGGTTCTACCACTTTCACTAAAAAATCGTTTACACAGCCTAGTGGATTCGGCCCCTGGGGAGGCTTTTTTATTGTGTTTGGTTTCAGTGAGAGCCTCGGAGGTGTCGGTCAGTGATTGATTATTGTTTGTATTGTGGTAGCACCTACAGGCACCCGCTGAAACTGCAGACCTGCTTGGAGGTGCTGCCGAGCCCAAATTCCTTCAGGAAGGGCAGTTCAGCCAAGCAGACGCACAGGGAGAGAATTTGACTTCCCAAGCCCAAGCAGTGGCATGTAAATGCAGTGAGGAGTGGAGACAAGCTGCTCTAAACCTGAGTTCCTCTGTTTCCACCCAGGCACGATACCCAGAACAGCACCTCATGCATCCAGGTGATCTGTGCATGCCACAGGAGTTGTTCTGATGAAAGGAGCACAAAAAATAATTATGCTATACAGTAAAACAATAACCCCATAACAGCCAAACCCCATTAGGGCTGAGGGTGGTTTTACAGGGCTCCAGAGCTGCATAGAAGCCATGAGCACACAGGCTAAAGCTCCACTGCAGGGCTTTCTCTCAAGCCATGGGGAAAACAGGGAGAATTCTGAGGACAGCAGCAGAAATGAAGAAAAATAAAGTAGGCATCAAAGGTTAAGCCACCAGATGAGGTTGCAGGAGGTGGTAGATTATGCGATCTTCTTGTATTTTAGTTCAGTTCTTCCCTTCCCATGTTAAACAAATCCACTTTTTTGGACACCAGTGGCCTCTTCCCATTTATCCTCAGACAAAGTTTTCTGTGAGAAGCAGCACCTGGACTAAACCATCATTCCAGAGCTGAAACAAATCATTTGCTGACTCCTCAAATGGCGAGAGGGACATTGGCATTAAGATCAAGGTTAACAACTTCATTCAACCAGGCTCTCCATTCAGTTGGGGAATCACTCAACAGCCCAGCAAACAGAACCCAACATCCCATTGATTTCAGGACTTTCTTCCTTCCCTGTGCAACTCTTATAAGCACAGAAATACAGCTTTGTGTCTGAAGAGTAAAAAAAAAAAATTACTATACTGTGGTATCTGTTAATCTGATGGATGGTTTAAACAGAAGCTAAAACTCGAGATGCATAAATAACTGATTCTGTATTTTGCTTGCATTATAGAAAAAATAAAGGAAGAGAGATTAGTTGGGCAGCAGCCCAAAATAAACACTATTTTTTCAGATTTTTTTTTTTCAGTGAACTGGAAAACAGAGCGACGTAGTATTTTGGCCTCAAACAAAACATTTAATTTGACCCAAGGAAAAACACTTAAAAATAACACTGAAGTTAATTCCTAAGTTTCTCATTTGAAACAAAAATACCAAATGGCTTTTTCCCCTCAGTGTTCTGACTAGCTTCAAAAACTGGCAGTAGGGCACATGGTGTCTGTTTTAACCAATAGACTTCAGCACCTATTTTTGAGATACTTGATTTGACCAAAATCTGTATTTCCTGAGTGGGAAAAGAACTGAAGAGATTTGGGCCAAAGAGTGACTGCACTTAGGTCAGTACAAACTGCACCGGAAGTTTTCTATTCATGAGATCCCTTATTCCCAAGAGCACTCACAGCATCCCTCAGAGCATGGACAACCAGAGAACACGAGGATCTCATCAAAAGATTAAAGCTCTATTTCTTGTGTCAATATTAGGTCACACTGGAGAGGACGCAGACTTACAGGACACACACTGCAATTTAGCCTGAAAGTTCAGGCAGGACGGAATGTGAGGAAAGGGATGCTTTTACCCCAGAAGCACCTTGGGAGAATGTCCACAGACCCAGCATATGCCACCATCCTTGGATTCTCCCATCTCATTCCTGAGGAGTGTTTATGAGGCTGAGAAAAGCCCACCATAATCCATGGGCCGTCTAAAATATCCACAAGAGCCCTCCTGAGTCACGAAGATGACAAATGTGTGTCCAGCCAGGACTGCTCTCCACTACTTCAGTTTCAGCAACTCCAAATGAACTTTCAGAGCATTGTGACCCGGTGAAGCCAAATCGCGCGTCCCTCGAGACCTTCTCATTCCTTTCTCGCTCCCCCTCGGCCCCCTCATCAAATAAAGCCCAGAGTACGTGCGTCATTCTGACACATTCCCTTCAGGAAGTGATGGGAAGAGGATAGATTTTCTTCCTCCTAATGCCCCGGCTGTGTCCCTGCAGCACGAGGTCCCTCATTCCCACACTAACAGGCCCCCTGTGCGACGGGGCCGCGGGTAACCCGAGGAGCCATGACCAATGTGATGTCGGATTAGCATCGCCCGGGGACACTGTCAGCAGCCTTCTGCTGGGCTCTTTAAGAGAATATCCTGCTGTGATTCACAACAAGTCCTGTGTTCCAGAGACCAGAGATCTCATCCAGCAAATTAAAAGCGCTACAGTGAATTGCAGTATTCCTGCTCGGAGCTCTCCTGGGGACTGACCTAAATGGTGTGTGCTCTATCAAGGGTAAAAGCCACCTGCTACACAGAGCCTGGGCTGCAGAGCACCGAGACCCACCTGTGACCACGAGGGACACGAGGGACTGGGACTGCAGGGCTGCTGCTGCTCAACTTCTGCATGGTTTGGCAAAGTTTGGTTCAGCATAGCAATTTGTCTCAAGCATGTTGTCACGTATTGGTGACTCTTCAATACGTTCTGCAGTATTCACTGACACATATTTGTTATCTGAATTACTAATTACAAAAAGAGGGTGGCTGACTCACAACACGGGCTGGGGAGACCAGTGGTTTGACCAGCCTTGCTGGCTGTGTGCTGGGCTGGGGGTTGTGTGCATGGCTGGCTGGGAAGGAACTGCAGCAAAAGCCTGCTCTGCAACTGCCTCCTTCAGCTGTGGCAGCACCAGGGACCCAGCCAGGGACCCTCATGGAAATAATTCAGAGTCACAGAATGGGTCAGGTTGGAAGGGACCATAGTGGGTTGCCTGGTGCCACCGCCCTGCTCCAGGAGGGCCATCCCAGAGCACAGGATTGTGTCCAGAGGGCTCTGGAACATCCCCAGGATACTCCACAGCCTCTCTGGACAACCTGTTCAGGGCTCTGTCACTGCACAGGGAAGAAGTTCTGCCTCCTGTGCAGGGGGAATTCCTGGGCTCAGTTCCTGTCCATTCCTCTGGTGCCATTACTGGGTCCCCAGAGCAGAGCCTGGGCCCTGCTTTGCCCTTCCCTGCACACAGAGACACTCAGGGACACACAGGGACAGACAGAGACACTCAGGAACACCCAGGGCTGAGGGCCCCTCTCAGCTGGGGCTCCTTTCCAGGCTGAACAGCCCCAGCTCCCTGGGCCCTTCCTCATAAGAGAAATGCTCCAAAAACATTCCATGTGTAAAATCACTCAGCAGAGTATATGAAGGAGTGCAGGAGTGATTTGCATTTCTGCTTGATGAATACCATAATGCCAGAGAAAAGAGCTGTCTCTCTAACAAACAACAGCATGAGGAAAAGGGGCTGGGGGAAAAAAGGAAGAGGTAATTTCTTTCACAGGAATACACCAATACAGGGCTTAAGTTATTTTCTTGTAAAATGGGGTATGTCCTCAGATGGGTTTGCATCTCCTTAGGAAGTGAATGCTGAATGCAACACTGGCAATTCCTTCCCTTTTAGCTGAATGCACAGAAAGCCATCAACCACAACACTAGGTGTTTGCTGTAACTGCAGCAAACCCACCAAGGAACTTGTCACTAAAGCAGGCCCTGCTCAGTCTGAGGGAGCCAACGATATCCCAGCCCAAGGTAATGTGCCTCCAAACACGTTTTGATTACACCAAAAGAACAGGAACACTCAGCTGTGCCGCGGCTCCTCCTTTTTTCTCCCTCTGGCCTCCCACGTTACAGATTAAAACAAGAACAACAAGAAAGCATCTGGCATTTACAGAGCGTCAAAAACTTCTCTGAGACCTCCTGGAACAAACAGCCCCTCGGAGCTGCTGATAGGTCTCCAGCTCTGTGCAAGGGGTCAGACTTAGGAACTGTCAACAGCTTCCTAATGTATGCTCTTTCTCCAGGAAAGGGGGTCCCAGGTTTTATAGCCTAATAGATTCGTTAATCGGAACACACACAGGCTGGGACAGCCACTGTTTGTTTTCTCTGACAAGTTTGGCATTTTCCTCCTGGGAGCCAGGAAGCTTTAAAGACATAAGACTCTCCCACTTTAACTGGACAAGAAAATCAGTCTGGACAAACTGAGACATGTCATCGTGGCTACTTAATTCTGAGCCAGAAGGTGCCATTTTAGAGAGCTTACAATAACACCAATGTCAGGGCAAAGGAAATTAAATTCCCCTCCCTCTCCTCCCCTGATGTCTCCATTTTCTCCAGGCATTCACCCTGGTACCTCAGGACAGTCTGGCCCAACACACGTGGCCATGCTGATAATGATGTTCCCATCAGGAAGCTATTCCAGAGGGAGTGCTCCAAGCAAATCAAGTCTGCCCTGTGTGTGGTGGCAATGTGCCACAAACTGCTTCTGTGCACTCGTGACAGCAGCTTAAAAACCAGAAACATGAAATGGCAAACACAGCGAGCAAAACTTCTAAATGAAACTGCACCCCCTTCAAATCAGCAGTTCTGTGATGTAGACTCTGCCATCAGAGTAAGGACTTACTATAAATAACTCTCAGACAATCACAAAGGGGAATTCCAAGTGTTTCCAAGGCAGTGTAGCCCAGCCACTTAAAAAAGTATCTTAAATCCTAGAAGCTGCCATAATTTATTATACTTTAATGGCCTGGTGAGACAAGAAAATTGTACTCTTAAGATTTTATGCTATCAAGGAGAAATCAACGGGAAGATTTCAGCAAAAATCATTTCAGCCTCTTTTCCTCATGTCTTGCTCAAAAGTGAAACTCCCTCCTATGATATCATTCCAGCACCAGGAGGGCTGCAGGGACCCTCTCTGTGTTCCTGGCAGAAAAGAACCATCACAGTGCACATGTAGTGTCCAGCTCAGCATGTCCCCAGGCCACTGACTCCCACCAAGGAAGGGAATATTCAGCACTTCTCCTGTTTCTTAATACTCTTCCTAAGCACCTCCTGTAAGGCACTGTCACAGAGAGTTTCTGGGGTCAAATGAATCTTCTGGCAGTTACAGCAGTCAGAGGCCCTGCTCAGTGGGCACATTCCCATTCTTCCTTCATGGTATTCCTCTGTCCTTGCTCCCTCTGACTGGAATTATTGGTTTCTACAACCTCCTCTGGCTCTAGTACTGACTCTGGCTCTAGCACAGCTATTAAAACACTCCACAATTGCAATGGCCAAGATTAAGGCAGGCAAAGGGGTGCTTGGTCCAACAGTGATACCTTGCAGGAAGAAGACTCCATTATCCTTGTTTAGAATGGGAACTGACTTTACCTTAGAGTTTTAAGCACAGCACACACACCCACGCCAAGTCACACAGGCATTTCTCCTGTCACCGGCTGGAGCAGTGCTTATATCTTGCTGAAGTCAAAGCATGTCCCATTGAAGTTACAATGAAACACTGTGCTTAAGTGCTTTGCTGAATCAGAGCCATCATAACTATCCATTAGGCTTTGATCTGGTTAATGTTTGTCCAAATATGGCCCCACAACGGGAAAGCAATGAACCATTATTAAAATAAGGAAGAACAGCTGGAATTATTTTAGTGTACAACTACATGCACAAACACACAGCAAGTAACAGATTGAAAGCTGTTCTTGTTATTCCTCGAATTATTCTCCTCTCATTCCCTTAGTTACAAAACTATTAATTAGGGTCTTATTTTTGTTCCACCCCCTCCCCCTTAATGTACTCAGTGCTCATCCAATTTACACACAGAGTTTATCTTGGCAAAAAAAGAAAGGAAAGGAGAAGAATCTCTGCACAGGGGTGGAGGGGGGAGAGGTGTTTGTTTGAGGGGAGTCACCACAGCCATCACTCAGTCACAGTAAAAGAGAAGGAGAAATACTGAGGGCTTAACTCTTCATGCTATTTATACACCAGAGACATGTGTTGTGTATAACTGTAAGGTAGTTGTCTCTTCTTCACTCACACTATCTATACTGTCTATNAAAAAAAAAAAAAAAAAAAAAAAAAAAAAAAAAAAAAAAAAAAAAAAAAAAAAAAGCTGGCCTGTTCCAGTCTAGTTTCTTGGAAAGCAGATTCCTTGCCAGATTATGTAGAAGACAAAATTAGAAAGAACTGACTGACTCCAGCCATGACAACAAGCCTATACTAATACAGGGTCTGTGCTCAGTGAAGTCAGTGCCTATTCCTCTTTCTGATCTAAACATTCCCTGCTGTACCCGAGGTTACACAAGTCTCTCAGGGCATCATTTGCCTCTGGGCTGTTCAGGATGAGCTGGGGTCACAGCACTGCACACCCCATCTCCTGAGCTAGCTAAGAGAGGAGCCAGATCCACCTTCAGCAATGGCAGCCCCAGCACCTCCAGCTGATGGACTGCAGCAGAATAACACCATTACTTTCTAAATCTTCCTGAGCTCTCCCTCTGATGCCAGGGCTTGAGGACTTCACCTTTGCCATTGCAAAGATACCCTGTGTTCTGTTTGGACAGCAGAGGTTCAAGAGATAAGCAAACAGACTTGGTGGCATGTTCTGATTAGAAAACACAGGTAAAAAGGCTCTCTTGATCTGCCTGATTAGGCCATTATAAATAAGACAGACAATCTGTTTCCAAACCAGTCTTCCAGGGACTGGCAATTTCTCCTGACATCAGTGAGGGCTGTGTGTCTGTGAGTGAAGGTGTGTGCATCAACGTGTGGGGAGGTGTTCTCAGCGCCCCAACAAATTCCTTTTCCAAATGGAGCCTCCCAGCACTGCTCCAGCTCAAGGAAACATAAATATCAAAGGCAAGGTTAGAGTTAGTGTGAATAAAGGAGCTGCTTGCCCTATGTCTGGCATGGACAGGAGGCACCACCCTGCAGGTTTCCTGTTTTCCACTGGAAGTAGAGCAAGGAACTGCTGTGCCCTTGCCCAAATCCCATCCCAGCAGCCATGTTTCACACGCACTGCCCTGAGCTCTGAACCTCAGCACGCACAAGCCAGGGCCACCCTGCTCAGAACAATGCCAGGAGGGACACAGGGACTTCCCAAGCTCAGGACCTGTGGCCAGGCCTCCTGAGTGGGGCTGATGGGGCTACTTTGGTGACCCACAGTGGGACACGAGGCCCTGGCAGCTGTAAAGGCAGCACAGCACCTCCTGTTTGCCAGACTCTGTGCCCCACTCCCAGACTGGGGGAGCAGCACCATGTGCAGCACCTCTGGAAAGGCTTCCAAAGCCAGAGGTACAAAGAGCTGATCATCCACGTTATTTCACTCAAAATCTGAATCCTGTCTCACCCTTTCAGGCACAACCATCCAAGCAATGCTGGCAGAGCACACCCCAAACCATTCCATGATCCATCATCTCCTGCCTGCACTGGAGGGAAAACAACCCTTGGGACTGCTGGGTTTGACACAGCTCTGACTAAAGATGGAAAGACCAGCAGTCATTTTTGATGCAAAGATCAGCAGTCATTTTGAGAGGAACACAATGAATTTCCTTATGGATTGGTCCCACATTCTTAGTTTCACTTAACTCAGTCTAATCTGGATCATTTTCTACCACAGGTTTTGCAAAAAAAGAAAAAAAAAAATCACATTCAGATTACAAATTCTCATTTGCAAAACAGAACAATAAAACAAATTGGAAAGGCCTCTTCCTCTAACACTATGGTTTATTCTAGTAATGTATTTTTAGACCTCTGACATGTATATAAAAATATATATTCCCAGAGGAATTTCATACCACTATGCAATGGGAACTTGTTAGAGCATTTACTACCGACACACCCAGATTTATTGTTTCCCATGCTTGTCTATAGTTTATTTTTTGAAGTAAGAAGAAAACAACCAAAACAACCCCATAAAAATTAAAAGGCAGGTATTTATATGTTTGGCTAAAAATAATTACTTTTCTTAAGCTGTGCACTGATATAAGATTTATCTTCTCTGTATACAGATTTTAGGCCAAACCCCCTTCTTTTTATGGAGACTTGATAAAAATCTAGATATGCCAGTATTTTTAAAACAATACATTTCTAACTTGTTTTTGTGCTGCTGAAAACCTAGCGTGCATAGAAAATGAAGAATTTTCCCACAGAAATAGTCAGGATTCTCAAAACCACAAGATCTGATTACATCTGGACAGCTCTGAAGACCTTGATAAAAGATTTATATATGAAAGTCCAAAGTTTTGTGACATCTGTTCTGCCTTCTTACAAGTATTTTCAAACTTTCCCTCCCAATTTAGAGGGCTGAGCACATCTGAAGGGCAAACTGCAGTTCTAACTGAAAACTTGGTAACAAATCTGGTTTCAATGGAAAAAAATGGACAAACATTTTGGAGGACACATGTACCAAGATGTTGTCTCAAGTCTTGATCAGATTCAGCAAGAGGGAATGGACAGAGGATGAAAGAAGGCAGGGAAGAAAGCAGGGAAGGCAGGAACTGACCATGGACATGAGGCTAAAACAAAGCCATGCTGCAAAGTGTGCAGTTTTTCTATCTGTAAAAATACAGCTGTGGAGCTCCTCTGCAAACCACACCCTTCATTCATTTGAACCCTCTCCCACAGAGGGGGAATATTCTCTGTAACTCTGATTACCCCTTAAAGCCTTTGGAACAGAGAACTGGAGGTGCCCAGCTCCCCATCCACTCTACATTAGTACCAGTATTCCACAGATTATATCTGTGAGTAC
This sequence comes from Aegithalos caudatus, assembly GCA_013389925.1. Classification (NCBI taxonomy): domain Eukaryota; kingdom Metazoa; phylum Chordata; class Aves; order Passeriformes; family Aegithalidae; genus Aegithalos; species Aegithalos caudatus. The sequence continues at coordinate 462,652 of WEIU01023061.1, read as the reverse complement.
AAAGAGCATCTTTCTAGGAAGCACAAATTCCACATGCAAGATCTTAATTCAAAGGGAATCTGGCACCCTATTGAATGTCTCCTCCTGGCCAGAGCACCAGGTCAAGTACTGCAAGCTGTGATAATGAGGCTTGATTCTGACAATTCTGACCAGTAGCTGTTGTCATCCTGACTGCTTCTAAACCATCAAGAAGACACTGAATGACTTGGGCAGGGTTTATTTTTGGTATACAAATGTAAAGGAAAATGAAATTCAATGTCAAGATTTCTACCCAGCCTCTGAGGAAATGTGATTTTAGAAGCACATGAAGAATGTTCCCAGCCCAGAGCATGCCTTCTCTAACCAGATTTCCACTTTTCAGTCATTCAGGTAGGAATTTTTTTTTTTTTTTTTTTTTTTTTTTTTTTTTTTTTTTTTATTTGTTTTGTGTTTTTTGGGGAGGGGAGGGGTTGGTTTTTGGTGTTTTGGGTTTGTTCTTTTTTCAGTCCAGAACCCTTAAAATTCCATCTTTCCTATTAAAGGCTTTCTGCCCTGAGGGAAAATCCTGTCCTGCATTGAGGTGTCCACCACATCTCAGTAAGTGACTACCAACAATAAGAAGCTGCCTCTGACACCTCAACAGAGGGGACAGAAAGAAAGTGGGGAGTAGGAGACACAAGGGAGTGGGAATACTGACTGCAGCCCTTTTCCTCTGGCCCCCAGCATGTAAATCACATGAACATGCCCTCACTTCAGATCAGTTACACCCTGTTTCCATCCCTTTGCAACACTCCCAAAGCAGTGCTAGTAGGAACCAGCAGAGCTGTCACTGCCAGCCTCTGGGAGGGATGAGCTTCCAAAGGCTCCGAGCCCAGGAGGCTTTTAAAAGTAGCACACAATATTCTGTCAGAAAGAGTCAAATGAGAGACAGCCTGGGCCAAGCTGGAGTAGTGTGTAAGACACCAGCAGTTCCAAGAAGGAATAAGCCAGGAAGAGGAGAAATCCATGGCATTAAGGCCTTAAACTGGATGTGCAGACCAATTCCAGCTCTGTCACACAACCTGTGACATCAAGCACACAACTGACTCTTCTTCAGGCTTCCTATCTGTGAAATGGCATCAAGAATCTCATTTTTCTCTTTTTAAAATATGATTTTTCCATTTTTGATGCCATCAGTCATTCTAGGTGCATAAGACAGGAAGTTGATCTTTTAGTTGCTATTGTAATAACTTTATATTGTGGTGTGGTTTAAGCCAATGAAGAGACATTTGTCCACACCCACCCAAGTTTGTATGGGCAGCTGATGGCTGCAATTCAGAGAACTTTCCACAAGTAAGAATAGACTCTGACTGTATGAATCCCTCTGCCACCTCAGCACTAAGAGCTGCACCTTAAAGCACTGAAAATGTGTCCACTGTGCTATTCAGAGTGGCATTGTTCAGTATAGCAGCAGAAAGGATATACAGAAAAAGAGGATATAGCATAAACTTGCCAAGTACAAAAACTACAGTATGGATTCACGTTCCTGTCATTTATATCTTATTTATGTTCTCACTAAATTATTTGACAGAGGGACTTCTAAAAGTCCTGGAGAAAGAACACTGCCCATTTATTTCTCTAGGTTATCTACATATTTATCTATTAGCCTTGAACTGAATATTTGCTCATTCCTTGCATTCCTGTTAAATCTACAGAAACACTTCAGAACACTGTAGAAGCCCAGGAGTATCACCACTGAATGTCTGATTTAATCTTCAATGAAGTTGTAATGGCTTTAGACCAGCAGAAGATGATGCTCAGGTAAGTCAGACCTCTCCTATTGCTCTGCCACAATATGTCACTTATCTCTGGCAGTGTGACAAAGCCACGCTCTTCCCAAGGCCACCACTAACAGAATCATGGCTGCAGGTCCATCCTGGCCCACCAACTGCATCCCTAGAGAGGCTGCACCACCTGGAAACATCTTGGGCAATGAGTGTGAATCTGAAGATTACAGGCAAATCCAGCAAGACATTGAGCATGGCTGCTCCAACTGAATTGAGGCGCTGGAACTTAGGTTTTGCAGCAAAGGCTGCAACAGAATGGGAGCCCCACACTGCACTGATCCTACCCAAAAATCAATCAAGTGTAAGGCTTCATAAGCTGTGACTAAAACCTTGGGCCATCTCTGGCACAAGGCAGGTGAACTTCCTCAGGGCAATGCAGTAACATTCATTTTCACTTCTCTCAGAGCATTGGAAATCCAGGCAGCAACACAAGATCCCAGGACCAGACATCCAAACAAATTCAGGGACAGACATTCAAGTGTTCTTCACCTCAAATCTGAGTTGATGTTAGAGTTCAGATCATTTGGAACAGTGAAGACACTACATTATCCATGTGACAATAACTCAACACTGAGAACATTACCAGACTGCTCTCAAGTGCTCCAAGTGGGATGCTAAAATATTTACCAGCTCCATTACTTGTAATGTCACATCTCTTCAGGCTCCAAGTAAGATATAACAGATTCGAAGAATACATCAAAGGAGCAAGAACTGCAAGAACAGCCCATACAAGCCCCAGTAGATGTGTTTTACTACCAGAACTATTTATGATTCAGAACAGTGGAACAAATGAGGCATAGGAAGTAAAAGAGAAAGAACCCAGGGGAATAAAAGGGCAAAGAGATAGAGAACATAATTTCTCTGCACTGAAGTCCACAGAAATGTTGCCAGAAGGAAAAGGCTCTGGGGTGGCAGAACAGTTGCAAGCTTTTTTTCAACCAGTCATCAGGATTATTATTCCTAACTTCAGAGGGAGCAGCACCAGGCTCATATCCTGGATCCTGTGCTGCCCTTGGTTACACCATTATACATCTCACCATAAATCAACTGTCACCAAATTCAAAACAACTCTGAGTGCTGAGTGTGGAGCAACACTGCACAAGTGTGTAAGGAAACACAGGCACAGACAATCCATTGAGGCAACCTCTGCTCCATGCAAATGCCTGACACAAGACACATCCAAAAACATGGAAAAAGGTCCCAGTATGACCAACAATCCTTCTCTTGTCACTGGGATGACATCTAATCCCAACCAGCCTTTACGATGGCACCAACAGCTTACTTTGCTGTAGGGTGAGTAGGAAACATCTAATTAAAAGTCTTAATAGTCTGGTTGTCAGGACTTAAACCATGCTTTACGCTGGGCAGACAAAACTGCTCTTTTCAGGAACTTGAACAAGACTGGACTAGAGAGGGGTCCTAAAAAACAGGAGAAGATAACAAAAGAGAAACAACAAGAAAATTGCTCCATTAAACTGTCCTCTTTCTTTCCTCACCAAAATCTCTGCTGAGTTGCTCTTTTCCTCACTCTCTAAGTTCAACCTTATTCAATGCTTGCTGAAGTTAACTTGCATCAGGTTTTGCAACCTCCATCCTTAATTCTTCCTTGAGATTTGTCTCCTGAGATATGGATGCTCCAGGGTTGACATAGTGACCAGGACACCACAACCCATGTGGTAACAGGCACAGTGTGAGACCAAAAACAGGGAGAACATTTTTTCTTCTAAGGGTGTCAGATTAATTTTCCTCCTGCCTCCACTGAAACCCCCATAGATCCAGAAGTGAAGCCCACAGCCAGCATCAACCTTCTGCATATACCCAGGATTATTAAGGGCTTTTGCAGCACAACCACTTCTAACTCGGTCTTTCCCTATGAAAGGCAGATCCTTGAAGATCCAAGACAAGATAGCCACAAACCTCTCCATAGTATCCAAGACTGTCATAAAAGTTTATGGGCCACACCCACATAAGCCATGGTTGTGATCTCTGTCCAGACTGGATGCATATTTAACCCCCTCGTTATCTCCAGATCAGAAGCCTGGGCTGAGGCACTAAATGGTGTTTAAACTCTCACCCACAGCTGGTGGGTTAAATCATGACTCCACAACATGGCCCCATGTCTTTAACTAAGCTACAGGAGGGAAGGATATCAAACCCTGGAGATGTTATCCCACAGCTTGCATATTTGGCCTAAGCAAAAATCAGCTCTCTTAAGTAGAGTCCCAAGCACAGCAAAAATAAAAATAGTAAGAAAATTTTTAAAAAGCAGATGTTTATTAAGGATGCTGTTAAAAGGGAAACACAATGGTTTAAAGAGGAAGGAAAACACTTCAAAGACCTGGAGCATCAACTACCCTCACAACCAGGCCTAGTTTGATTAAATTAATTTTCCACTACTTAGGCTGTTGCTATGTGCATCTAACCACAGGACATTGAACTCTTCTGATGCCTTGGGTACCGACATGGGGGAGGAAGGATGGACGAGTTAAAATTGTCCTGTCTTTCTATTGTCTCCCAAAAAATCCATGATTAGATACTAGGCTAGTATCTCCCAATATGGAAAACTTATCACTCCTGATCACAGATGCATGAAGGGTAAGGGTGGGTGTTAGACCCTGGAGAGCCCTTCACAGGACTGCCTGCCCACTGAAACCTCCTGAGACTTGGACCTTCAGAGGAGCAGCACATCTCACACACTGCCAGGCACCTCTGTTCTCTTGCCTTAGGCCACTCTGCTCCTGACACAACACCAAGTCAGTGAAGCAACACAGCTCTGGCCAAGACCAGTTAGTCCACCCCATTTTTCTTCTGCTCATCACTCCTTGATCTCATATCTACACATAGAACAAGCTCCTCCATTGCCAGGTCATGGGCAGGGTGTTTAGGAACACACCACTGCTGGAACAGTGATATATGAGGTGTTGATTGGGTTCCCTAAAGAAATTCCTCAAGTATTCCCTGTAAAGAAAGCTGACCTTCCCTGTGGACTCCAAACAAGCAAAGCCTGTCTCCTGGACCAGCCCTGACACTCAAAAACACGTGAAGCCAAAGGTACTATTAGCTGAGGAATAAAGCTATACAGCAAATGGTTTATAAAGTTAATCAGGAAGCAGTAGGGTGGCATTTATGTGGTTGTCATGTGGACTTACCCAGAAAGGTCACTGTCACTGAGCAATTAGCTAATGGAGCATTGCTAGTTATGGAAGATTGTCAGTACTCAGTATCTCAGATCTATTCAGAATTCCTGAGAACAAAGATTATCTAGAATCTACAGAGAAATCAGAAAGTATATTTAGAAAGCCCATTTAGTAAAGCACTTCTTATGACATGGGGAAGGGCAATTGGTGTCCGAGTTAAGCATTGCTTTTCCTTTTGAATCATCTGTCATTTCTGTCTCCTACAGTATTGTCACTTAGTAACACCCCTGGGATGAAGAAATGCTCTGATAACTGGTCAGGGGAGTCAAGCTTTCCCAGATTGCAGGAGGTTTTGCATTTCCAGGGGCTCGGATCATACCCCCTGACCCTTCTGCCTGAGTATCTCTCACTTCATTACTGCTAGGGGATTCTTAATTCCTTTCTGAGGACAATTCCTTCTTTACTTCAATCTTCTAGTTAACTTAACTCTGAACACCATTAAAAGATGATTCCTGATACTCTAAAAAGTGCTATCTTTAATTAGCATTAAAAATCTAAAGTGTGGTGTTTTAATTGAAAAGAGATGACTTTCAAGAAAAGGTTGTCAAAGAAAATGAGAATTCAGTCATCTAATGATGATCTTTAGGTATATTCCCACAAGATCAGACAACCTAATTCTGCTTCCAGACCTGCCATTAATCCTCTGTACCTCTTGATGTCACAACACATGAAAAAAATGGAACACTTGATATTACACCCCCTTGTTTCTCATGTCCCCATGATTACTGTGCTCCAAGATACGTGACTTAGAATCACAGTTTGAACAGCTGGATTGAGAAAGACAACCTCCAACTTGAAACTAAATTTTCTCCCTTGACAAATCTGGTAACACAGGCTCTGGTTTTCAGAGGAGTATTGGTCTGTGAGCAGGACAGTAAATTTCTGCACAGAGCCTTGAAAAGCCAGCACACAGACAGATGCTCCTGAGCTGCTTGGAAACCACAATGGGAAATATTTTGGGGAGAACACACAGGCCGTGAGGAGGAACACTACTGAACAAGTCTTCCTTTGCTTCGGTTTTGACAGGGCAAATACAAAAAGGAGACCTGGCAAACAGAGGCAAGGTGAAAGTTCACCTTCCCCCATAAAGGAGGGTAGGTGACAGCAAGGGCTGGCACTGGATGTCACGTTGGGTGTTGTTTACTCATCCCTGTGTGGGTGAGGAGCCATCTGAGCCTGGCCCTCCCTCGCAGGCCACTGAGCCACCCGCGCCAGCCCCGCCGGCGCCAGCAGAGCTGCAATAACCTGCTCATTGCCACCGTGCCCAGCCCAGCCCCTATCTCCATTCACACTCCTCCTCATTGCTCCCTGATAACCACGGCCCCGCCGGAATTGCCGGGCCCTGCTGCACGCTGGCGGGGAAGCAGATAAGGAGTATCTATCCCTTCTCTCAGCACAAATGTGTAAAAGTTTGTTCAGGGTTTTATGAGGCGTGGAGCAAAGCAGCTGCTTTCGCTGTGAGCTGAAGTAACTGCTGACGTATTGTGGGGTGGCTCCTGCCAGCCCACCGCATCTTCCTGGACAGGCCAACACGTAGACTTCTGAGTCAGCCTCAAACAGGTGTTAGGAAGGAAACTATTTCATGGTGGAAGGTGGGACAGAGGGACAGATTTCTTCAAGTTTTAAAGGGATGGAAAAATCTGCTTTCATTTCAGGCTTCAATCACATCCATGCCTGGAAAGGGAAAGCTTTCCCTGCCAGGTCTCTGGTTCTCCACCTCTGCCTGGCGTTGCAGGCCTGTTTCCAAAATTCCAAGAGGAATTAATCTAACTCCAGATCTACAGCATGTCATTCTAGGCTGTCAAGCTGTGAGAGTGATTCTGTGATGCACTTGCAAGTCGTGGAATGATCAAATTGAGATTTCAGACTCATTTTGTAAATAGGCCACAGAGCAGCTGTCAAGCAGTGAAGTGTCTCGGGTGTGGGAGCCAGGCCTTAAACAGCTGAGAAAGCTGGGATTTGGAGCACAGGCTCATAGTAGTGGGCTTTTAATAGTGCCTGAATGTATACACAGAAGGATATTTCTCATGTTTACTGGACACTTAATCCTGTCACCTGGGGAAGGCAAATGTTGCAAACTCTATTAAGAAAAGCCAGATGGAGGATTTTCACCTCGTTTTGTCTGTACTTGAAGCTTATGCAAAGCTAATCCTTGGTGTCTGCTGAGCCTGGCCACAGAGCTGAAGGGATGGTGCATTCCTGACAGCAAGGCCAGGCCCTGGTGTGAGATCTGAGAGGCACCTCACCAAAGCTACCAAACACGTCAGGCAGTAGGACATTATAAATGGAGAAATCATGCTGGCTACAGCAGGTTTCCAGCTGTGCAAACAGACTCCTAGAAGCCTGCACTACAAATCCTAAAACAGTTGGAGAAATACAGCAAAGAACTATTATCCCAGGAGTTCATCAGGCCCCTTTGCCCAACGCTTTGTGTCCTATTACTATGGGACTGAGCATTGACATGGGATGGTACAGGTCTGCATCTCAGTGTCTGAGTAAAAGGGATTTGGGGATCTTGGTTTTCTCCCCCTGATTTAGAGAAGTTATGTATCACAATAAGATACCACGGCCTTAAATCATAGCCAGCTGGTGGCTCAGATTGTTTTCTTGCTAGCTCCCAGAATATGACCAGATACAAATTTTCTGTGCAGGATAAATGGGGTTACAAAAACTTGGGACTGTAAGGAAAGTGAGAAGAGAGGGAGGCTGTGAAATGAATTGACTTCAGAGGCAGAAAAGGTGAAGAAAAGCTGGAATTTCTGGGCACTCCAAGGGTAGGAGATCAGCTGGAAAAGATGGTGCAAAAGGGACTCTTGAAAGTTTGTGAGAGAAAGTGTCAGGTGAGAGAAAATCAAAAAAAGTAAAGGGAAAAAGAAGAGGAGGAGCAGCACCAGAACTACCTCATAGTGGGAGCATGTAACACCCTAAGACAGGTGCCTCAAACCTCAAACAAGCACCAGGACTGTGAGCCTCTGAAAACTCTACCCCTACCCTGTCGTAAACGAGACCGGTTCTGGACCAAGGCTGGAAAATACCACCTCAGGGCAATAAATCTCCCATTGATAGGGTCTGGCAAACACAGGCCTCGAGAAAGGTTGAAGTCAGCTCTGAAGTCTATAATGACTCACTGAGGATTGAAGGAATTAGAAGGAAAGGTGACACTCAATATAACAGCAGCATTAATAAGTAATCGTTGCCTGCAAATGTCTGGGCAGTTATAAAACATTGGCAAGACAAACCTTAATCTTACAAGTTTGGCTCAACTACATACAGCAAAATGTTCTTTATCGAGTAACCCTGGGGAAAGTCCTTCCAAGGATCCTTGCTGATAGAGGATCACAGGTATCTGTAACACCTCAGCACACACCTCCATAAAATCCTGTCACCCAGTGAAGTCAGGACCTTCCCAGGGTCTCCCTCGGAGTCTTTCCGGAGATGTTTTGTCAGTTCTCCCCCACTCGCAACATTTGATCCCATAAGGGAAAATTATTTCTGGCCAACTCCTGCATTTTGCACTGTGTTTAAACAAACCAAGGTGCTGGGAAGTAACTCACAGCATCGATGTAATCTGAGAAATGAGCTTTTTGGTCATTAGAAACGCAGCTAAAACAAACAATAAATACAGTGCAGTGACATTTATGGTGAAAGCCGCCAGAGCTTCGGAGATTTCCCCGCCTGGTGCTGTAAAGGCCTACCCAGCACCAAAGGTATTTAAAGCTAAATTAAAATCCTCATTAGCTGCTCTTGAGTGTATTTGCATTGATGAGGTCTCTGGTGGATGTGGTTTTATGGGCACGGAGGTAAACCTGTGTGGCATAACTACAGAGAGAGCTTTCAGCTGCACTGATGTAACCTGTGTGTGATATGCCAGTGATTGAGATATTCCATCACGAGCCAAGCTCGTATGAATGCTCCACACCACAAAATCAAAATAAACAAAAAATCCCCCATACAATTGTCACTCCACTATCTGATTGAGAGAGGAAGATGGACGTTTAAATACAAGTGAGGATGTTTATCCTTACACCCAATACATGACGACCTCAACATTTATGTTTACGGTGAAAAGACTGCCCAGGACATTCTGTCCAGCTCCAAAATGACACAGATACAATTTGTTTGGATGAAGAACAAGTGACCACAGTCAATTGATCTCCTCAGAGTTTCTCCCACCATATGATTTTGAGCATCAGCTGGATTTGAAATCTAATTTTAATGCCATCACATGATAGTGAAAAGTAACACAAAATCCTCAAAAAGACAGACTTGGCATATCAAACAGAGCCAACCAACTATGATTAAAAGAAAAAGGAGCACCTTTCCAACTAAAGAACTGTAGTGAGTTGGGATAAGAGGAGAAACACACTGAGAGACATTGCAGGAACTGTGGGAAAACAAGCCCTTTGGGGACTCCTAGATGTGTGGTTTGATACAAAACCCCAAGATACCTGTTTAACTGGGGGTGTCTAATTTCATAGGAGAAAAGCACTGTATCTTGCATATATATCTCCATTACCATGATGAAATAACCCTCTCGACATCCTAGAGGTACTGGAGATGGAGCTCCCTCAAGGGGAAATATCCACTTGAGGTTGTGCTACTTTGTGCAGCAAAGGGACTGAATCAAACTACAACAAGCAACATGCAAGAGAAGCTGATGTTTAAATACAATTCAGAATTATTATATTCTAGTTATCCTTCCCCAGCTCTTGGGATACAGGGCTCTTCCCTCTGGCTAAATAGTTTTTGTACATTTTTGTAACTCTTGCCAGTTTCCATCCCAAAGGTGGCTGCCCCTGTGCACAGGGCAAGCACCTGTGTGTGTGCATGTTTTACATCCACACTGCTTTATACTGCCCTAAATGGGCTCATGGTTCGCAAAATGTGCTCCATAAATCATTAATTAATGATAATACAAATATAAATAATGTAGGAGACAGAAGGGCAAGAGTCACCACTCCATCTTCAACACCATTGTGGATGCTTGGATAAGCACAGTACCCACAAGAGCCGTCCCTGCCAAGAGCACCATTACTCCAGAAATGCTGAAGAATCACAAAAGATTGCAATGTGTACCATGGGAAATGAAAGGACTTCATCAATAATATGCTAATGCAGAGGATTTTAACCCTTGAAATCTTGCTGTCCATTACAGTGAAACCAAGGTATTCACATTTCCCAATTCCTGTTCCCTCATCAGTGGTTCCTTCTGGCTCATGGAATTACGAGATACTGCTGCATCCTGCTGTTAAAAACTGAACTGTAACTTGTGAGCTATTCACAAGTTCACAAAGGGAGTTTTCCAGCCTTATCTTTATTAACTGTGAATTTATCTCCCTTCCCAGATACAATGTTGAGAGAGAAGGTGAGCTGGAAGGGGTCATTCCTGCTGTACAAGGATCAAATGCCATAAACGGCCTGGAGTGTGACTGTGTTCACTTCTGCCCTTTTAATTGCCCCCGTTAAAGCTCACATTAAACACGCAATCTCTGTGACCAAAGGTAACAGGGAGTTTGGCTATAAGCAAGCAGTCACTCGATAAGACAACAGCATTTCAAAACACTATAAATTAATTCCCTGGGCTAATTTCCCTAAGAGCAATGGAGATAATAAATCTCACTGTTGGCGTTAAGGGTGACTGGAGAATCTGCTTCATGTGCCTGCCAACACGCTACCGGAGCAGTGCCACGGATCTGCAGCTCCCCAGCTTCTCCCAGGCAGGGAGAGAAGAGCAGACATGTAAAAACATGCTGCTGCCTGTGCTGCTGGGGCAGGTCACTTTTGCCAGGGAGAGAGGATGGAACAGGAAAAGGAATGTTCCACCAAATGAAATCAAGCTGGAACATTTCACACGAGAGACAGCCAGAGATGCCCAAAGAACAGGGGCTGAAAATCATTTTTGAAGGCACAGGACATAAATTTAAATTACCGTGGATTAATGAGTCAAGAGGAACAGGTCAGAAGCAAAATTTAGAGACACAGACTGTCCTTGATCAGTGTCTGGAACTCCCCTTGAAGTTTAACAGAAGACCCTTTGCCCATCAAAGTTACAAGAACTCCATCCATGTGGCCACACTCATTCATACTCACCACCTCCTTTCCACCAATGTAAAATATCTCCCAGGTCTCCCTTCTTCTCTACTATCCTTCCAATACATGTCTGCACTCACAGACAGACAAGGTGAAGCAAGAGTGGATATTACAACTTGGCAATTTGTTATGGAATTGTGGAATATCCTGAGTTGGGAGGGACCCAGAAAGATCATCCAGCCCAACCCCTGGCCCTGCAAACAGACATCCAACAATCCTACCCCATCCCTGAGAGCACTGTCCAAATATTCCTGGAGCTCTGACAGCCTTGGAGCCATGATCATTCCCTGGGGAACCTGTTCAGTGTCCAACTGCTTCTTCTGGAGTTACGCTGAATCCATTTTTCCCCACAATCGTTCAGCAAAACTCAAAATGCTTTGCCCAATAAATACAAGGGGTGCAACATAAATTCCCAGTGTTAAAAATCTACACTCACCAAGTTAAAGGCTAATTCTCATCTCCCTTCTAATACCTTAGACTAAAAATAATTTAGTTCTTAAAAGCCCTTATGTTGGCAGGATGGGATGAGCCTGTGAGTTCCTCCTTCTGAGCTACCCCAGTCCATGTTTTGGAGAAGAAAGTCTCTCCCTTTATCCCAACACCACCTTGGCTGTATCAGCCTTTGCTGAGACCTCTCTCTCTGAATAGCAGAGTTTCTTACTGTTGGAGTTGTTCAGAAATCCACTGGATTCTCCTCAACTGGAGGGCTGGCAGGAGAGGCAGAGGCACAAAAACAAAACAGAATGTGGAGGCACAGCTTAAACACCTTTCTTTCACAGATGGGTCTCCAAAAGCCTGAAACTTCCTAAACCTACAGAAATCATATTGGAAAATCTGGGAAGTGACAAGCCCACACGGCCCAGGACATGCCTAAGCAGAGCTCTGCAGCTTCCAACCATATCAGCAATGACATTTGATTTTAAAATTATGGGGGGTTATTACTTTCATTATTAACATCATCATTTAGGGCTAAACAGCCCTGGATTTCTGGCATGCATCTGGAGGGTCAGCTGTGTGCTAAGAGAATAAATAAAGGAACTCGTAAGGAAAAACAATATATATTCCATTTATATACACACATATATAATACATACCCACATTTAGGGGTATTTATTTCCCTAACCATATTGCATAAATATATATTTATTAGACATACTATGGTATGTATATATCAAAATGCATTGAAGATTTTAGAAATAATTTAGAAAATTGACCAGTTTCCTTATAATTTAGCTTATATGGCACAACATAATATATTTTAAATACCATGGAAAATGGCCAATTTTCCAATATTTATATATTTGTGTTATATCATTACAAACATTTTACAAAAGAAACATATGGCAAATTTTGAATTCTTTCCAGATGAGTGATGTCCAGACCCTCTGGTACATGAATGACCTTCAGAGTCTCCTGTATTTTCCCTCCTTTGAATGCTTTGCTTCTGGTTTGGAGTTTGCCATTGAAACTTTGTCAATTAGAATGAAATGTTGGGTCTCTAAAATGAAAAAGCTGTAGGAGTGACAAGTGAGTGGTTCAGAGGGGCATTTAGGCAACCCATTCATTCAGCCCAGCCCAAAATACAGTAGTAATTACCCTCAGCCCAGGCAGGGGACTCTATTCCTGCCTCCAACAGCAATTCCCAAACCACTGTGCCCATTCAATGCCTGTTTGAACAGGGAAGTACAGGACCCCCAAAACACTCAGTTCCTCTTCTTTCACACAAACAAGCAGCAAGGGAAAAAAGAGAATTGTACTGTTGCCTCACTTGGAAAGACCAGAGCACAACTCACCCTCGTTAGAGGAGCTGTGAAATAGAGCTGTTCATCCAGGAGCTCAGAGAATGGCCTGTGCAGGCCCAGCAGAGCCAAGTGCTGCTCCAGGGGCACAGGAACACTGGGAATGCACAGGGTGGGGCAGCACCAGGGACAGATGTCACAGGAAAATGGTTATCTGAACACAGAAACTGCAGCAGAACAACTGGACAAACTATTCCACAAAACCTCCTGTGCTACAGGTACAATGGAGTGCAAAGTCACCATCAGAAGAGATGCACTTTGTGGAGGAGAGAGTTGCAAAAATAACACACATCACAAAAGCTACACAGTATGTCTAAATGGGGAGTGGGAAACCCCAAACTGAAAGCCGAAGATTTTACTCCATGCTTTAAAAGTTGCTTTCCAACAGAGACAATTATTTTTGAAGGAAGGAGATACCTTCTAGAAAAATATTAAAAATATTCATTTTGAATGAGGTTAATTTTTCTTCAAGGGTGATTTTGATAGAATTCTTTTTTTTTTTTTTTTTGTCATCAATGGGTCTGGTACTTTCAATACCCTAATGGCAGGCCATGACTGCAGTCTGCAATATCCAGGTAACAATATTAACTCAAGAACAGGGACATAAATGAAGGCAGGATTTTGTTCTTTATTTATACTCCTACCTCTTTGCCATCTCCACCTGGCAATTTCCTCTAAAGAAAGAGAGCACTTATGCACAAAAGACAGTGGAAAAGATGCTCATCCAAAGAGCTTTCCCTGTTGACACACACACAGCCACTGACAGCTGCACTGAATGGGTTTTTCACATATCACCCCTGTTTAAGAAGCTTTCAAATCCTTTACCCTCCCTACAGACCTGAATCCAGGCTAATCCAACACTGGGAGAAATGAGACTCGGGCCAAAATCATGTTCTGACAAGGTGTGAATCAAGTAGTGGATGTGACAGAAGGTAGGTGTGAGAGAGGTCAGCAATTTAAAGATATCGGGGAACTAAGGCAGGAAAACAGGCCTGGAAAAGGAATTCTGTGTCATTTTGGAATTTCCACGAAGACCAAGACGCCAACGAGACAGGAGGAGCCACACACTTGGCCCCAGTAGCTTCTCCTGAGCACAGGAAGGAAGGACGTATTTGAAGATGTAAACCAGTGTCAGACAATAGCCAGGCGAGTCCAGCACTGGAACCTCCCCAAGGTCACCCGGAGGGCATGGCTGCAATAGAATGTTAATTATATCCACGTGCAGGATGAACAACACAGAGATGCCAATCTCCCTCACCGAGATAGGCAAGCTTCTCCCTGATACAGGCAGAACCAAGCATCCAATTACAGAAGTTCACAGGACTTGTATCTGTCTCCTCCACATCTTTTGTTTAGAATTTTCACTCATCTAATTGGCCACTACAATGAAACTGTTTCATAACAAGGGTGGAGTTCCAAACCTAGTTCTGGGTCTTCCACAAGCTCACAGACAGGTGCAAAGGACACCAATGGAAACAGAGGAACAACAGTGGGAGATTTGTCGAAGATCACTGGTGGAGATAGATTTGGACAGCCTGTTCCCCACATTCATCCCAGATTAAACACCTCAGTGGGATTTTAGCTGTGCACTAGTACTGTGTTGATGACAGATCAACCTCTAACAGGTTTGGATGGCAGCAGGCAGAAGATAGCACTGCACAAGTTGTAGAAATATCTTTATCTATGAAGTCCTCCAGAACCGATTCAAAAGAGATTAAATTTTAAATATATGATAATGATGTCAAAACACAACTTATCATGTCCTGGCTCTGCCAACTCAGACTGAACACACATACACACATACCAACAGATGTGGAGAAAAAAATCCTGGCACAGAGAAGCTGTGGCTTCTCCATCCCTGGAAGTGCTCAAAGCCAGGACAGACAGGGCTTGGAGCAACTTGGGATACTGCCAGTTATTTCTGCCATGGCAGAGGGGTGAAATGGCATAAGCTTTAAGGACCCTTTAAGGTCAGGGGTTTCACTTTTTAAATTGTCTAAATGTCAGACCTCAGAGACCACAAGCTGTGTTGGGTTTCTCACTGCAGTAGCACCCATATCTCTGTTTTTCATTAATTCTGCAGCTTTTGATATCTTCCTATACCCAAACAGCTGCACAGGAGCATCTGCACAAATAGAAATCTCCCTTATAAATGCTGTATTGCCAAGTTTCTTTCCGACACAAAGTAATAATGGAATGGTCAGGCTCATCTTGTAATGTTGAACAGTAGTTACCTTTTTGTACTATTTAAGCCTTACACGCATTGTAACTTTCCAATTCTTTCCAAAGGGTCAGTTTGATTTCCTGAAGTGCCTCGGTATCGCAGGCCAGCTTCACCAACTGCTCAAGAAATTAGGCAAGTTTCAATGTTTTTGTTGTTTTCCCAGGGAGGTATTTTCTGACCAAGCGGCCCCTCCACCCCACTCCCACCCACTCCACCCCAAACCCTTTGGGACCCTGGGAATCTGACTGTAAATGACACTACCAGCTGAGATGTAATGGGTGTTGGAGCAGCAGCCGTTTCCTGTCCAGCAGGAACCCGAAGGTACGGGAATGTGGGAAGACTCCAGTGAGCCTCCTTAAGCAGCCAGAGCGGGCTGGGAACTAGAGAAGAGATAAGGGATGCCCTTTCCTCCTCCACCCACTGCAGCAGATAAGCATCATATGCCTCAGACATCTTGTCCACTGATCTGGGCTTTTCTCCCGTGTGTCAGTATCTGTGACTCTACCTTCCTTCCTCTGGAACGGAACGGGCCAGCCCGCCCCGCGCTGATAACGGCGCCTGGTGCCTGCCCAGGGATGCACGGGGCTGTAAAGGCGCTGCAGCCAGGAGACACCTGGCTCTGCCAGGGAAGGGACACGGATGGGGCACCAGGGCTCCACAGAGAGCAAACCTCTGTGTTTGAGGAGACAGGTGTGCTCCAGCAGACGGAGTCAGAGCCTGTTTGCTCAGGCAACATCCACGGGCCTGGCTCCAAAAGCAATTCATTTATTGTTTGTTTGGATACAACACAATCATGAAATTGCAACACCTTGCTCTGCAAACTGCAACAAAGTGCCATGGCCCTGTCGGGGGAGTGACACACAAAAACAGCAAAGGAACTGAGAGGCAAAACCTTGGGTTTAAGAGCCTTGTACAGGGGGAAAGATACCAGTGCTGTGTGCCCAGACAACACAGGAACAGGCCATGGGGCAAACAAGAAAGCACCACATTAAGAGGATCCAAGAGGTACCAGAAATTACAGATTCCAGCTCTCCTGTCTCTGGAAGGAAGGCACTAAAAAGCTGACTGCTCTGCCTCACAAGTTTGCAGGCTTCAGGCCAAGATAATGACAGTAACACAGGCTGCATGTCATTCCAGAGCATCCCACAGTGCTGAGACAGAAGGCAGCAGCCAGTTAGGCAGCAGGGGAATTTAGGGCCAGGAGAAACTCAAGATAAAGAAGGAAAATCCCTAGAAAATGGATCTGGGGAATTTAGATCCTGTGACAAACAGAAATAACCCTTCCACCCAGTCACCTCCCCCTGAGTAATACAATTCCAAAATTAGCCCAGCTAAAACAATCCTGAATTTATCTCTCTGAAGATTCAGAGGATCAGAAAGCCTGAGCCTTTTACACTCTTTCAGGTTTTCTTGTTGCTCATCTAAGTGTTTGTCAGGGAGATTGTCCAAAGAAAGAATTCTGAGTCCCGGCTTATCACTGGCCCTGCTGCAGGAGCCAGAAGATAAGAGCAGGCAGGACTGGTCCCAAGGAAAAAACTCTCAGCTCTGGTACTGAAGTTTTCTTTTTGGATGAAGAACCACTTGAAACTAAGGAATTATGCATTGATTTGAAGGGGGAAAAAACAAAACAACACACACAAAAGCAAAATCAATCAGATTGGGCAACATTGTAAGGTTTTCCTTTGGAAAATGAGAAAATGTAAATTTAAAATCATCTTTCCACATTATCCCTTGCTATAAGCCTTCCTAGAAGAGAAGGAATGCTATTTCAGCCCAAACCTTGCGCTTCTTTATCTTCGAAGTTTCATTATTACTGAAAAATTCCAGCAATCCTCCAGACCTTGCTGCCTTCTTACTAAGCCTTGACCTGCTTAAACATCCTGAACTGACTGCTCACTTCAGGAATTCTTCCTCTTCTATGTTTCACCTGACATAAAACTGGAAGGGCTGAGATATTGTGAAAGAGGTGGGGCCCAAGAGCTTTCAATTTCAGTTTTGTGCAGCCAGCTTCAAAGATAGGCAGTAAAACACAATCCTTATCTGAGTAAGTTTTTCCATGTGCTGTAGAAGCTCATGCTGAGCTCTTCTCTGAGGGTAAAGCAAATTATTCAGCCCTACATAAGCACAAGTGCATCATTGAACACAGAGTGCCCAGCCCCTGCATTGAACTGGGACTCACAGGCAGCACCTGAACCCTTCCAGGAGCAGCCTGCACCTACCATGAATTCAAGAATGTATTTTAATTCCCACAGAGGGGGTCACTTGCTCTTGCTTGTCCACTTGCAGTGATATCCTGAGAATCAGAACTAGCAGCAGTCTGGAGGACAGTGGTATTTGCTGTCTCTGCTGCCCCCAGGCCTCCCACACAGCCTCACACATCCTCTTCTCCTTTGGCTCTGATTGACAGACTCCTGAATTATGAAAAGGGAGAAAGAGCTTTGGTGAAGCTCAGAGGTATTTTTATCGCAGTTTGTGGCCCCCTACCCCCATCATATATATCAGAATAAGAATGCTTTTACACAGGGAAAAAAAATAAAATCTATAGAGTCCTCAAAGGAACAGTTTTTCTACTCCTCTCAGCAGCCTGTCCTCAGTCTGGTTCCTTTTTCAATGGTCCTGGCTCCTAGCTGTCTGCTGATAGGAAGGATTAGCTACAGAAATGGCACAGGGAAAGAGTCAAAACTTGAGGGGAGCACAGCCTTCCAGCCCACGGGAGCCATCTGTGTAGATTCAGCCACAGTTTGATAAAAGGACAAACTGCAGGTGTTGCAATATTTCCTTTCCTTCTGGCTGGGCCATCCCTATAAAAGGCAGGAGTCAATCAAGTGTGCTCAAAAATGTTGATAAAGGTTAAAATTAAACAGGAAAATTTAGAGTTATTAACATAGCCATGCTTTCTCCCTTTGCCATCATTTTTCAATTTAGGGACTAATATTTCATGTTCTTTACAAACATGGACAGATATTCTAATCTGTTTTCGCGCTGAATGCTGAGAGGCAGTTTCCAAACCCAGATGCCAGACATTACAAAGCCAGATTTTGCAATCTGAGTTAGTCATTATTCCTGAAGTGTTGAGCATTCCCCCTCTCTGCCTTCCACAGGAATCTTGGGAATCTTAGAAGCCAGGTTTCCTTCTCTGAGATGCACAAACGTAACTTAGGAGGTTACATTTTTGACACCAACCTGTCCACCTTTCCAATGAGACCCTGCACAAGGCTTTGGAGGAGCTCTTCCACAAATGCAGGCAGGAGCTGTGAGCCCAAGGAACCAACCCCTGCACCAATGGCTCTCTCCATTACATCCTGACGGGCAACACTGTTGGATCTGCTCCCCTCCACACCACACAGAACAGGAATTTTTCATGTGCCAGAATTGTTTTGGGGACAGACTTTCCAAAAAGGCACTATGTACCTAACTCCTGTTCAAGAATATGAGGCCTAATAAGTTTCAACCTTTGAAATTGTCTCTTGGCTCCAGCAGGACAGTGGTTGTATATACACCGTGTAGTTTTATATTTGTTTCCCAGCAGTGTAAAAAGTCGTCTTCTCACCCTTTTCAAGTACATGAGCACAAGTAGGCCAAGGCCTGCCTTCCTGTTTTAAGAAGTGAAAGCGCTGGGGCAGACTGCCAGAGGACTTAATATAGTCTCAGATCTAAATTTAACAACAATAACATGGCTCCAGTCTGACCCTACAAAGAAAAGTTTGGAGAGACAAAAAAAAAAAAGGTAATTCTTCACAAATTAAGAAAACAATAAAGGTCCCTTTCAAGTGTCAAGGAATATTCTTAGCCAGCCTGCAACACCTAAATCAAGAGAGAGGTTGTTAAAATGGCATAATACCAGGAAATTCGCCTACAGGGTCTACTTCCTCCTTGGAGACTCCGGCCTGGAGTGCCGGAGTCAGTGTGCTCGCCGTGGGGGAGGTGGGAGGGAGGAACAGGGAGCTGACTAAAGCGACTCTATAAAAAAATCCCAGGCTGGGTATCAACACCACCGTCTCTAGATCTAAGATGATACAAGCAGCCTTCCTGGCCCGAGATTCCGAGTCACATCAATAGGCTCTTTAATCCTTTCCCACCCAACATTTCCTGACAGCGACCGCAGAAGTCAACAAGTTCAAGCCCAGCACAGAAATTAGCGCTCGTACACAATACAGCCGGGTGATAACGCGCCTGTATTTATAGCTCAGAGCCAGCCCCCTCGGAGCAGTCATTAAAGATCCTGGTGGGAAGAAAACACAACTAGAAGAAAGTTATTCAAGTAAGTTAAAGATACACCTGAACCCTCCCTTCCTCTCCCACCCCTCTCTGAGGTCATAACATCACAATATAGTCTCCTAAGCAAGGACGTTCCTCCGGGACACTCTGATAGGGAAAGTGTGAACAACAAAAGCCCATTGTTAGCAGGGAACGGTGGTGCCACTTAGACCCTCGTTAAGCTCCCCAGGGGCTGTGGTTTGCGTTATGCAGGCTTAAAAATAAAAGGCACTAGGACAAGGGACAAACAAATAATGAAGTCATTTCCATTTACCTAGACCAGCACGGGGATTGCCAAGCAGGGTAACCGGTTATTGCTGGGTGTTAGCAGCATCTCCGCCCTGGGACTCCCACTCCTCTACTCCACGCTTCTCTGAGCAAGTTTGTCACACTGAGTTCAACTCCATCCCACAATTAGATATGGATGACGCTCAGAGACCACTAGCACATATTACAAAGCCCGTGTATTGGGAGAGTCTTCCTTGTAGAACATCTACTCATCATCCAAAGAACGGGGACATGCCTTTTAAAAGAGCTACAAGGTTTGCACTGCGTATCACTCCTGAGTTCAAGGAAGAGTTTTAAAGGAGTACCTCAGCAGCATGGCACAGTTAATTAGCTCATCCCCAGATTACTACCCCTGAGCCATAAGTTTGAGCAGCTACATCACCTAATAATAAACTACCAAATCTGAAATTTGCTTGCATGACAAACTCTGGGCATTCCTGAGCTGCTCCACTGATTCCTTTCCAGTCACCCATTGAAGAATTTTCCATCAGACTCAGAGAGGAACGGCTCAGATGGAATCCCCTTGAGTCAGGATTACAGAGGAGGTGTTAGTGGCTTGGAGGTGCATTAACCAAACACCAGCAGCTCCATCTGGATTCAACCCTTTGGATAACAGCACTGTGTGGAGTCCTCCTGTGTGAGTGGAGCTTGTCCTGGGGGCAACACACAGGGTGTGAGCTAATACTGCAGTGAAGACAAACTTTTAGGGCATCTTGGTCCCAGTACTCTTCTCATCCCTTCTCTGTGATGCACAAGAGCTGTTCCAAGAATCCCAATGCTGTAGCTGGAGAGTCTCCCAAAGGGGTAACTCTTAGGTAGCACTGAACCCTTACGCTCATGTCCACATCACATCATGTAAAATTATTGCAGCCTAGAAAGCTTTTCTGCATTTCCAGGGATTAGTAAATGCCTGAAAATCAAGATGGTACAGAAGCCCTTTACCTCCTGCTGGAGCTGCACTGAGAACTCCTCCAAGTCACAGCGGAAGCACTCCCACCCAGGACACAGCATGAGCTGCCTCCTGCTCCTGGCCCTGTGCAGCTAGGAGCTCTAATAACTAATGTTCTGCACTTGGGGAAAAGAGGTGCTACAAGCACCACCAGAGTGCTTTTTGTTTCCTTCACTTTTGCCAACTGCAATCCTCCCTCAAGCCTTGCTTTTCCAACAGCCTTTTTAGCTAAATGCAAAAAAATTGGGGAAAAAATAAATATAGAGTAAGGATACAGTGAGTGTCTTTGAAGCCTGTAAACTGAATACTTGTGAAGTTAACATCTGAGTTCATTCCAATCAAGCCACTGAAGGACTCCACTTGCCATTTCTGTCATTTGATCTAGGATTCCATATTTTAATATGTGGGTAGTTATAGCCATAATTATTATCAGTTATCAGGAGAATGTTGTCCACTTTAATCCTGAAAGAAAATCATAGGAAGTAGCTGTTCTACCCAAAGCTAGTCCTCTTTTTTCCCAGCAGCATGGATCCTCCACATGAAATAACAATACTTAGACTTAGAGTGCCCCAGTAGGAAGGATTGCCAAAAAGCCAGAGCAGCCTCTAGCCTCCACTCTAAAATGGTTTGTGTCAGTGATTCACTTTTTTCCATTCCTTCAGTTTCCCAGTATTTATTTTCACCTTGGGTGGGCTGAAAAATAAAGTTTTAAGATGCTCCAGCATGCAAATAAAATATTTATCCATGCTAAGTATTATTTTATTTACTCTTGCAATAGTACAAGCAGCTGTGGCCAGATTAAGGCTGCACAGCAATTTGCAGTTACAGGGGAGATCTCCTCATGTGAGAACACCATACCAGGTAATCAAACCTTTACACAACCCAGAACTACAACCACGACTGAAAGTTTGTTTCACATTTACACTAAAGTTCCTTTATAATGTTTTGGCAGGAAAATAAATGAGATTTCAAGTGAATATAATACTTCAAGTCTCTCTGGTACTACTTGTAGCAGGATTTAGTAGTAAGGCACATTGGACTCTGAATATTTGAGTAGTTCACAGTAAGTCTGCTGAGGAGATGCAAAAACTGAAGAGTTTAAAACTAAATGAGACTTGAGTTTGCCCTCTAAGTCTCCTTTAGATACCAAGTGGCTCTACCCATGAGAGGCAGACCCTAAACACTGACAGAATATCTCAGACAGGAGCTGCTCTTTTAATAAAACTGTCTTAGCCAAGTTCTTCTACAACATTTTCTGCCCAGGCTTAGCATTGCTGACCTCCACAGAGCCAGGCTTTCCAAACCCCCAGCCTGACACCTAGATGTGTTTCCAAAGCTCAAACTTTGAGTGCAGAAGCCTTTCTGATCATGATTTTCAAATCACTGCTGAACTTCCTCCGAACCCTGAGTAAAAGGAAAGGTGGTTCTCTACAGACAACTGCCAAACACCTGAGAGGGGACTTCATGAAAACCTCTGCACAGACCAACTGAGGGTGACAGACACAGAGCCATGGGAGCAGCTCCACGGGGGAAATCATGCACAGACCTGAAGGAGCTGCATTGTTTTATCTTTATTTATATTCTCATTTATTTAGAAGTAGGCCTCTGAATTCTAAGGTCACTTTCTAAGTCAGTGGAGCCTTGTGCAGTCAGTACCATGGCAGCTGGAAAGGCAGCTCAGGGGTGGTTCAGGATTCACACACAGTTCCGGATATGAGGATCAAATGCACCACACAATGAAATACATTTGTTAAGGAAATTGGCACTGCTAAAAAAGAAACACTCTGCGGAGAGCCAAGGAACATCTAAGACTCCTTAAGTGAATTAGCTAAACACTCTTCTGCCACTGAAAAAAAAGAAAACAAAAACCACCTCGTGAAATTGAGCTGAGTTTGGGGTAGAAAGTGAATATCTTGATAAACTGTTGGTATCTTTGCCTGCCAGAGCTATTAGCCAAGAGTCTGCTAAGTCTAGACAAAGGTTTGATTTTGAATTGAAAGGGGAATCATTTGCAGAGAGTAAAGCAATTTAGGTTTTGAAAAACAACCATGAATTTTTAACTATTAACCCA
The DNA here is from genome assembly GCA_013389925.1 of Aegithalos caudatus. Taxonomy (NCBI): domain Eukaryota; kingdom Metazoa; phylum Chordata; class Aves; order Passeriformes; family Aegithalidae; genus Aegithalos; species Aegithalos caudatus. The sequence goes on along the minus strand of WEIU01023061.1, from coordinate 439,972 downwards.
AAAGAGAGACAAGGAGCCTCTGCAGGCACATAAGGCTTTTAAATATTATCTGCTGCCACAGGAGGTCATTGAGAGTGGAGTGATTTTAAGATCAGAGAGCTTCATTAGGCCAAACCATTTAATGTACCCGAAGGCTGAAAGGAAAAGATGAGATTGGTGGAGCTAGAGATGCTGAGGGAGAATTTTGTATTTGTCTCATTTACTGAAATCACTGGTTCTGCTCCATATGATGCCAGCAACAAGTAGCTGCTTACAGCCAGGAAATGCAGAGATGACAAGCACAAGGAGATTGTCCCTGTCCATTGCATGGCTGCACAGCAGACATGGACATAAAGCTTATTTCTTTATTTGAGTCTCAGAGTGGACTCTAGGCATGGAATTATTTCCCTCTTCATGAACACAGAGCACTCGGGCTGTGGCTGGGTGGACAGGCTGGTGGGCAGTCACACATTCCTCCTGCAAAGCAGAGTATTCCAGTAGGAACTAGGACTCTTCTCAAATACTTTCTTTAGATGATTCTATGAACAGTAGAGAAAACCACTTTCTATGACACAGAGCTTTGCAAACAAAGCAAATGGAAGGAAAAGGCCTGTCTGAGGAGATGCTTCTGAGACCCAGAGAAGCACCAAACCCATCTCAGCATCAGCACACTATGCAGGAAGCCTGATTGCTGTTAGACAATCAGCAGATTGTCTAATCAGTGCTGCAAAAAGAGCCCTCTGGCTGGGGCTGGCAATGAAGCTGCTGTGCCAGGCTGTGTGTCTGAGGAAGGCCCTGCCCTGACCACACGTGCTGTTTGCTGCAGCCATGGCAGCTTGTAAAATTAGCACATGAGCGCTTGTTTTCCTTCAGCCCCCATGGCAAAATGTTCCAGGAGGCTGGAGATGAGAGCAGGGCGCAGAACAATGGGAAACCAATGAAATAATGAAGGAACGGTTTCTTCACCTTCTGTGGCTCCGTGTCATGCAGAGGAGCCTGAAGGCATCTGGTTTGATCTTGGTTTCTTAAAGCAGGGATGCGGTCTGACCAACCCCTTTGGTGACTTAATAACATGCAGTTGCTCTGTGTCACTTTGGTCACTATTTCTCAGAACACCGGGAAGGGGGAAACTGAGGCACTGGGCGGGGACTCTGGTGATGTCACCCCGATGCGTGTGGCACCCCCGGGCCGTGCCCTGGCCAACAGCGCCTTCTGGTGGAGACAGAACGTCTGTGCTTGGCCGACGGTGTGGGCACCAAAACCCCACAAAAATACCTCCTCGGGGCCAGACTCTGGGCACGAGACTGCACTCCTGTCCTCTAGGAATTGTCTTCACTTGGCAACTTCGCTTGACATGCACAAGCCAGGCTATTTGGGACAGCAAGGAGTCACTTTGGCCTTTGAGGATCCCTGGTAATCAAGCATCAGGAAGTCTTTGCTTTAGTAGCCACCAGCACATGGCACCCTGAAGGTCACAACAGTGCAATGGGACAAATATATTCTTTGGAAGGGACAGGGCATTCAGTCTCTGCTTTTGTCTTCTCATGACAATGATTGTAATGACGCAGCTGGAGTGGGAAGTGGCCCAGCATAAATCCATCCTGGCAACAATACTGTGCAAGAAAACCTGTAAAAGGAGGCAGGCATGTTTAGGATAAGTTAGAGATAGTAATCTGGTTGTTTTTCTGAGGCCCCAGTCAGACACTACACTGAGGAGATCCTGATTGTGTCACCTGGGCCCCATACCACACATATCCTTTGCAGGAGAACAATGTAGACAGGAGTCTCTTGGCCCATCTGAAAATCCCTGAGGTAATTCTGCAAGCAGGAAATGACATGAGGCAGCATGTCTGCCACAGCCCCTTCAGCCAGGAGGCACAATCCCTTCTCCTCTGACACGGCAAGCACAGGCAGCAGTGCCAGAGTCAACTGAGACACTAAGATTTGCATCCATGGAAGAGCAAAAGAAACTGCCATGAACAAGGCCAGGAATGAAAAGTAAGCTTGAAATGGTTTAACTACTAAGGAGGATGTATCTCATCCAAAGGGAGCTCTCTGGATTGCTGTATAAGCAGCTCATGTTCACATCTAAGAAAACTGAGAAAGTGGGTAGAGGCACAACAGCTGGTCAGTGGGGAGCTGGTCAGGAAATTTATTGATGAGATCTTCTATGGGAAAATTCAATTATCCAAACCAGAAACTTTCCCCTTTCCAAGAATGAAGCATCACTGGAATAAAACGTAAAGAGAGCAGCATTCTCAGGTTCATGAGTGAACTTCCACTCAGAAAAAACCCCCAAAACTCAGTATAGCTGTAAGCTGCTGCTCAGAAGAGGTTCTTGAGCTGCAGAAGACTCTGGTTTACAGCTTATCTTCTCTCCCTCAGGAAAGTCCTGGGCTGTCACCTATTTTAGGGGACAGTTGTGCCAGTTTGCTCCCAAGGAGGCTTTTGCTTGTCTGCTCCAGTCTCACTCAGTACCTGGCAGCAAAGGCTTGAATTTCACACCTTCCCGGTGGCCACCAGACTGGGCTGTTCCACACCCCAGAATTTCTTTCCCTTGGACAAAGTTCTCTTTGGTGTTTGGAAACAGCTTAAGTCACTTTCTTTTACAATAAATATTTCCTACCAAAAAAACAAAAACACCAATACAAAGCCTCGTGCAAATATAACGATGCCTTATGCCAGAGCAATTTATTTCCCATCCCATGCAGGGTTAAAGAGGTGAAAATCCCCACATAAAGACCACAGTAGCCACCACAGAAAGACTTTATCCATTCGATGTGACAAATACAGGCACCGAAGGTGTGAGATCATCTCACACAGCCCGACAGGACAGATCATACACATCTCTGCAGGGCTTCCTTTGCAAGCACTAACTCCTACAGTTTTCATTGCAGCTTATCAGTGAGCCACTGGATGTGGTGCAACAGGGATGGTGTTTCAACACAGACACAGATACACAGAGATACTTCTGCTAGTGCAATTAATTTTTAATAAGCCCTTTTTCATATTGCTGTCACTTCAGCCACACTGAAAAAATGATCTCTATTGAACTGTGAAGTCAAATTAAGAAAAGCTGCATATTTGCCTACCGTGAAGGGGGAAAAAAAGATTCCGTTCCTGCCGAACTCCTCCAAACGGCCGTAACTTAGCACGTTTCTCTGACAACAGGTTGAACTCACAATGGAGAAGGTTTCTCTGTTCTTAACTTTGGGACTTGTCTCTTGCCCTTGGACTAATTCTTCTGGATTTGCATTTTGTGCTGAGTGTTGTCACCTCCTGCTCCTTGGCTGAGTGCATTGTGATACAGAAGAGGTGCTAATCCTCTAGTAATTAGCACCTCATTGGGAGGTCAAGAAGAGGTCATGGAAATGGGCTTGTTTATTTTTCAGGAGAATTCTGGTTTGCTCCTTGTTTTCATTAGGGATGTTGAGGTGTTCCAGCTCTCAGCAGGCTGATGCTGTTCAGAACACAAGGGCACCACTCGGAGCAGCTCATCTCCAAAGGATCTCACAAGGGATCTCGGTAGTGTAAAACAACCACGATTCCCATTTTGACATTTCTAAGCCTCCTCAGTCATCTCATGACAGGACCCCTGATGTACCTGACTTGCAGTTCTGTCTGGGGCTGCTCTTTCTCCAACTTTCTGCATTCAAATAACGTTTGCACAAACTTTATGTAGTTGGCAGAAGTACATTCACCTGATCAACAGGATCATAGGATTCATGACTCCTGCTTGAGACATCGATGATTCATTACCACAGTGAGCCAGATTTAAGACTCCAAATTGACTTAAATGCTTTTTCCTAACAGAGGAATTGGACAATTTTAACAATCAAAGAAAATTGTTCACCTCCAAATCAGGCAGGAAGGTCATCTCAGGGAACAGTGGTCTTCCTTTAAAAGCTGCTCTCTGGATGAGATCTCCTCCCTCAGCTGCTGACCTGGCCTAACCTGGGATGAAAAAGCCAGGCCCTTGCTGGTTCTATTAACCAACTCTGAAACAGAACCAGTTCTCATCACAGGTCTTCAAATGGCCTATTTACCATCTCTAAAACACTCATCTCTAACTTAGTGAGGTCACTGATTTGCCTTCAATTGCCATCACCAGAAATACATTCCCTGGCAACACGTAACAGATCCATCAGCAAAGCAGATCATCCCAACCCCAACCAGAAGCACATCCAAAGGCTTCCATCTCCACTGGGGATCTCACTGCTCCTACAATGTGCAGGAAGAGAAAGCCCTGGCCCTCCATAGCAAAACACCTGGGTCTCCTGCCCCACACTTTTCAGAGGTATAACAATATACACAGAAAAATTCAAAAGGTGTCCTGCTGCAAAAGGGCACTTCCCAGAGGATCCAGGGTATCCAGACACCTCTGGACTTACAGACTTACCTAAAGAATGCTTAGGAATGCCAGCAGGAGCTAACAATAAATAGAGATCCTTGTTTTCATGCAAAGGCCAGGACAATTGTCTATGGGGTCATATCAGTGTTTGAATCCTCAGCCTCCAGAAACTTCTCATTTCTCTAGAAATTGCAAGCTCCTCCATCTAAGAGCTGTCACAACCGCTCTCACTCCCACTCTCCCGTCCATTCCCATGCTAATCCAAAGAGACTGCAGAGGAAGAAATGCTCGCACTTAAATCAGCACCAGCAATGCCGAGGGAGCCGTTACTGTTGGAATTCCCCGTTCCTGAGTGGTCTCTATTAAGATCAATGGACCCCTGTGCTGGGCCCAGCACACAAATTATGAGCCAGCAGCCAGGTTAATTCTTACCACAGTGTCTGTAATGACACAGCATCCATGATCACTGGTTCCCATCAGGAAAAAATAAAGCCTGGTTAGTATTTCCCACATCTTCGTAGCAAGGTTCCTTGCTATCTATTTGTGAAAACGATTTTTAAATATATAATATATAAAACACAGACTTAAATTTTTTACAGATTTGGCCAGTTTTCAATATTTCAGTCTATGTGGAATGATCCAAATATGTTTTCAATATATTTCAACACATACAGTTGTCATATTCAGACCTGTATATTTTACTTATTAGCAAAACTGGCCAAGTATGTGCTATTTTTCAATATAGTTGCTCTATCGCCTCATATATTTTAGAGACATGATTGTACAGCACATTTTAGGAAAGATATTACAAATGAAGAAAGATCATTTTTCTCCTACAGAAAGGATGTGGTTTGCTAAACCATTTGGAAGACAGAACTGGATTATTTTGTTACTGGGAATGGACTCTGGACACGGTGCCTGGGGGTAGAACCAGGGCAGAGGTTTCTGTGCTGCCCACACCAACCTGTGCATGTGCTGCCCAAGAGGTTCAGATGCAAGACCAAGGAGAGGAATAACCTGGAGTATCTCCCCAAAGCAGACTTTGGGTTCAAGAATCAGGGAAAAGTCTGTTATAGAGGACATAACCCAACGCTCTAAAGTTAAGCTGGCATTGCAGTGGGACTGATCCCACATGGACACCTGATCCCAAGCATTGCTCACCCACTTCACAATGCCCACATACAGCACAGTCACCATACAAGAAGAAAACCACTGACTTGCTCACTGAGGAGACCTACAAGGAAAGTTGGAAGAAGGTGGCCTCCAGACCTCCCAACAAACAGCTTTGAATCCTAAACTGAGTCCAAAAAAAGCTTCAAAGTCTGTGAAACTCTTAAGCCTTTTCACTTATTCCAAGGACTCGGCTACAATTTTTCTGTAAGACTTGTACAGGAGATGGATAATTAGATTTGTCCACATCTGTATATGTGAAATGAGTACAGTCAACTCATCCTGCATGGGATTAATGATGCTGCAGCAGAGGGTCTCCAGATGGCCCTGAGCTGAATTCTGAACACCAGCAATCATCAAGAGGAAGGGCAACAGGGGAGAGTTAAAAGCAGTGGTCTCCAGGAAAAGAAAAAAAACCTAAGAAACATAAAAATTCCCCAAACAAAGCAAACAAAACAACCCAAAGAATTTTCTATGTTGCTGATTCTTGTGTCACCCTGAGGAACTTGGCAAGAGTTATATTCTGAGAGACAGCATCTCTTCTTCCCCTTCACCCAGCAGCATTTCACAGCACACATCAGACAAGCTCAAGATTTATGCTATGCCATGGAAAAGCTGCCATCCCAAGAGCTTTGCCCAGCTTTTGACTTTCTCCCTCTTGTTGTCTTGCAGTAGATTGGTGACATATTTGAAGGCTCTTGGTGCCATGTGCTCATGTTTTCTCCTGTCTCCTACATGTTTGCAGATGTTTCAGTCACTTACCTGGATCCTTACACTATCCTCCAGATATCTTTTAATGCTTATTTTGAAAGAGGTCCTTATGGTCAGAACAGAGCAGGAACAAGGAGAGGTTGAACTTTGCCACCACAAGAACAGAATCATGAAACTGGAGAACATCCTCAGGTATTTAGTTTTGAAATGAAGCCACAAAAAAACCTAGATGTGTTTAACTTGCAAGTTTTATACCATACCAAGATTAAAAAAACAACATTAAAATGAAGCAAAAAGCATTTTGCTTAACACAAAATATCCTTCCTTGATTTATTTTCTTTTACCATGAACTGAAGAAGCATACATTTGTTTTCCTTAACCAGTGTTTCACCTTGTGATTATGAGGCTTATGCAAATCTTTAAGTCATTTGCTAGTCACTCCTGTAAGGCTTTTGATGGCTACAGTAAAAGCAAGGGTTCTTTCCTCATCTCTAGGTAGAGATGAGATCCTGATACCTACACCACATCCAGCATAAGCAATGACAAACCTCCATCTCCCTGCAATGAGCCCTTGCAGCCTAAATCTCAGGGAAGGGGGAGGGGTTGTTCCCAGAAACACCTTGGCAGCATCCTGTGTTTGCTGGTGGGTCTCCCATGTTCTGGGATGCCATCAGCACATTTTCGCTGCAGTTGCCAACCTGAGTGCCTGTGCTCAGTAACCTGAAATCAGGTGGCAGATGCAGAGGCTGCAGAGCTGGCAGCCTGTTTCTCCAGCACTGACAGCCCAGCATTCACAGTGTGCTAGGCTTCACACTGCCTCGGCTGCACTTTTTGAGCTTTTTTTTGCTTCTCAAATATTCTCACCACAGAGCTCATTGAAATGATGTTTCATGTTTCATGTACTGGTCTCTGGGTTATGGCCCTCAAGGACTCCATCCTTGTAACTCCAGCTAGCTCTTTAGGATGAAAAGTATTTGCAGAAATGCTGTTTTAAACAAAGCACTAAATTCTCAATTCAGAATGAGCCTTTGACCTTATTTTGACATAAGCTCACAACCACAAAGTAAATTTTAGTAGCTCCCTAAGCATAAGAAAAGAAAAGATTCTCAGGAACTATGGAAGCTTCTTTGTTATAAGAAGTGAAGAATAAATGAAGAGTTACAACTCAGAGACATGTCCTGAAGGCATGCTACTCTATTCTGGAGTGACTTTTTTTTAGGCACAACTTAGTAAGGTACTAGGGCAGTCAATAATTCTATGAGTTGAAAGATAATTTTAAAAATGAGAACTCATTTTCTGAGAACACTTAGCTGGATAAAACCTGGAAAAAACTAGTTAAGGAGAAGTTATGTTAGCTACATACAAGTAAGTGTTGCTTGACTTTCCACTGTTGATGAATTTCACCAAGAATCTAAAAACTCCAAAGCCCACAAAATCATCCATGAGCCTACTCAAGAGTGCAAACAGAAAGATAAAGGCATGAACAGGGAACAGGGTCTAGGGGAAGAGAGATATCCTATTTCTATTCTATCTTTTAGTAGCAGTCACCTTCAGGACCTGAACCAAGTAAAAGAGACAGAGAAAATAAACATAAGCCACAAAACCTCAACCCTCACTGTGACCATTTAGAAGGAGAAACTCACAGGGCTTCTCCATTCCACCTCACCCTACTCATCAAATATTGATAAGGAACAGCAGTGGCAGTTGTTAGCAGGAGCTGGTAACAGAAGCATGAAAAGTAAAAATCAATGGGATTTTTTATTTTGATGAAGAAAGGCAAAACTGTGTGCTGTGACAGGGTGTGCAGCACGTGGCCATCAGCATTTCTGTGGGAAGCACAGAGATGGACACACTGGGACAGGATTTGTTGCACACAGACACAGGGTAATTTCTGTGAAGTCACATTACAACCAGTGCTGAAACTGAGGAATATAAGTGCCACCCTTTGAACCTTTGTGTCTGTGCCTTCAGAAGGGCAAATGTTCTTCATGGTCAGGAGGGACTGTCCATCAATCAGCTGGGTTGAGTGGCCTTGCATGTAGGGTTGTGTTTGTTGTGTTGTTTCTTGCTCTGAGTACAGAGATGCATTTTCACTTTATGGGTTTGCAGAGACACTCAGGAAACCTCAGTCATTCCATTGTTGTGTAGCTAATGAGCTCCTCAGTCATTAATATGCACCCACATTTAGTATTCTAGCTAGCTACCTAGCTTTCAGGGAGAGTGTTTTTGTGCACTAACACTCTAGCAGCAGTAATTAATAGCTATTTACCATGTAAAAATGATCTGATTGCAATGCAGTGCAAGCAAGCCCTCACAGCAGTGATATCACCAGAGGCACCACACACTGTGAGCAGCCCAGTGAGAACTGGTGTGTCCGAAAGGGAAGCCAGAGGTGACACCACTACACATTTTGAGGTCTAGGTTCAATGTCTCACCAGTATCACACACAGGGTGCAAATTCTTCCACTGCCTAATGGAAGAATGAGGTCTTGGATTCAGATACTTCCTACCCAGTCAGAATTACAGTAATCACAGCCTTACATTAAAGCTGTTGACCTCTCCTCTTTAAGCCTGGGCTGGTTTGAAGTAGGAAGCTGAACAGAAGGTGTGAATCATCAAGCCTGTCAAACCAATCTCTTTCAGCACCAATGAGTTCACATAAAATGTATGCAGAGGAAAGGCATGTAATGGAGGGAGAAGCTTTAAAGGAAAAACATTCCACAATTTAAGACAGTGGAGTTGGGTTCCTCTCTTTATTCTTTGGTCACAGTTGCCTTTCAAAGCAGTATTGCAACATAAAATACAGAAATCCTCTGAAGGAAGAAAAATAAGATCCATATTGATAGAATGGTTCTGTTTGCTACACTTGGCACTGACCTATTAAAGACAATACACAAAAAGAAACCACCTTGTCCTCTGCTTAAAGCCCTGGGTTCAGGCCCTCTGAGATGAGCAGAGACTGGAATAGTTTTGTTCTGGGGTATTAACCCACTGAAAGTGAGGAAGCAGTTGCTGGCACTTACATTCCATTAGAATGGCAGCTTTTCTTGATTTCCCAATTCACAGAACAATCAAATGTACCATCTGTTTTCTCACACAAATCAGCCCCACACAGGCTGACCTAGAGGGAAGTCCCAGGATACTCCCTCTTCCTATAGCACAGATAGATGCAAAGGTCCAAGAGAGACTCAGCATGATGCCAAAGGGGAGTTCCATGCCCGAAGATGAGGATTATGATTTCTGGGAGAGAACTGGACTTAGTCTCTTGTGCTGCACACTTGGAAGCTGGCAGAGAACAGAAGTGCTGCAGAGACCCTGCCCAAGGCCCCACAGCCCTACAGACATGCAGCTGATGCTCCTTTTGCATGTATCAGCAGGTCCATTCCTATTCAGCAAGGCACCAGTCCATGCCCAGCTGGAAGCACTTGAACTGTTGACACTCTCCTGATTCAGATCCATCAAGCAGATCCCTCCCAGCACATTGTAATGTTCTTTTAGTGATACAATCTCAGTTTTGCAATAGATTATAAGAGATCTACTCCAAACTGAGCTCATGGCCTTCTGCCATATGATCCCATAATTTGGTCAAAGATAGGGGCATTTGATTAAACAACCTCCATCTGTTGGATTAAGTTTATAGCTGGATTAAAGCCACATAAAGACCACAGAGAGACAGTCTCAGTGCTGCAAACTGCACATTGCTGTTCCTTCCTTTCCATCAGCACTAGTGATCCTACCACTTCCCAACTAACCAGCTCAGTTTTCTGACCTACAAACAAGCATAGCAAAACTAGAAGAATAAAAAAGAAAGAAAAATGTAGGTATCTAAGCTTTCAGCTGGAGCAGTGAGCTGATTTACCACCCCTCTGTGAGATTACCATCGTTGACTCAAGGGAAAGCACAAAAACCCACAATAAAAGGAAGGAAAGAAGAGAACATGAGCACAGTCTCAGGAGGGCTCACACCAACCAGGCCACTCCATTTTTTCTTAGCCGTCTAGGAGATAGCCTGGCTATCTCAGCCCTGCATGGAAGAGTTAGATCCAGAGGGATGAGGAGAACAACCAATTAATAAGCAGAATTGAGGCTCTGGTGCTAAAGGTACTTTGTACACCCTGTAGGATCCATCAGCAGCCCCAGAGTAAGTGCCACATCATCTGAGGAAAGGATCTGATGAACCCTCACAAGCCATGAACTCCTTTGAAGAGGAAAGCTGAAGACAGAAAGAAAAGCCATGTACAGCATCTTTTTGTACCTGGTACAAGTCTGGCCCAATATATCCCTGACCTACAATGGTTTGCTTTTCTCCCAAGCTTACAGGCTCTCTTAAGGATGCCATGGTGTCTGCATGGAAGAGGGAGGCATATTTTGATTTTAAGACAGAACTGATAGTTCATGAGCTTGGGATCTGGAACTTAGGTTTTGAAACAAATCACTGCAGAGCTTTCACTCACTTTGTGCTTGCCTTAGTAAAAGTGACGTGCTGTCAAAGGAGTTTAAAGGCCTCATACATCAGTTCTGGGATTACATTTTGAGAGAAAGAAAGAAAGAGGCCGAGAACTTTGGATGCCTAAGCCTTTCATCCAAGAATCTGCACATTGTGATAATTTATAAAAAGCTTAAAATTGCCTAGATATCAGTACATTAAAAATTAATTTTAGATTGAAACTGTTATCTGAATGCAGTGGCCTGTGAGATATGTATTTGGAACATCCTGCCCAGAGAACCTATTAAAGTACTTTCTGCAATTATTATTTAATATTGAACATTTTATAGCAGAAGTGCCTTGAGGCCAAACAAGTCATCATTGTGTTACACACTAGACAAATGTAACACAATTAAAACAGCTCAAGTTTAAAGTTATTTATGCATTGTTTGGTACAGCACTGCAAGGCCCACTATGGTCAATTTTTAGCAGGAACTGGGGACAAGAACATCTTGTGATTTCTAATAAAAATAAGACACTGATCATTGTTTTCTCTCTCTCCCCTGATCACACTTTTCCTTCCAGCTTCTTTGGGAAGGAATGATTCATATAAAAACCTGGATAATTTAGAAAATCAGCAGTAAACTAAGAAAGAAAATAATTGCTTTCAGTGGAATGAGGGGATTTTATTTCCAAATGCAACTCATAATCATGGAATTATTTGAGATGAGAGGAACCCCCAGGCAGGATGAGCTGGTACCTCTGTATGGTGCTTCCCATGGTCACAGTGTCTTAAGTCAGTCACAAAACTGCATGACAAGATTCCAGGTCCTTCAAAATCAAGGCAAAATGACCTAAGACATTTTGACTTTAAAACACTGAAATGAGGAAAGTGTGAAACATCTGATAATCTACCACTTTCAGCTCCAGACAAACCTATGCAGCAGCTGGATCTGAGAGACAGAATCTGAATTCAGGTGAAATTGGCTGCACCTCAATCCCCAAGTCAAATACATCCAAGTTTCTATTGCCTGGATATTGTAAAGAAGTGGTGGCAGCCAGAACTCCCAGCAGAGTTCCCCACACTGCCAGCTTTTTCCCAGGATATATCAAAGGCTGGTGCACCTTATCATCATGAAAATCATTCACATTGGGTAGAGTGAAGAGCATTGTCCCATGTCCCAAACTCCCCCTTCACCAGCACACCATCACAGCCAGGTCACCTCCTTGCAGGGGCTCTTCTTCCAGCACAGCACAGCTTAATTAGATGTCCCTGCCCATTTTGGAGACTAAAATCTTAGAAGCAAGACAGCATGCAGGTACAATTCACATCTGAACTAGTGGTCCTAGCCCAAATGAGTATTTCTGGACATGTGCCTTACTGACACCTGATGAGTGCAAAGCTCTATTTCCAAAGTCTGACTGGATGTTTATAAGAAACGAAACCACACAGTTCCCACTGCTCATCCTGAGCAGACCATCTCCAATTTCAGGGTAATGAGCCTGATCCCTGCCTGAGCTGTCATTCTGTTCAGCCAAAATTTCCATGTGTAAATATTGGATGGCCCTGGATTTGGAAAAGCTGAATCTTTGAAATAAAGAATGAAGATGCAATGGCAGAAAGAAGGTATGAAGAGGAATAAAGGATCATTAGCAATTCTCCCAATTAATTAAACAAAGCTAAGGAGGAAGAGGAACAGAGGCCCTCAGCTCATGGCTGGGCTGGAGGCAGGGGGGTGCTATTCCCCAAGGCCTTTTGTGGGTTACCACAAAGAGAGTTCACAGATCCTCCACTCACTTACTTAAATATTTGATATGAAATTAAAGCCGTGTTCCAACTTGTATGACCACTGTCTCCCTGGCTCTCCCCTCCTCCTATTCCCAGCAGACCTCTTCATCCTTCACATGCCTGTCCTCAGCCCAAGACATGAGCACAATTAGCACCAGCCCACTGGCGCCAATTAGCAGCCAATAGTGTCTATATTGTGGCAGGGGGGGCTGAGGCAGCGGGTGCAGTGTCTCCAGCCTGCCTTCACACTCAATTACATTAAGTGGAGTCTCCTGGCAGGGCCTGGCCGGACAGTTGGTGCAGTAATTGTGTCCTCTCTGGCTGCAGGCAATCTCCTGCAGGCTCTCCCTACCCACTGCTGGCTCCCTGCACTGTCCACTTACATCATCACAGTGCTCCTCCGAGGGAAAAGGGGCAGGGCAGCACACAGGAGCAAAGGGGGCTGAGCAGGAGACAGACCCCAAAGTCTTCGTTTGAAAGTTTGAGAGTCTGAAATCCTTGGGCCGTGTGCCTTTGACCTCTCTGGGGCTCAGCTGTGTCTGTTCCCTGTGACCGTCACAGCTCCAGGGAACGCCCTCCCTGCTCCAGCCCCTTGGCATCTCACAGGGGAGCCTGGTGTCTTTGTGAGGAATGGAACACTAATAATGTGTTTTTAGCTCAGAACCAAACCTGACCAGGAAATGAGCCAGTGGGTTCCCATCCCTGCTCTTGGCCAATGGCAAATGCTGGGAAATGAGCAGGATAATTGGCAGACCTGACTGTCTGTACCACTGGAGCACTGCACAACTCTACTGTAATGGTCTGACTTTGCAGGCATCTGATAAAACCAGAAATTCCATCATTTTCAATACAAAACTAAAAAATATATAAATTATATGTGTTCCCAGTTAAAATTCCCTTCTTAAATGTTTTATCTTTTGTACACAGTTTCATAACACCGCTCCCACTGCTGCAACAGGACATACTTTGATGGAATATTCTGCTTTCATTTTATTTTTAAACTCATGAAGGACAACGGCTACTTAGCACCAACATAAATATTTGTCCTTGTGTAGATTCTAGTGTCTTCCTGTTTTTAACAGCCCAGTGTGACTGAATAGGAATAATTTCTACTTTAACACATATTTTAACATGAGTTGAATGATGTTCTGGAGCTGCTGATCTCCTCTAACTGCCTGCAGCAGAGGTGTGGTGTAGGATCATGAGAAAGCTGGATGAAAATGAGATAAATCACACCCTTGATGGGACATTGTGTGGCAGTTATTCCAAGTACTGGACTGGGATGCAATGTGAAAACAGATGTAGAAAACACATAAGAACTTTTAACTGTGGTATCTGATACCAAGAAAGGGAAGAAGCAATCTTCCAAAGTAAGATTTGTCATAGAATTTAAAGTAATATCAGCACATGTAAAATGGTCAATATTAAAATCAGTTCTTGGGAAAGATTAATAACACCCCCAATCTGTGAGCAGGACCTCTTGGTGCTTCTATAGTAATTCTGTTGCAGAGAAAGGAATAGAGGGTGGCAGTGAGAATGAATCATCTTCAAAAGATATAAACCCATAAATTTATTGCTGCAGCTAATGAAGTGCTACATATTCCTGGACAAATCAGCTGTTGGCTTCTATCTGTAAGTCCCAGATGAGAGCTGTTACCTCAGCTGGGCACTCAGTAGTTGATGTTCATAACCTGTGCAATACATAAAAAGGATTCTCTTTTGCTTTATGTCAAGACTGAGGATTTTCCTGGAGATGCTGACATAAAGGAATGCTCCAAGAGTAAGATTAAAAATATTACACATCAGAAATACTTTCTGCCCCTCTTTCCCCTTCACTTCTCTAGACCCAAGATTCCTCTTACAGACTATGTCCTATTCTTCATCACTTCAATCTTCTCAAGCTGTTCTGTGAAAAGGATGTGTTGGATTAAGCACTACTCTCCACCTACTGATGCTTTTTTCCATATTCCTTTCGCTCTTTTTCTTCTGGTCCATTTCCAATGTGCTCTCAGTATCTCTCATGTCAGGACACTTACACCTATTTCTCCATTTCTTCCCTGCTCCATCCAGACATCCTCATTTTCCCTCTTTTGCCATGTGTTCTACTTTCTCTTTTCCTTCTTTAGCTCTTTCCCTTCTTCCCTTCTTCAATTATCTCCCTTTCCTTCCTATTTCTCCCTGCCTCATCTTAATTCCTATTCCCCAATTCCTTCACTTCTGTCTTCCACCTCTTGTGCTTGCTTATTGTTCAGGAGTGGGTTGTGAAGATTCCTGGCTCTTTGTTGTGCTCAGGAAACATTTACTGACATCGGAAACATCCTCATTAGCTCTGGACAGGTGGGAACCATCTTTGTTTCCTGCAGGCACCATCTCCTGCCTGCTCCCTAAGCCTCAGTGACAGCTGCTCGGCTCTGACGTGGAGACATCTTCTCCTCTCCACCAGTTACTGGGGCCCCAGCTCAAACCCCCCAGGTGCTGAGGAGGAAGAGGTTGATGGGCAAAGACGACCCCAATTAAATTCAGTTAAAACTCTTTCCTCTCCTTTGGACTTTGCAGAGATTGGAAGGTCAGGCTCAAGGGCTAAGCTCTCCCGGCTGACTCTTCCGGAAGGACAGAAGTCAAGCAATTAACAGTGTGAGAAAGACAAAGGAAGAGAAACAACTAAAGATTCAAATTTCTGCCCTCAAATAAGTAGTAGAAAATGTCCATTTTTAACCTTGATCTCACTGAAGTGTTGATAACAGATCAACGAAAACGATCTGCTGCAGATCAGGATCTGGTTCTGTTGTTCTTTGTCATATCCTAAGTAGAAAACTGCAAGGAAGTCAGTTCATTTTAGCAATTTATACTGACACTGAATTAGGCAGGGAGTGCCTCTCTGCAAGGCACTTTTTGTTCCATGGTGCACGTGTTCCCTGTATGCTCCCTGACAAGGCATTGGGAAGAACATGCTAAGACCCACCAAGCTGTTGTTTCTTAAGACAATTCCAATACACTATAGAAAATCTAATTCCAAAAGCAAATTCTTTCCCTACAAGAGCCTACTCACAAGTCCTTGGTATCAGATTTGCCCAATGCCATCTCCAACCTCCTCTGCAACATGTTACCCTGGAGGTAACGTGGGATACAATTCACCGCTGAAAGGCAGCTCATTCATCACATTGATATTTTTTCAGAAAGATGTCATATATGTGATCAAAGTATTTACTGATCTGGAGCTGTTCCTGAAATAGGACTTGCTTCAGAATCTGTTTGGGCAAAATGTGTTTTTGCTGCTTTCACCTGATTTGGGATCACACTTATGGATTATGGGAAGATGGCAGAATTAAAACCCCACCATGCCCTACCCTTTCAGTCCTTACCTAAGTGCAGCAGCACTATTCCATATTGAAAAATGACTTCAGTCCCCCTCATCAAGCTGCTGCTGTCCCTCTTCTATGAACCAGAGCAGCAACTTCCCTTGTGAAGCAGGACCCACAGGAAAGGTCACCTTTATCCTAAATGCACTGCAAAGATATCTCCGACACATCTTGTCAGCACTTAAACATTCATGACAGGCTTCCCGCAACATTTTCCAGGTGAGCACCCTGGCTCCTTCTCCCATGTCCCAGGCTCATCATTCAGCACTCAGACACGGCAGGAGCAGCCTGTTGACACGGTTTCTCTCACTTTCTCTGCCCCCTGCAGCTGACCTCCCGTCTCCCCAGCTAGATCAGCTCCAGGAGACTGTACTTAGGGCTGGGTCACTGCATGGTGTTAAAAGCCTTTCTCTTCTCTCAGCAACCAAAGTTAGAAGGTGGCAAGTGGGAGAGAAAACACTTCAAGTTGACTTTCCTTCAGGAGATGTTTCCTGTCAGATGGGAAAGGCTCCCAGGCACAGGCAAGGGTCTTGAAGGGTTTGCAGAATGGCATATTCACACCTTTGGAGATTTAACAACTAGACCAGATTTTCTTCCCTCTCTTGGCTGCAGCCAAAGCAAGGAGAAGTGATCATATGTGGAAAGCTCCCTAGTCAGGGAACTTTTCTTTATTGCTGCTTATGAAAACTGAAGAAAAAACCTTCACAGGGAGACAAATTAAGTTCCAGGATGTTCTCTCATAGTGAAATTTTGTTTGCCACACCAGTAGAATACACCACTAGTTTGAAGGAGTAGCAAATTTGATTTTGCCACATAAAATATTCCAAGTTTGTGTCCAAGTTGAGCTTAATAATCAGCCACTGAATTCCTGACAGAGAATCTGACAAAACAGTCAATGCAAAGCAAACACTCCCATTTAAGTCTGTGCCAAACTGGTAAGATAGACATAAACGTAATGTTCCACTTTATGCTTTTCCTAAATGTGTTTTCCAAGGCAGATTCTAGTCTTGTTTCTTTTATGTCAGCAAGAGCACCACCTTTCTATTGTACTATTTATGAGATAAATACAATAGCACCAGTCAGGAGTGGGTCATCTGGAGAGAACAAGCTTTGCTCCCTTGCAGAGAATGAAAACGCAACCCTTCTCCTGCAGTTTCCATCTTGGTTGAATGGCACTGTAAGATGACTGATCTGCCCATCATAAAATCATTAGACTGTCCTTCAAACAGTAAAGAATCAAGCAGAGTGAGTCAAATTTCAATTGAGAAATTAGTGTTCTATGTTTTCTCAGAGAATCCTCCTCTTTCAAACCCAATCCAGTGAAGCAGCACACAATGTATAGTGTGGAACTGATCCTCCCCTGCATCACCAGCTCCCTGGGCTCAAACCCAAACCAGGACGTTGGAGTATTCTTCCACAAAACATTGACTGAAAATACCTTCACAATCTGGAGCAATTTAAGAACTGAATTCTGCCAAGGAGCACATCTGAATTTTTTTTCCTCCATCACATCATTTTTCCTCTGACCACTGCAGGTAGAGGCAGTTCCCTTCATAAAGTGGATCAGTAGCTGATCCTCATATGAGCTGAAACTCAGAGCTTTGCCAAGCTATACCACATTTCTGATCACATAAGCCCCCATCAGGACTCAAGGCCAAGGAACTCCTGCACTTGCAGAGTTCTGTCAGCCACCTCTAACCATGCTGCTTGATCTCCATGCAAAATGCTGGTTTGTAACCATGGAAAAATCTGCACTCGCTGTGGGCTCCCCCTTCCCAGAAGGGATAATCAAACAACACTCCTATGGAAGCCATCTCCTTAAATGTGGCTTCCTTTCTGCCCAGAACATGGTTGGGACACTTCCTCCAGCCCAGGATCTCAGAGCTTTACCTCACGAGCCATAAAGTGTATTGGCAAGTGAGCAACACTGCAAACACAGGAGTGTGTGAGCATCCAGCATGGCAGATCCTTAGCGGCTTGGCATAAACAGGGAAGGTAAGAAATCCCATCCTTTCAGCAGTCAGACAGATTTCTCAAGTGGCTTTTTAAAAATAGGTCATGTGCCTCATTCAGCAGCTCCAGCTGATGCTTCCAAAAGAAACCCATTAACAGACTCCCCTATGTGTTCCTTATTGTTTGTACAGCTTTAATGGCCCCATCTGGCATCATCTTAAAGCCTCCTGGTCAGAAGCAGAGAACAGCTTCTGGTTACAGCAGCATGAGAAGTTGTACTTTGCAGACCCTTTCTCTACTCAAAAGATGTAACTTTAAGAATAAATAAATGTCTGGAACCAGGCAAGGGTGAGAAGGTGTGGGACCACCTGCAACCTGAGTGACACCACAGTGAAGAACTTAATTTCTTTTCCTCTTCCCTCACACTATGGCAGTACCTGCACACCAGGTGTCTTCTCATCCTTTGTGGTACCTAACAGTCTGTGGTACCTCTAAGAGATTCCATGGAAAGAGAAGAGGGAACCAAAGCATATCTCCAGTGATAAGTGATTAAGAAGTGAGCCTCTGTTACCCCAGGCCCACACTGGCTGAGCAGCTTCTACTACAGAGGTATTACAACACACACTGCCTCTCAGAAAAGCCTGAACATCTGTCACCCAATTTATTTTGTTGCCAAAGGCTGCTCAGGTGTGATGCAATTGTTCTTCTATGATTTGTGTTACTCTGGGCAACTCCCAGCCAATGCAGTAAAGATTAGCAGGACAGGCTGCAGCACCTGAGAGCAGCTGAGTCCCTGAGTGGCACCTGCTGGTTTGCTCTGGTGACCAGGTACGACTGACTGATGGATGGTTTTATCTGACTGCACAGACGTTCTGATGTGGGATACATCTCTCCACTTGGGAGGTCTCAGGATGTCTCTGGGCTTCCAGATAAACACAGTTTATCAATAACAGATGCTGTTTGGATACTCTTCAGAAGGTCATATCCTCTCCAGGCTTGGCTTAGCTTCTGCTGTTATGGGAGCTCAGCACACCTTTTTGAGGTAAGCCTCAGCCTAGCCAAGCATTTAAAAGCACATATGCCCTGTTGCCCATATGCATTAATTCTCTTGGAAAGCCTTATCCTATAGGCACCTTCTGGAAACAGACTCCCTGCATGAAGAGGTTTCCAGCGTGCTTCTGGGAGGTGCAGCCAGACGAGCAGGGTTAGCACGGGAGCAAGAGCCAAGGCAGGAAGCTGACAGTTTGTTCTCTACCTTCTCCCCTTTCTTCTCAAACACAGTGTTGCTGAGAGCCAGCTGAAAGGCCAGAGACAGTCTGCAGTCGGCTGGTCTTTACTAAACAAAAGTTTACTTTCATCCACTGTGCCGCAGCCGCTGGAGTCACTTCCTCCTTCCTCCAGCCTTTCTTCGAGGCGAGAAAACAGTCGGCTCTTTCAGCACGTTAAGAAAGCCATTACAATCAATTTAGGCAGCGCACAGACAGACTCCGTGTCTACTGTATTCTGTTACCACAGGCCGGGGGAGCGGGGGGAGCGGACCCACTGCCCAGCTCCCCTCGCACTCTGCTCCGTAATGGAAAGGATGCCGGCGCCGGCAGCTATTGGGATCTCGCTAACAAATGAAGCTGTCATCAAACACCTCTTGGGGGAAGCGCTGGGCAGCGGGGGGTGCGTTCTTGTGCTGGAGCTGCCTCCACCGCACTGGTCCTGCCGCTAATTGCTCAGCATGGAGAGCACACACTTAAAGCGCTATCGGCCTTGTCAATAATGGGGTATTAGGTGCCTCCTGGTTGGCGTGGCATTGATCTGTTCCAGCTTTCCCCTGTTGTTGTTGTGTTGGGGTTTAAAGGTTTTTTTCTTTTCCTTTGTAAGTGTTTTCTGAGCCTGTGTTTAGCGTGAGTGCTGCTTAAGTGCTAATTGTTACACCACAGATTGATTGGCGACAAGATGGCTTGCCAACTTTCTTCTCCCATCTCCCCGGGTGGGGTGTGGAGGAAGGACAGAGGGTGGGAGCTGAGAAGTGGGGAGAGAGGGAATCCTTTTGCAGTCACTGACTTCCTCTCTCACTGTCTCTCTGAGCTGGAAACTTTTGGCCTTTCCGAGTTCCTCCTGCCAGTTTCCATTCCTGTTTTGATGCTCTCTTTCCTCCTACAAAAACTGGACATCTTCCATTCCTGGGAATGTCCCTGTTACAGTGTCCTTTGGCCTAGATGACTTGGTGGGTACGATGAGTGTTGCAATGACAGAAGAGGGTCTCGCCCTTTCCTTAAAAAAAAAAAAAAAAGTCTTCACCTCTTTATAAAAAAAAAAAAAAAAAAAAAAAAAAAAAAAAAAAAAAATTCCATGCCTCCAGATACTGCCTTTCTTCATCACATTCATGCTTCCAAAAATCTGTAGCTCTGAGGCCAGTGGTGAGAGAACTGCATAATAAATGACACAACAATGCCATGACTCTCTAGAATCCTGAAACATCTGGGCAGGTGCTGGAGGAAGGATTTGAAACCCTCCCAGAGAATCTGGATGAAAGCTCTGAAACATGCAGATACTGGCTTCAAGACCTGCACTATCCTGGCTAACATGAAACATTAGGAATGTTCCACTAAGGTTAAAGAAGGTAAAGCTTAAAACACATTTTCTTCCAAGAGGTTCCACTGTTGCTCAGCTGAAGAAGCTGCTTAGCCAACATTTTTTATGATTTCAACACTTTTTCCATGGAATCACAGAATATTCTGAGCTGGAAGGGACCCACAAGGATCATCCAACTCCAACATACACTGTATGCAGAACTGCCATTTGTTCTGATTCTTCATTCCTCCAGCACAGCAAGCAACTCACAATAATCATTTTGATTGCTACCAGTGCCACTGGTCATGCTACAGGGAAAGCAACTTGGTAACATTAACAGAGAAGCAAGCTGGGAATTGAAAAGGCTGGCAATGGAAAGTATTACTTGAACTTTGCCTTTGCCAGTTACATGAAACTTTGAATGTAAAGCTCTGCTCTCCTGATACATCAATTTGTGGTGACTGAACTAAATAGAATTGAATTTTCTCATAGTATAAAAAAGTTCCAAGAGAAGACATAGCCTTAAACTTTGTTTTCTAATTAACATTCACCTTAATAACTCTTATGTACTTGAACATGACCAAGAAGCAAAGGAAAGTCACACACAATTGAGTTGCAATTTGCTTTCCAATTCAAGCAAATATGCACAGGCATTTTTTTCTCACTGATCCCTCAGATCTGTTAAAAACAGTGAGGTCTGGCAGTTCCCGAGCCCTGGAAAGGCTGCAAGAAACAACTTTAACATTACCAGCAGCAGCTTGTTGGTGACCATTCAGCTCCCTCAGGAGGTTTAGGACATCCAGGACTATACTACCCCATCTTTCTAGGAAAAGCAAAGCACACCCCTCAGAAAGCAGTCAAACCACAGCAGAAGGAGAAAAACAGCCCTTTACACCTCACTCAGTTTACTCCCAACAGCAAATGTAACTCCTCTAGCTCTGGCTGCAAAATGAGCAACACAATAAAATCAGAAGCAAGGAATATTCTTTTTAAAAAATCAATTAACTGTATGTAAAAGAGGCACAGGTAAAGGAGAATGGGAAACACACTAAAACAAGAAACTGAGGAAGCAGGAAAATGAGACTTCCTTGTTTCATATCAGGTAGGGTGTTTTGTATCCTATTCCTCATGAATGGTATGACACAAGGTTAACATAGTGATGCTGGTAAGGTGAAAAAATATATAAGCATAAAGTCATTACCTAATTCTAGTCTGATTGTCAAAGACACTAAGCACCTGAGGTTCTGCTTTTTTGTGGGCCTTCAGTACCTTTGAAAATAGGTCATAAAAATACATTGAACAAAAATCTAAGAGAAGCTTCGATTGGCAGAAGATGGTCAGAGGGGAGGGATGAGGATGAGAACCTTCTTAGCAAGGTTTTCTGTACTTAACTCTCAGTTACAGTAGCAAATCTGACCTCATTTGGTTACTAATCCCAAGGACAAATTCCAGCCAAACTTTTCCATTCCCATTTGTAAACAGTTAACTTGTACTCCCAAAAAACATTTGCTCCGAGCTTCGGCAAGTCACAGTCAGTGACATCATGATGGAAGGGACCAGAATGTACAGCAGATAAATGAGAATTTAACCACACACACACACACAAAATAGAGAAAAAACACCCAAACACACACACTGAGAAGTAAAGACAGCCGTGCTAACAGAGTACATACATGGAAAATTGTTTTCTGAGCTACTCTTGTTCAAAAACCACAGAACAAATTGCTGAGGCTTTTCCCCACTGCATAAAGTGCCTTTTAGCATCCCAGGTTTTCTCCTGAGGGACAGGAGAAAAAGGGAAAGACAACCGGCGTCGAGCTGCATATTGTCTGAAGATGCTGTCAAGAACATCATAAGGAAAGAGCTGTGTCTGAGGTCATCGGATTAGAGGAGAAACAAGGAATGGAGCAGGGGCTGGGGATGGAAAGGGAAGGGGGAGGCACAATGACCTGGGTGACCTCTGCTGCACTAACTTGATATAACAAATAGTTCTGAAAAACCAAATACTGTTAACCCTTTTAAACTGGGTCATTCCCTGCTGTGGATGGCTCATGGAGTAGAATCCTTAACTCCTTCCTCCCCACACACTTCCAAACACCTACACTTGGCCCTGCATGAGGTCATAGTACATTTACACTCTCACTATTGGCAAAATGGATTAAAGAAGAATCTCTCTCAACACAAGTGAAAATGCGTCATGGATTTCAATTCCAAATTTAGTCAGTTTTTCAAGGAAAAACACAGTCCCTGCAAATATAAATGCGATCCATTTTCCTATTGAAAAACTCACTTTTGGATGACAAGCTCAGTGTTTCTTTCTGTTGACGTCTTCACTCCCTCAGATAAAGGGACATTCTTAAGACCTTTGATAACATCCAGTGAAAAATCTCTTTTTATGAGGGAAGGCAAAGGCAGTGACTCTCCCAACCTGTTTTGGAGCAACAAGTGCAACATGATGGGGAGGAAACCTTCAAGCCTTTATGGGGCCCCAGTCACAGAGACCTCCCTGCAACCCCAGACCCTGGTTTTGACCCACTCCTGCCTGCTATCGAACTGCAAACTGTAGCAAATCTCCCAACTCTGCAAAACTGGGCTCCAAACCTTGGAGGAAATTATTAGCTTGTGTGTGATTTCTAGTTCATTTTTACTTCTACTCACAACTCGAAATGCTTGAATAAATTGTGAGGTATCTTGGTCTTTCTGGTTCTATTCCTAACCACAAATTAAAATGGAAAAAATTATCCAGAAATTTCAGAACCCTACAAACCAAGTTTAAATTTCACTCTGGTTTTGAACCTGGATAAGCATTTCAAAAAAGAACATAGATTATCCATTACTATTTTTTTATTCATTATTAAACCCCTTAGTTTTCTCCTTCTATTACTGTGATAACCACTTTTTAGCATACCCAGCACTATAGCTTTAAGCAGTTTTCCACTTGGATGAGTGCCATAAACTTCCAATTTCGAGGCTCCAGGAGCAAACCCAGCTCACCTCTGTTCCACAGTTCCACACAGAGGTCACACAGACTCCTCTGGCCACAGCCACTGCAGAAGGCCACTCCAGCAGGGAGGGCTGGCAGGATGTGGTAGTGCTGACTCCTGGAAACCCTAATGGGAAAAGATGATTGTATGGGATTAAGGATGGAGTAGGATTCTAAACAGCTCTCCCCCTCTTCTTTGAGCTTGGATTGTATGACCTCCAGAATTCCCTTCCAACTTGTATTATTCCACAGTTCTGTAGGAAGCTAAGGACTGCTTTGCAGAGCAGTATGTTGGTCTGTATCAGGTGTCTAGAAACAGAAGATGAGGTCTATTTTCCTAGGACTAGTCCAGAAAAATGTGATATTATCAATAAGCTCTATATGGCACCACACATAATAGAAGAGATAGAAATTGCTCTTGGAAAAAGACACAAAAACCTCCTTGATCATTTCAACACACAAGTGCATGAGGATCTTTAGAGTTCTCCTGAGGCACTGAGGGATATTTTTACTGCCTGCTCATTTATACTCCACTTCTCTAAGTCAGGGAAAGGATTTCTCCCTCAAGTCTCTATGCAGATAGAAGAGGGAGGCAAAAAGACTTCTCCAGAGCATTCAGAGCAGGAGCACAGCATGTGTGATTCGTGTCCTAGTCTTATCAATGCAGGTTAGATACCTCAGAGCTCTGTAGTGAATACACCCCATTAGTCTCAAACATCAGCAGATTCCTTCCAGAAAAACCATCTCTAGTTTAATTACAGATGAAATAGCATGGTTGATGAGAAGCAGAAGTCTGTGAGTAGGCCAGCAGATTGCCATCGAGAAAAATGACCTTCAGCCTTCCCTGCTTTATTTGTTGCTCATCTGAAATTGAAAGAAGAGTGATGAGAGGATGGGAGGCATTCAGTCACTTTTGAAAAGCTCCTTCTCTGTGTCCATGAGAGAGACTGAGCAAACCATGTCGGAAGCTGGGAATGACTCAAGGGTAGCTTTGTCTCCAGGCTCTGTCATTCTCAGCTGCTCTGCTCAGCCTGACAAAGAAGCTGAGTAGAGGAACTGATTTTAAGGAACCAGACAGAAAAGCCTTATACTACAGAATTGGATTTAAAAGGGGTTTCACTGACCTTAGATCTAGGATTTTGTCTATACCCACAACAAGAAAACTGTGGGCATAGTTCTTCCTCTTTCAAAACTTAGAAAAATGTTTCCAGATGTAGGAGTCCATCTTCCTGACTCTGGTATGGTTGTGAGGAAGTATGTCTAGTTTTTTCCACTTAATTTCAGTGGCTACAGGTCAGATGAAAATATAGTCCATGTCCCATCTTTTCATTTCAGTAGTAGAGAATTAATTTTCTCCAAACCCACTGGCACTGTTCTGGAACAGTTTGCTGTCTGCCCAGGCACACAGGTAGGGCATAGGGTGGAAGTGTCAGGAATTACAAATTCCACAAGGACTAAATTGGAGGTGACAATATTGTGGCCTAACAATCAAGCCTTTATAAAGCTTAATACCAGTGGTGTGAGACTAATCAAGAGCTAAAGCTTCCTTTGATCCTGTTTGCCTATGAATCTTGTCCATGATGGTTATCAACGCCCAGATGCTTTTCTCTTCCCTCCAAACCAAAGCAATGAGCTGCAACATAGGGTGCACACTCATCCAAAGAACGGTGGCAGGATAAGCACTACTGAGGAATGGCACTGGCATTCCACCAAGATGGCTAATGCAAATTAATGGGGCATCTATCAGTTGGTAAAAAATAATAATTGACCTTCAAAAGGTGATGTTATTGGATAACTAAATGGCTCAACAGATGCTTTAGGAAGTTGCCCATGTCTTTTACAAGTGGTATATTACATGTACCTAAAGAGTCCCCCACTCACATAGTCTGAAGTGCCACTGCTGGAATGTCCAGCTATACCTCTCACAAAAACACTGAACCTACACAGAAAAGATACTCTAGTTTAATAGAGATTAATCATGCTGAGAAGGCAAGTCTAACATTAAAGAGGAGACTTTCAACTGAGTTCAGCAACTCTGGAGTCTTGAGGACAGAAAAGGTTAAAGTACTGCAAAAGTTGATGGGGTCTCCTAATCACTCAGCAGTGACCATTCCATTTATCTGCATGGTCATAATTGTGCAGTATCCCCAGCACCACGGATGATTCCCATAAATTTGCCAGCAGGAAGCTGTGCAAATTTCTTAGCATGGAGCAGAGGGACACAGGACATTACAGTCAAACACTGGTATCTACAGCAAGCACAGCAGGAATCTCTCTGTGCTTCAGCTGTAAGAAGGGCTCAGAGCTGCTTCTTTCTGCTTCTGTCATCCTCATCTTCATCCCCCTGTTTCCACCAAGGAACGACTCCTAAACCCAGCATGTGAGGAGATCTGCTTGGCCCTGCCTCTCTAAATAAAGGAGAAACTTCTCAGCCGCCTATTGCGGGCTGACTGAGGGGGCAGGGAGGCTCTCAAGCAGCCTGATGAGAATTTACAGGTCGCCGGCTCCCTTTCCCCGCTGTCAAGCAGGGGGCAAACCCTTAATGGGGCGGAACGGGGAGCGCGGGGCTGGCTCCCGGCTCGGCCCCTAATGAGGGCCGGCGGCTCGGCCCGCAGCTCGTTAGGGAAGGGCGGGCGCGGCACAGACCGGGAGCCAGGGACGGGGCACACAATGGCTCTTGAGGGACCAGCACCGCAGCGCTGGGGCTCAGGGGAGGGGGCACAATCACCCCCTCCTCTTCTGCCTATTCCTTGCCTCTTAAAATCCCATTACCTTCCTTTTATTTCACAGTAGAGACTGGTGGGAGGGAAAGGAGGGGGAGATGTCCGGGAGGAGCTGCTCTGTCTAGTGCCTTCTGTCAGCAGAGGTCGGGCCCATAGGATCAATTTTTTTCTGTGGATGTGATTTTCTTGTCTCCCTCTCTTTTTTTTTTAAACAAGAATACGGGCGCCAGGCTTACAAGAGGTCCTCAAGAGCTGTCAATCAGGGGCATGAAATATTCAGAGAGCTTAATCTTCTTAGGAGATCTGTAGAGACCCCCTCATGGGGTCTGAATGCTCTTCACGAACCTGCAAAGAATGGGGAAGGGGAGGGAGGAAAACAAACACAGCTGAAAAGAATGAAAAGAGAGACATCCTTAGACAGACACCCTCATATCTCAGTGAGGGGCATATTGTAAGAATTTAAACAGACTAGAAAAGACCTTTTAAGACCCAATTAGTGGAACAGTCTCCTTTCTGACTGGGAACCTAGAAAACCTTTGGGTACTTTCATCATGGCCATTTCTTCCTTTTTTTTCCTCAACAGGTAGCCCAGTTCATTGGCTTTCCCAGCTCGGCCATGACCTAGTTTTTGACCTTATACAACTTCTGTTTCTCCACAGACTTTGACTTTCATGTGGTCTGGCCAATACACAAGAGTTCCATCGATCTGCTTAGTTAAAGGTCAGGAACAGGTACTGGCCTGGTGGGTAGTCTGCAAGCTGCATCAATTTCCTTTGAGATCCTGGGAATTAGATATGGATTTTTAGGGTATTAGCACAACTGAAAGTAAGACAGTCTTGAGATACTTAATTATTTTGGGCTCACAGCAAGTACCTTTATTAATGGAACATTGTCTTACACGCACTGAGAGATGTGACTCACCTATGTGAACAATAAGAGCCCTTACAGAGATCTAAGATAGATGCAGATCATTACATTTTAAAGTGAAAACTTGGCTATCTATTTTTCAAAGACAAGCCAGGGACAGGCTGTTTCCTATTCAAAAGTTATAGTAAGTTTTCTGAAAAGAGACTCCTCTCTGTTTCTCTAACTCTTTACATCTCTACTTAAATGTCTTAAGGAAAGTCTGTGCAAAGAATGAATGCTGTAAATAAAATAACTTGTATCAAGTTATCACCCTCACAAAGTCACCTGTGTCTCTAAAACTTAAATAATGTCTCATGTCTGCTGTTTGAAGGACCATGTCCAGCACCCGTGACAAGTCCCTGCAGAGAATCAGGTCCACCATTTCACTCCAGCCCTTAAGAAACTAATTATTAAAATGAACAGACCAAGAAACCACCTGTATTTATCCCTTCCATGAGCATCCAAAATGCAGAAAATAATTCCACTGCTGCTTCAAATTCTATGGGAGGGAAAAATTTCATGTCATGCTGGGAGCATGATCTAGCAGTTAAAGACACTAGTTCTGAACTGAAGCCTTACAGGTTTGCACAGAAACGTCTTGTTAACCATTGGGCCTTATATAAGTCAAGAAGTACAAATAGTTTTCATCCTCTAGCTGGTTCTGTAAATCCTAATTTGGGAAACAACTTTGCAGCAGTGTGTGACACCTGAGCATCTGGCCTTTACCTGTCCTACTTGCCCCACAGACCCATGTAATCACTGCCAAAAAGGAACAAGGGAAGGCAGTTTTCCCATCAGGAGATGTATCCATTTACTGCTATATACTGGGATGAAAAAGAGAAAGATTAGTACCTTCATCCCACCCAGCCCTCGAGGGAAAACCTATCCGTGTAGCAGTTTGTGCTCATGTATCTCACACAAGCTGTGGTGAAAAACTGTGCTCAGAGAATTTTACATCTGAGGGGTACAGTGAGATTGGAAGTGTTTGTTTATTCATTGAGGACAACAGCTACAGCTCTGCAGAGTGAACAAAGTGGATAAAGAGGAAATAATCCAGTAACCGGCCATTGAAACCTATAAAGGGAGAGCATTGGTGTAGCATTTAGAAAGTGCCAGTGCAGGTCGAGAGAGGGGGCAGTACAAGAGCAAAGACAAGGTATATTTTGTCAGGAAGTGNGAGAGAAGAGAGAGAGAGCTGCCTTCTCCCTCCTCCTCTTCTCCTGCACCTGGGGTCATGCTGTGACCTTTTAGAAGACGGGATGTAAAAGTGACCTTTGTCAGAGTGTGACAGAGCATCCAGCCAGGCTTTCCATGAGCAGACGTGGGAGGCCCACAGGCAGTGCTCCTTCCCCGGGCAGAGGTCCTGACCTGCAGCAGCGCGCTCAGGGAGCTGTCAGGGCAGGCTCCTGTCCCCAGCTCCTCTGCTTTAGGAAGCACAGACAGGAATACAGCCTAGCACACAAAGAGCCTGCTCTTAAAACTTTCTCATCCTGCCTGTAATAACAGAGGTATTGCTTGGGAGCTCTGAGACAGTGCTTCTCTCTTTTTCCCTCTGTCCTCTCTCTGAGTCCTAAAATAATCTTTTGAAAAGGCCACAACCCCCAGATGCTTGAGTTGCCTTCAAGAAGTCACAGGCACACTGAAGTCCTTTCAAAGGCAAAAGAGGGGGAAATGGGACCAGTGATTCTTTGCTGCTTTACTTCCACCGTTTTATAAAACCAAATTACCCAGCACATGTAACTGGATGTGTTGAAGAGGTTCAGGAATGGCTTGGCAGACACCCTTCTCTGGCTCCTCTCTGAGCTCCAGGGCTGTGTGCATCTTCCTAACTGCACTCTATGTCCATACATTTTTCTGCAATCAATTGCACGGGTGTGGGAGAACAAATGAAGCTACATAAAAAATAATCCAGTGCTGGGACAGACCCCAGCAAGTTGTAAACAGGTCAGTCCCACACAGCAGAGTAGAGAAGCCCTGGGGAAAACCCAGCTGGAGCTGTGTGACACCAGCTCACCCCACACACACGTGTTCTGCTGCCACTCACAGGGACAGGCACTTCCCTACTCTGCCCCTAAGCCCCTGTTTTGGCTAATTTACAGCAGATCCTCTGGATAAACACATCTCTGTTGGACATGCAGTTCAGGTGCTGGCTGCTCCAGCTGGGAATCCCTCATGTCCTTGCTATGTCCTGCAGGCATGAGAGGGCACAGGAAGCAGGGCAATCTCCAACCTCCATCTCCTGTTGCCCCGCGACCCCTGGGCTGCCACTGCTGACCCTGCTGGGGTTGCCAGGAGTTGACTAATTTGGACACGTTCAGGCAATTGCTGTCATCAGCTTCCTGCTTTGTGGATCAGGGAGGTTTTTGCTGTAGGCAGGAGTCAATTATTTGGCAATCTCAGGATGATCGGAAGAGACTATTAGTGTTTGACATTTTAAAGGGAAATGGAAAACAGCCCACCTCTCCCTTTCTGCCAGCTAAACCAACCACTTCATATTAAACTTTGCATGGCTCCTTCCTCATACAAATTGGCTCAACAACTGCTGGTCCTCTCCAATGTCAATGGGCCACCTCACAAAAGGATGCTTGACCATGACTCCAAACCTGCTCTCACAGAAAGTGGCATCTGGGCTGCAACGGAGCCTCTGGAAGCCTATGAGCAGCAACAGTCCCTCATGGAAGACATAAACCAGCAGGCTGAGTAGGGAACAAAAGTATGGCAGTATCCACAAATTAGTTAAATTGAGCTACGTGCTGTACATTCAACATCCTGACCTGACAACACATGGATGAAACTTGTTTGAAACTTAAAAATCTCACTGCAGAGAAAGATCAAACCTAAGTGGTAGGATGACAAATTTAAGAGCTGTTCAGCAAGCCCATGCAATTTATAAGAAAAAGACAATTTCAGACACTTTCCCAAAACTCCATTCTATGCCTCCATATGGGATGAGAGAGTTATCCACTTCTCCTCAGGATTTCTTTCTGGGAATTTATGCAGAAGCATATCTTCTTATCTTGCAAGTGTAGAGCAGAGACCAAGACAGGCCCCTTGGTAATGTAAGCAGCAGAGTCATAAACCAGCAGCCCTGGTTTCAACGGTTTAAAAACCAGTCCTTGAGAAAGAAGGGAATGTAGTAGGGTTCTTGCTTCAGAACTAGCAGTAATAGGAGTCTCCTGACTTACAGAACAAGGTTTCCAGCTTGGCTGTCTCTCCTGTCTGCCTTAACTGCAGAATATGTAATATTACTGTTTAGCAGGCAAGTGTAGAAGTCCCATCTGGAATCAAACCCTCACTGTACCTCCCACTGTGCAAATATACAGAAGCATTTTGATTTTTCCCTCCTTTAATATGATAACTTAACATGTGACCAGCAGAATTTTTTTATTTCCAAAGGCTTAGCTAGGTTGAGACCAGGGAATTCTTTTAGAAAATCGTTGGGTATTAACAACCTTCTCTCACTGTGACTGAAGGATTGAGTTGAAAGTGAAGGCCACACTTCCCTGTAAGGACTGACACAGCAAAGCCACTCTCCAAGGCTCAGACACATCAGTTTAGAAAGCAAATGTCTGCTTTGACTCCTGCTTCCTAACAAGGAGAGAGCAACACAACTTTATGGTTTCCCCACTGCTACAAATGCACACAGTGACCCTAAATAAAGGATTTTCTGCTCTAGAAGAATAACCCATGATGGAACCTAACAAGGGGCTGTTGGTGAGGCTGCTTCCTCCTCCCCCTGCCTTTACTACCACCAGTATCCAGTTGGGCCAGGTTCCCCAGGGACTGGCCAGGGTTTGTCTGTGTGCAGACAGCTCTGATGTGGCAGCAGGGCAGACTCTAAGCGCTGGTGTGATTTAATAAACAGACACTTAAGGCAGTTTATGCTGGAGTCAGCCCACTTCGATGGCCTTCTCTGCTAATTTAACACTGGCTGCAGCCCCCAAGCTGGCGTCTCCCTGCTCATTAGGGAGCAGGGGTGTGTGTGCCTGTGTGTGGGGGAGGAATTCTTGTTTCACATTGGTGCTCCAGAGATTTTATTATACTGGGCAGCTCATTTCAGTCACTATATTGCAGAGGATTTTTAAAGAGAAAGGGGGAGGCAGGGCATGCTAGTTAGGATCCTTCCCTGTTGTTATTTTCATTAATTTTCCTCTTTTTTTGTTTTGGTTGGGGGGGATGTGACAAAAAGGGACAATAATTGCCATTTGCCGCAGACTTTGAGGAGTCCTCCTCAGCCATTACAGATTAAATTGCATTCTGTACAAGTGTCCATCAGGCCCCAGCTCCAGACTCCAGGCTGGTTAGAGGGCAGCTGATTCAGCTGCAAGAACATTTTGCTCCACTTCTGATCTGTCCTAATTATAAAAGGGATGCTCTTGCCTTTAACCCCAGGAGTTCTCTCTCCCCTATTAGGACGGAACAGCCCTCAGCCAGCTCTTCCACTGCTTTAACTGAGTCACCTGGACTGCCAGCAGCAGAGAATAATCTACACAAATCTCTGCTGCCTGACTGTCTCTCTCTACATTTTTATCTCTCAGACCCAAACAAACAAAGCCTTTCAGATTCCAAGTGGAGAATGGTAAAATCAGGACAGGTTTACCTGCAGAAGCTGTTCAGTCAGGTTTTAGATTTTGTGAAATGAAATCTAAAACTAAAGAAAATACCCACCCTTTCAGTCCAAAGCACAAACAGGTTGAATACACATGGCTGAGGTAGTTTTAAGGTAGTGCACATCAGTACTCCTAGGAGTATGCTGAGAGGCAGAGTCAATAATATTTTTGGATTAGGCACACATGGAGTCTATTATGGTTCTGGCAGCACAGACAGAAGTATCAAGGCCAGCTTGTTAACAGCTGCCTCAGGAAGAGCTACACAGCTGTACTGACAGCACTGCAGTGTAGATACAGTATGCACACCTGGACTGAACCCAAAAAGCAGTGTGTTGTCCTTTTCCCTTCAAATAAAGAATTGTTCCACTTTAAAACCTCTTACAATGGATCTCTCCACATCTTTGGTCACAACGAGGTGCAACAGGACTAAAAACAAAGCAGAAAACCAATGTGGGCCAGATACTGCTCCCTTCAAGCCTGATTTTGATGCAACTCTGACACTGACTTCAGCTGGGCTACATCAGATAATCTACTTTTGTTTGATTTTGGCTCCTGCAGCACAAACTCCCCTCATCCCCTCCTAATAGCAGTCTCCTGCATTTTTCCTCTCACAGATAATACCCATTCCCTCCACAGCCCATCTCCTAAAAGAGGAGCAGGGTCATGATCCACACTTCTCTGAAAACTGGCTGTGGGCCCAAGCTGCCCAAGAATGCCATGAGCACTTGTGGCCCTACAGCACCACAATCAGAACAAGTCTCTCCCTTAGCACCACACTGTTTTGGTTTTGTTCTGTTTTCAGTGAGTTTAGATTCTGCTGAATATTTCTTAGAACCAACACCCCTTTAACCATTGGCTGCATGTCTAGAATACATTAATGGAAAATATAAAAGAAGGAAAAAATAACTTAATAAAATATCCATGAAGAATAGCAGCACAGTATGTGTCTTCTCCAGCAAGGACTGGACAGCTCCCTCAAACCAGGCTCTCATCCTCAGTGCCGAATGGCAGAGGGAGCTTTTTAATACCCTTCTGATACAAACCAGAATCAGCTGTTATCAAACCCATGAACCAAGTCTATGAAATCACTCAGGGACACTGTGCAGAAGGCTTGCAGAAAACAATCTGGAGAAACCTTCCTTATAAAATAATTTCTCCTTTATCCTCAGAGTCAGAGAGCGACTGATGTCCTGAAGCAACAAGTCTGACATTACTGCCAGAGATCTTACCTGGTAAAGCAATTCCTTTGCTGTCCTTGTGGCATTTTAATTTTGCTTACCTTTTGGATTTCAGTCATTGTTGTGGGTGCCTTCCAGCTCAGAACATTCTTCAGTGCTATGATTCTATCTTTTCAGGGAGAAGTTCCTATTACACATTCTCTGCATCATTCTCTCTCTGAAGACCATATTTATTCCTTTTGGACTTACCCATCTTCCTATAGAGCAACACAGAGGTGCTGGTCAGAACTGGACCTGTATTTTAGTTTGGAATCCCCTGTCCAGTTCTTTAATGGAGGATGAGCCATCTCTATCTTCTTAAAACCACATCTCTAAAAAAATCAGAAATTTGCTACTTCAGTGGACAGAGAAAAGATAGTTATAGCAATGTGAAATTTGTTCAAAATAGGTGTCACACTGCAGTAAATAATATAAAATTATCACATATGTAAGTACAATATTTATAGCAGTATAAACTTGATAAGTGAATGAAGCTGTAGGGATCAAACGCAGGATGAAGGATCAAACAAACAAGGAACTGCATTTCACTCAGTCAGCTGAACTTCTGTAAATGTTCATGTGCATTTTTAGCTCACCCTAATTTTGAAAAATGACAAGTTAAAATCAATAATTACTTAATGAGTAAATGCTTAATTGCTTATTTACCATCGTTATTATTATTATTTTACATATTGCTGCTAGTGCCAGAGGTTGGAAAAAGAAGAGACAAAGGAAAGTATATCATAGTAGTGTGAAACATGGTTGTTTAAAGAGTTTAAGTCAGAGAAATCCCAAACAAAAGTAACAGAGGGAATGTAACTGACCCTGAAAATCATAATCTAAAATCTAATTAGAACAGGTGAGGCTGGCACCGGGAAAGGAATAACAGCAGCAAAAGTGAATTACACTGCAGAGCTACCTGAGAACCTCTGCCACTGACCATAATGTTTGTACTGTGCTAACCCCAGAGAAAACGAGGATCCCCATAGGGAGAGAGTAGAAGTAAGTGTAAAATGCTCCAACTCAGTAAGTATTAAAAAACATCTCTTCAAAACTCAAATGTAATTTATTCTCTTCAGCATTACCATCATTTCCACTCGTGAACTCAAAGCCTGGCTCAAGGGAAATGACTTCTCCTTAGTTTGCCAGCAAGCAGGTGGATCCTGTCCTGGGTGGAAGGACAGACTCAGGTTTAAGGAGAGGAAAGCAAGGCCAAGCTTTCAGCCATTTTGTGCAGCCGTTTCCAATGCCCTCTGACGAGCTGATCGTGTCAGTGTCTCAAGGTCCCCAGAGACCGTAATCTTATGTGTTCAGAGAGGCTTTAGTTCATGCAAGGTCAGAGTAATTGTGCATGATTAATGGTTTATCTCTTCCTGAAAGCCTTACACAAAGGCTCCAAACCAAGTTAGCCGTAATTCCATACTCCTTACAGTCTGCTTAAAGGGGCAGCATCCTATTTCCTGTTGGTGGGGCCAAGCAGGTTGACTTTATCTATCAGAATTGGAAGTGAGCCATGTGGCCTTTAAAAGAAATTCCTCTCCCCCATTCAGATCCCAAAGAAACATGAATACACTGAGAAAGNAAAAGGAAATGAAAGAAAAAAAGGAGAAAAAAAAAGAAAGAAAAAGAAGTCCAAATTCAGTCTAAAGTCTGAAAAGACTTCTCTGTAACAGTCCCCAAACCTTTTGCTGTGAAATTCTTTGGCTTTCTACAGAAGTGCTTCTTATCACATTGCCAGAGCAGGACACATTAGGATCACCTTAGAATCTCATTTTTATTCTGCAGCCTTATTTTGTTACAAAAAGGATAATTTTTAATCAATTACAGCTTTGTGATCATGGGCAGCCAAATAAGCTGATTAAACTATTATTTGCAGATAGAGCTCACAGATAATTCCTGAGGGCTAGCTGCATATTTCGACCTTTTTTGTTTCCCAAAGCATTAAAGCACACAATTGCCCTGAATGCATTGTACCTTTTGCTGGAGCTTTCAACTGCCTGTTTTCAGACTACGAAGCATTAGTGAGCTGCTCCTTCAGTTCCTTGGTGACACACAGGGTGTAATTGGGCACCTAAGTCATATGCTGTTGTTTCTGCTCTCTGAGTGGATGTGCAAAGCCCTTTACCCAAGAGAATAGTGAAGAGTTTTGTTCACGTACCAAATCCTCCTTGCTCTCTAAGATGTTCAGATCAAACACCACATTCTCTGTGGTTTTACGCAAATCAAAATCCACACACGTCAGGTTTGTTCCCTAACAGCAAACGACAGGGATCACAAACATGGATGAATACAAACAGCAGCTGGCAGCTCAAATATACTTTTGTCTTTTGTAAATGCAGTTCCCACCAGCAAAAGTTTTGATTTATCTGGGAATTTGAAATGTTATGATATGTCAGAGGGAGGAAGAGGCATCCAGTGTGGTTAGAAACTTCCACACAGCAGTAATAGGAGTTGCCCAAAGCTCATGGAAAATGAGCCAGAAAGCCTCTGAAAGGCAACACTGCCAATCAAAGGCTGCTCAGCCCACTCTGCCAGGGTGTCAGGATCACATTTATTTCACAAGGTGGAGGAGCTGAACCGTGCCATCAGCTGCCTTGAACTGATGCCTTGAGTTTGAACTCAAGGCATCAGAACACCTTCCT
Source organism: Aegithalos caudatus (assembly GCA_013389925.1). NCBI lineage: Eukaryota > Metazoa > Chordata > Aves > Passeriformes > Aegithalidae > Aegithalos > Aegithalos caudatus. Next base: position 404,589 of record WEIU01023061.1, on the reverse strand, counting down.
ACCCAGCAGGAATGGACTGCCTGAACACTGCAACCAGAAAATAACTTGGATGAAAAAGAATCATGATCTCAAATTGTTTGCTATCAGAGGAAAATTAATATTGGACACAGAACTGCAAAGCAGGAGATACCAGCAAGCTGGGGAGATTGGATTCTTGGAAAGACTTCCCATGGAAAGCAAGGTAGAATAAAACTGGAATTTTCTGGACAGACTACCCCAAGAGTAAAGTGGCAAATTGACAGAAGGAAAATGGAATGCCTCTGATCTTAACTGACTCCGAAAAATTGAACGCTAACCTGGCAATAGCAACACACAAGTAAAGGTTAATATAAAGGAAGAGTGTATCAGGAAGAGGAAAAATCAGGGACAGGACTGCAAAACAAATTACATGCACCACACATAAAAAACAGAAAGGAAAAAAAAAAGAAAGTCATCAATGCCTTCTTTACTTCCATGTTCACTAAAAGATTAATGGTGGCTTAAGGTAATTTTTCCCATCAAGCGAAAGGCACAGTCCAGAACAAAGACAAAGCAGGTTAAATAACACTTCTGTCAGTACAGCCCAACTGGGGGGCTGTGTGCTAAATCCTCTTTCCCCAGAGAGAGAAGGAAACATCATAAATTATCCAAGCTGTGGAACAGATTCTATGCACAGGTCTTGGATCACCACATGCCCATAGAGCCAGGACCTGGGAATGGCAGCAAGCCTCCTGTAACAACAGGCTCTGGGGAGAGAATGACAAAAATTCTAGACCTCGTGGATGACACATTTGGGTCACCCTGAACTCCCCACCTGGACTGGCCTGAACCAAAACACTGATCAGCCCAGCTCGCTCAGCAGCAGGCAGTCAAGCCTATGGTCTGATAAGCAAGGTGTGGACTGAGGAGATTCACCAGGAACAACGACTGAGGAATCCTGGACTGGCTTTCAAGTCCCCCATCAAAGCAGCTGAGAGGTTGCACAGGACCTGGCAGCCCCATGCAGCGTCACAGTGCAGCCTCTGCTCCAAACACAGCATTAGAGCTCAGGGTCACCAGCAGGTCACACCCACAACAAATGGGGACCCACCATGTCACATTTCCCTGGCTGGCTCAACAGCTGTAAAGTCAGCATGTGATGCAGAACAGATTCAAAGAAGAAAATCACTGCTTCTATCTTCAGCACACATTTTCTGAAGCAGACCTGAAGATGTATCAACTGGCCACCTTTTATTCTTTGCAATACCGTAAGGAGAACAGGAGAGAAGCTTATCCATGCACTGCTATGAACATTCCTTGGAACAGCAGCAAACTCTGGCTTGGGATGCAATGTCCTTTCCAATATGGTAGCAATATATCTTTCCTATTTTTTTCTTTTTAACTGTTACAGTTAAACCAACCATTTGAACAACCTAACTCACAGTCGCCATGGAGCCTGGGCTTCAATTTCTTTTTCTTCTTGTCTCTTTGGGGTATAGCAGATTTTTATGCCAGATTAAGCAAAGTGCTGCTCTTCTTTGATCTACAGTTCAGGCCACAGTCCTGACTGGAGAAGGGAAAAATAATTCACCAGGGTGCTCCTAACTTAACTACAGCCAAAAACACTTGGGTTTCCAAGGTTCCCCCTACTTCCTTTTCAGTAGGGACATCAAGAAACAAGTAACAAGTTAAATATGTTGAAATACATTTCTGGTTTGCTCTTCATTTTTCTCCCATTTGCTCTCTTTCTCTACAAGAAGAACCTGAACAAATACTGACCTTAGAAAATCCTCAGTGTGAACCATCAGAAGGTGTACAATACTTCTAAGTTATTTAATAACCATAATATCCTAACCCTTGGTACCCTTTTTCCACTTTGTTCCTTCTTGCCGCTATTCAGCCTAAGACAAACTGTAGAATTTTTAAACAAATGTTTCTGACACCACATCTAAGAACATCTCTAAAGGGGAGGAAAACTCTAGAAAGCTTAATGCAGTCTGGTGCAGGTGTCAAATGACAGACATATCCCCACATTCCTCAGTGCTTATATTTAGCTTCAAACTCCAGTTTATTAGCATTCAGCAACCTCTGTATAATTTTAAAACTGCAATAATAGTGACAGATATAGCTGGAATGAAAACTTCCTCAGTTCAGACCTTAACTAAGTCAGGAAGAACAGTGAAATTCTAAGATAACAATGATAAAGTCATCTTAAGTCTAGCATGACAATGACATGTGCTTACTTGTGACAAAATTAACAGTCAAGTCTGCATAACTCAGAACATAAACAACACCAGGTGCTTAAGTAGCACTTAGCCTGGTGTTAATTATATCTCATGAGCTCTGTCGTTCTGCAGAAAAGTTTCCAAGAAATCACTCTCCAGCAGCACCAGAGAATTTGGAAACAGCTAGTTAGTACCTTGCAGAAACAAAGGATTAAATTGTGCCTCAAAACATCTAACATGGGCTGCTGCAAAGCCATTCAACTAAATCCGGTGGTTTTTACAATCATTGTGAGTGGGACACTGATAGGGTTAGAAGGACAAACCTGAAAAACAAAAGCAGGCATGGCTATGAGGGGCAAAAGTAGGGGAACTAGATCAGAAGGCAGGCCTTCTGTAGCCCTATAATTTTTTTATCCCACTAGTTCAGTCTTTATAGAGTTACAGACCCCCTCCTGTAGCCTGGCCTGCTTTCTAGCTCAGCCAAAACACATATTCCAAATATTTCAGTCCTTCCTGTGAAATAGCTCAGCTGTTGCTAGGCCTGAGGTAAATCCACCTCCTCTTCTCGCTTAAAGTGATGTGATATTGGACACCAGACAATTGATTTCAACCCAGCAGTTCGTTCCTCTGCAAGTGAGAAGAGAAGTACATCAACCCCAACCCACACCTACATAACAGAAAAATGACCCAGTCTGGGACTCCACCCAGGACAGCAGATGGTAATTTTTTTTCACTATTAGAATACTCAGTATGCAATGCAAAATAATTAGTTAGCTGGGGTGTTCTGTGCTCTTTTAATTAAAAGGAACAGTCATGCAATGCCAAAAGTTGTCTTTTGGAGGGGATTTGAGTGATATGACTAGCTGTTTCATTCCACTTATCTGAGTTGGAGATAAGGACAGGAGTTAAGGACATCAGCAGATTTGGGATTTTACCCCATTCCTATATACATTTAGTTGGGAGAACTCTCCAACTTACAAAATGTAGTTTACAGCCCCTGAGCTCAGCTGTGCAACATGGAAAACAGCAGCAAATAGGCTGGCTGGGCCCAGGGAAGGCTCATGTCTCTCCAGACACAGTCAGACCTGTCTGAACATTGTCATTCAACCTTCCCTTGAAAGAGTGTTCCTCACCTGCTCAGAGGGTCTCACATCAGCCTTCTTCCACAGGGCCAGCAGGATAATGAGGGTGTGCAGTATTGCTTTTCACAGTAAATGCCTCAATCAGAAAAAAAAAATAATGTTATTGCACCTAAAATCATGGGAAAATAAATAATTGAAAACTGAAAGAGTTGCATCCTGTTCTTGCACCTGTGTTAGTAACAGCCTAGGAAAAATGGGGGGATTTTGAAATGGTGTCTTCCCAGGAAGTTTCAGTGGTTTATTAAGTAGAAAACACCAACACTCCAAATAAATTCCTATTTAACTTTAGATTCCTTTAGCATGGAGTTCCACTTAAATCCAAACTCCTCCTATTTCCCTAGGTATTGAAGTAGGACAGGTTGCACCTACTGAGCAAAGTAGTTATTCCCTAATATCTGAAGATATTCTCCAAGGGGATGGAACACAGACATGCACCACACAGGTCATGCTTTGACAGTCACGACTTTGATGGGACACCAGACACTGCACAGACAGATTTTTTTTTTTTGCATAAATGTATGTTACAGAAAGGAACTGGTTAACAAGAACACAGGAAACTCCTTACAAATTGGTAGTGATGGCAATTTCCTGCAATAACTTAGAAGATTTTCACTTGCTTGGTTGGGTTGGTAACTCATATCCTTAGGTTGAAATTCAAGAACCTCAAGTCTTGATACACAATCCAATGATTAATAATATAGACTGTGTGTATAAGAATGTGGAATATAGAGGATCAAATCCATGGTATACCTACATTAGATGTAACATAAGTGCCTTTCAGACAGGTTTTTGCTTTCAATACACTTTTGGAAGGTTTGTTATTGAAGAAGAGGCTTAAAAATTGACTATTCAAGAAAAGCTACCACTACAGTCAATGAGAGTTATGTCCAACTGCAAAAAAAGAGCTGAGCAAAGACTGGGATTCAGAATGGGATTTTCAACATCACTCAAATGATACAGGGCTATGGAATGACTTTTGGAGGCAGAGAAGGCATTTCATCATCCTACTCCTATCAGCTTTCTTAAGAAAGTATTAAATTATTGATCTGCCATTTGTAAATTTGCCTAACCTAAACAAAGTAAGCACTATCAAAAGTTCTAATGTGAGCCTTTAGCTGTACAGGTAAGTCCTATGTGGTTTTCAGGAAGCACAGTACTGGTTTTCAAAAGAACAACCTACACTGACCACATGTCAAGTGCTGAGCTCTTCTGTAAATTCAGGCACTTGATTCTGTTGTCAAAACATAAAACTCACAAACTGCAAACATTTTTCAAGCAAAGGTGTGAAGATCTGTCTATGACCTCTGCCAAAGTCTGTATATTATTGACTGCAATCAGAGGAGAGGTTAAAAACAAGGGCATGTGGATTAATACATTCTTTCACTTTCTTTGTCCTTACAAGAAGAGCTTTAGTTGATTTTTCACAACAGAGACATTTCCGTGTTTAAGGACAAAATGGTGACTAGAATATAGTACAGCTGAGGAAAACAGGAGGAGAAGGAGGCAGGAAAACACCCTGAAATCACTGTTGTGAACCAGACGCTTCCACCTCACAGCCTGACACGAACCACACGGTTTGATGGCCAAAGGGCAGCATGTCATGTTTTAGTGTTGCATTTTTCTCCCCCATGGCAGTGAGTTGCATTACAATCTGTAAAGTAGTAAACCCACAGAGACCATTATAAATAGTCATGGAATGCCCTGGAGTGACTGTAGCAGAGCTGAAACTGTGGCTTCTGAGCCCCTCAAGGAATTTCAGCTTTGGCTTAACTGTAGGGACATCACTTATCCTATCAGCTGAATATCTAGTAGACAGGTAGATGTGGGCCTTCACACAAGATGTGACAAGGTGTACAGCTGCTTCAGTGAATCCATGTTTGCTGGGATGAGGCTTTAGGGGCCTTCAGTTCCTGAAAACAGCAGTCATCTCTGTGTCATCTTATCTCCTCCAGTCTCTCTTCCACAGAGAATCATCCCCTTGTCCAAGGCAGGAGGCAATAGCTGAGGCCCAGCTTAAGAGATCATTTGGAAAACAAGCCTAACTCAGCACTTCTTCCCTGCCCCACTGATGTTGTTCCTCACATGGACCCCACTGAAAATGTCCCCAGCCCTCACGAGCAGCCAAGATAAACTGACAGTGTCTCTTTTGCTCCACAGACAATGGCTTAGGGAGGTGCCACCAGCAGAGTCACAACACCTGCAGCAAAACACTGCTGCAGTTCACAAGCACTGCCTCCCTCTGGGACCGTGCCAATTCCCACCCTCTAACACAGTGCTGAGCCTTAAACATCCTCCAGATGCATGTGGAAATGTCACTTGTCCCATTGGGAGCCAGGAATAAAACACAACCTTCAGCTCTGCTCTGCCCACAGTCCCTACTCCCGCTCTTTCAAAAGTTCTACCAAGCCGGCTTGAGGCACTTTCCATCCACCAGTTAAGGTACAGGAATACGCATCTCCTTTGGGAAGCACTCTTATTTCCCTTTTCCCCATTGCTCATTTTAGTTTCTAACACACACTGCAGCTACAAGATTCAGTTCTCTCACCACTGGTGTTTGTGTCACCAAGCTTCTTGTCCTGCAGAATCAGCCTAGAAACTCCTCCCAAGGCTTTCCTGGCTTTGTGGGCAATAATGGCTATTCAGCACAGGGGAAAATCAGGAACTGAGAACACTCCCAGCATCTAAAAATTATCTCATATTCTCACAAAAGCAAGGCTAAGACTGAACACAGTTTTTTTTTCCCCCAGAAGTCCACTTGGCTCTTACTTGTATTATTTACTGCCCAAACTGGTGTGATTTGATGCTCTGCTGTACTCAAGAGTTCACAGAACTTATTCATGTGCCAGGTTTGTTATGAGACCTCAGGCTGTAGCTTCAGGCAGCCCAATTTTCATCAAGTTTCTGCCTCACCTGCAGTGTAAAAAGAGCAGTGCAGGCCCCACCTGCTTCTAGAAAGGACAGTGCAGGACCCAGCTGCTGTGGCACTTGCAGAGCAGGAATTCTTCCTCAGCTGCATAACTCATAGACAGGTTCTGTGGTGCCAGTCCAGTGCTGGAATGACACAGCAGCAGACTGGGCTGTGCCGAGTCTCCTCCCTGAAGGAAATGAAGAGAACAGCTTGTCCCTGTCCCTTTCAGGAGCACATAACTGAGATGGCTCCTCTCCCTGTCCCTCAGAGGCGGGCTCAGGCAGGTTTGCAGCGCAGAGCCTTTGGCTCCTGCCCCAGCTGAGTGGGGACACGGCAGCTGTGTGAGCCCACAGCCATCGCGGGCCAGGGCTGGTGCCTGTGCACGGTCTGAAGTGCTGCAGCAGCTAATTCCTTACAGCTTGCACTGCTGAGCCCTCGCCGGGGCAGACACTTGGGCGCCCCTGTACAGTTAAAGATCACAGGCCTTGATAACCTGGCTCTTTGATTTATGACAGCCCAGACCTTAGTGATCACCTAATGAGGGGAACCTGGAGTGTCAACCTGTTTATTAAATACCCAGAACCAGCTGTAGACCCAGCCAAGGAAATAACTTAATCATATTTCTCATTTATTTTGTGTATCCCTCTCACTCCCTGGCTCTCCCCATTCTCTCCTTCGTTCTGCCTGGCTCCCTCTTTTCATCTCAAAAGGGGAGGGATTTCGGACAGGTCATTTACGGAGACTGTCAGGGGGCCAAAATGTTTGCGATTTCCTACTGATTTCTTAGGTGTTTAGAAGTTAATAATATTCAGCACCTCATGATTCTTTCCTAGATGTCAAACAAAGACATGAAAGGCAAGAAACCCAAGAGGAAAGGAGGGGGAAGGAGGGAAAGGGATGGAGCAGCAGAGGCAGTAGGAGAACAACTTTCCCTTTCCCAACAGTTTTAAAGAAAGCTGCATCCAAGAAAAATCCAGCCTTAGTACTAACACAAAAAAGAAGCACATAGGAGTCATGCAAAGTTATTTCTATTGCTGTAGTCAGGCAAAAATTTCTTTGCTCTTCTTTGTAACACCCTGAGCAATACAAACTAAGATCCAAAAGGCAAAGATTGAACCTGTAAAACTACATTTATGAAGTTTCTCTTCTATCCCTGTTTGGGGCTCTTATTTGCCTAATCCATTTAAGTATTTGGGTTTGTTACATTTTGGGGTTTTTTTAACACCTTAGAAGAAACTTACAAAAAACAGGAGTAATTAAAAACAACAAAAAAAAAAAAATCACAAAAATCACTATATCCATCCACCTCATAGGACACAACTCAGAATCCAGAGGGGAAAAATGTATCCAATGTTGTGATGTTATCAGATGTCACACAAATAATCTGGATAACTGAGACACAGACCTAGGGCACAGAGCAAGTGCCATTCTATCTATTACTGTGAGGTTTATAATCATTAACACTTTAATAAAGCTCAGCTATCACCAATTTAAGTGTTTTCATTTCTCTTTGACCACAACAGATCACTTTCTTGAACTCAGCAGAGTTTTAATCAAGAAAGTACATCTCTTGTCTATGAGCACAGCTTCTGCTCCCTCACAAGATGAAGCTGGCCCCAGTAACAGTGAATCTGCCTCTGAATAAGCCTATCTCCCACATCCGGAAAGATAAACCTCAAAATCGGAGGCAATAAACACCATCTTTATAAATACTTTGGTGAAACTTAAATGTGCAGAAAGCTCTCAGATACCTTCTCTGATCCACACAGGACAATGAATCAGGCCATATCTATCCCTTCTGTATTCACAAACGATTAGGCAGCTGATATAAAGCATCAGGAAAATCCAATATTTAGTGTTCTTAAACAGTATTTCCCACATTTTACTCCATCCCAACCAGCAGTGTGCTATTTGAATTGCAATCAGGGCTGTTCTGAGAGCTGGAGCACATTTGTGCAACCCAGCCCTGAGTTCAGTAGGGCTGCAATACTGCAGGGGCAGGTCCACAACCAAGACAAGCAGTCAGAGCCCAGGGCTATTTGCTTGGGGAAAAGGCAATACCTGCCTTTGTTATCACCTGAGAGGCCAAAAGGAGAGGGCTATGGGATGACACAGCTTTTGAATTGCAAATGTCAGAAAGGTATCTTCACTTCTGGCCCAGCAACAATCAGACAGGAGCCTGAGGTCTGGGCTCACCACACAGGACCTTGTTCATGTTCATGTCTTTGCTCCCATCAGAAACGAAGAGAGCAGGAGCTGGTTCTTCAGGGAAGGAGAAAGGGGCCTGAAATGGCACTTTATTATTGATGTCATGCCTTGAAAGCTTCTAATAGTGCCTTCCAGGGCCTTCAAGCAAAAACCTTGCCCATCTTCTTTCACAGAGACTAGGTGAGGTCACAGACTGAGCTCTGCAATGTCCTCCATGGGTGAACTAACAAGGATGGAAAAGAGCCCACATAATTCCTTGCTGGCAGTTGCAGAGGAAACAAACCTCCTGATGTTCCAATCCTGCAAGTCTCTGCATGAGCTGACAAGACCTCTAAGGAGTCAGGCTTTTCAGAACTTTCCTCATCCTTCCAGATTCAACATTTGCAGTATTAGCCTAAGACATCAAGTGGTGCTATTTACAGAGGCTCCACCTTGATGGGATGATTTTCAAAGGTATCAGACACCTGATCTGAGCTGAACAATTGCAATTTCAGCCCCTGGTATTTCAGTGTTGTCTCCTTTCACCCTTCCTGAGGCAGCACTCACCTCAGCATGTACCACCATCTCTTTGTGCCCCTTCCCAGGCCTTCCCATCACACCATTAACTGGCTTTTGCAACTCAAAAGAGGAGCACAGACAGGCTTCTATTAAGAGCCAGAGATTGACAGGTTTACCAATTCAATCCCCTGCCTACTGTCACAAATGAGTGCTTCAAGCTACCAAGTTCATGCACCCTCTAGACTACACAAGAATGTGCCTAAAGCTTCCCCACATCTTCTGACTTGCAGTGGCCAGCAGAGCCCATAAGGGCAGCCCAGAGTGTGCTTTCTCTGGTGCTTTATCCAGCTTGCTTGGAAATGATGAGGAAATGCTTTGGGTTGCTGCAGACTGGCCCGATTTTTAGCTTCAGAAACCTTAATGCTTTGCTTGGTTTCCTTTTATCTGCCTCTTTATCTGTTTAAATTTAGCCTGGTTTCTCTCTGCTATTTCCCAGTCTGAGCCAATATCTGTTACCCAGTAGCCAAGGGGGATCTTACTCTGCCACTTTCCTTCTTCCTTCAGCTCTGCTCATCCTCTCACAGGAGCTGAGGCTCTCTTGACCCAAAACCATGATCCTGCTGGCAGCTGCTGCTACTGGAGGTAAGATGTCTTCAAGGCATGACATCAAGGAGTACTGCAGAAAATAGAAGCAAATCCTAAAGGCTGCCTGTGTCTATATAATATATTTATTTAATTGATATGCTCTCAGCTTTCCTTAATAGAAATTGTCAGAAGCATCCAACAGATGAGAGTTCTGCCAGTCTCTTGCTATTCACTGAGTCCCCCAGAGCAGGCAGGTAGCAGATGGGGATGGGAAGAAATTGCTAACTGCCCTTATTGTGTGGAAATGAGCCTGCGAGCACTCGCAAGGAGAAGCATTTCAAGGCTCAACTGAGAAATAATAGTATGGACATTGCAGCAAGCAGCTAAAGTGGGAAACAGGAGCAAAAGAGGTCTGTGTTGAGAAGGGACTTGAAATGAAAAGAATGTACCCAGTGGCTGCTGGCATGAGGAGCAAACCCTGGGGGTGGCTCTCTAGCTGGGGATTTGGGAGGGAGACACACACGGACACAAAGGAGATGTTTTCCTTCCCTTGGAAGACCCTGCAGCCAACATGACTGGCAGCTGTCACTCAGCTGTCTGCTGTGCTCTCTTTCACTCAGACGCCCTGGCTGGCATGGAAAAGAGCAGGATGCGCAGGAAAGCCACTGCAGGGAGCTGTCTCGGCCGCTCTGCTCTCAGCTCCCGGGCAGGCGGGACACGCCCGCAGCACCCCGAGCTGTCGGGACCGCTGTGCTGTCACCGGACGGTCACGGCTGGGCACGGGGCTGTCACATCACCATGGCTCCAGAGGGGCAGCAGGGACGTGCCTTCCCTCCTCCCTGCCCTGCTCCCTGGCCTGACTGCTTCTGACCGTGCGGTAGGCCAAGGGAGCTTTGAGGCTACTCTGCCCACACCGTCCCCTCTCAAAGACACTCCTCAGGGGAGGAGACAAACCTAAATCTCACCCACATCCATTTCTGTTTAAAGCAAGCTCTTGTCACCGCTTCCCTGCACGATGAAATATTCTGTGCAACATGATCATGAATCACTGTCATGTTTTAATTCCTCAGCTACGCTATCAGGAGAAAGGATTTTCCAGACTAGGTCAGGATCTGTTGTAACAGTTCTCTTGCAGTCAGATCTAAGATAGTCATGCCATAGGGGTAGGACAAAGAACTGAATCTTTACAACTGAACATGAAGAATATCTATTAAAAATCTTACTTTCTTTTCCCCATCTGCCAGGCAGAAGAGCAAATGCATTCTCTTGTTAGCATGGTTTCAGAACAGCAGAAAAGCCTTCATGGCCAGCTGTGACTGTGATGGCAACAGCAATGGTGGAGAAGAACCTCAATGGTTTGGCTGCTTGCACGATTTGCAGTGGTAGTGCTGGTGCTTTCCTCGCTGCACAGTAAATTCATCCGTCATCTGATGGTAAAAAATGGTCCTCACCCAGTAGCACAGACCTGGAGCTTCTAACAGAGCTTTAAAAGCATGAGGCACATTCTCCCTTGTCCTCAGAGCCTTCAGTTACAAGCAAAGGCAAGGAATGTCTTGCAAAAATTATTCCAGCTACTCTGGCACAGAAGTCCATTTGGGCCGGATGTTTAGCCATTTTTCCTTCCCCTTACTCCATGCTCCCTTTTCTCTTTCAGACCAAACACCTTGTTTGTTTTGCTCTTCCCCATTTTTCTGTGTTGAACATCTTGTACTCGCTGCTAAATACCCAGTACTGCAAGGGGTAATGCTGGAATCCCATTTTCCTCTGTCACATTTGGTTTTGCTATTGCATAACAAAAGGGAAGCATATGTAGAGCAGACTGGATGTCAAGCAGGTCAATAGTTTCACTGCAGCAAACCCCTTTTTGTTTACTTAATTTTGGCAAGGCAACATTTTCAGAAACCCCACAACATTCTGACATTCAGTGAGACTGAGCTGGGTTTCAAGATAATATGTGCTCTCCTAAAGATCATCTCCACAAAGCCATACAGGCAGCTTCAGACTCAGATCTTGGACCAACCTTCTTATCTCTACTAGTCAGTCACTTTGAAGTCAAGAGGAGACAGGTCTAACTCATTTGGTACTTTTGTAAAGATCACCAGGCATTTCAGATATCTACACAGCTCTGTAAATCTGGCCCCGAGGCTCAGACCCTCCAAAAAGGCATTTAAAGCTTCCAGCCTTCACTGCCTTCAGTGGAAGATCGGCACCTTAATACGTTTGTAAATCCAGTGCTCACACCTAAATCACCTTTAAAAATGGTACACGGTGAAAGTCAATACCGCAGCGTGGCTCCCAGGGCAGAGGTCCCTAAGCTGCTAAATCCCCCCCAACCCGGCCCTGCCTGGGTGCCAAGATCCCCCAGAGCCCGGCCACATTAGCAAGACACCACATTCCACCTAACAAGCCCCACCTGCTGAAGACTTGCCCTGAGGCTCCTGTGTCACTTAGGTGCTCTTAAAATGTTGCCCTTCAACTAAATCCAGCTCCCAAATCAGTCTAATGACAATTCTGCCCCCTTGGCTTCACTTCTCAAACATTTGTGTGGCTGGAATTCACTCACACAAACATTGGACTTGTTTTTCTCCTGCATGTCCATGCATAAATCAAGGTATTTGCCCACGAAACTCTTCCTTAACCAGCTTGTTTGTAAAAACACAATTACTTGGGGGAGTCCCAACAAGCAAAAATTCAATGCGAGCTTGCTAGGAGGCTAATAAATTTGACTTATTTCAGTCTTTCTCCCTCAGCCAGGAAGGAACCCAGCTATTTTTATATCTGGATTCATGTATGGAGCCAAATATAAAGTTCTTTCTTCTGTGAGAGAGAACAGGAAAAGATTTTAAATGTCCTAACATTTCCTAGGCCAGCTTATCTCTCTGTCACTCTCCCCAAGAAAAACCCACTGTCTGCCTTGTCTGTTTAGACTGTATTTTTTTTCTTGTTAAGCCAGAGTTGTCTTTTATTATGTGTTTGCACAAAGCCTGGTACAATGAGACCAGACTCCTCTGGATACTGCTGTTGTTCGAATGATAAGCCTATGCTGGGGGTGTATAAAGCAACAAGATCCCTGTCTCCCCAAAGGGGTAAGCATGCAGGTCTTGGTCCAGAAAGCAAATTAAAATGTCAAAAATAAACAAAACCAAAATTGAGAAGAAGGTTTTTCAGAGATGGAGAGGTTAGGTGCACACACATCTGATTTCCTTGGCCCCCAGCATAGTAGCTGTCTTTAGTCTGTGGCCTTGTTCCCATACTTAGGAGTAAACAAGTAGTTTTGTATTTTTTTGGATTGGGGTCCACAGTCTGGCAGAGTGATAACCACCAAAGCTGATGCACGCAGAGTGAATGCCAAGACATTAAGGCAGCCAGACATAAGCTTTTCAAAACACATCATTATTAAACAGAAGTGTGGGTGGGAGGAGATTTTGGATCAGAAAGACACACCCAAGGTTACCACATTGTGTTCTAATTTTAACACTTCTTACAACCCAGCAGCAGTACCTCTCTGGCTTCTGCTCATAATATCTCCAAATCCAGGAAGCCATTATGATTCTCCAGGGTCAAAGGTTGCTTGCATTGTAATTCACTTCCTCCTTTGGAGGTTTAATTTTGGAAATATTTCTAATTGCCATTGTATGTGACATCGTCTTTCAGATAACCATGGAATGAGTTTTCTATTTGTTGGCTATGACTCAAGTATCCAAAACAAAAAGAAAAAGCAACCCTGTACTTTCTTTGGAACAATGATTTAAGAGTGACATAGGCTTCGCAGAGGCTGTTCCACAGTCCCAGTTCTCAGCTCTAGGACTGGGAGGGTGGTGCCTCCCATACTCAGGGAGTGAGGACTATACAAAGCACACATGGTCAGTGTGTTGGAGCAGCCTTCCCAGGCATCCAAGGCCTCTGGTGTAATTAGTGAATGATGCCTTCTCAACAGCTCAGAGAAGAACTCATGGCTATCCAGTGTTTAGTTCTCCTTCTGACCCTTAATGACTGTGTGTACCTAATGACTGTATCTGCCACATCTACATAGGCTCCTCTCCCCAAACAAATGCCCTGATTGTTCTCTGGCCCTACCTCCTCCCCATCTTACTTTCCATAGCTTCCTTCTCTGAACTCTTACCTCTTCTCAGTATCAGTCGGACCACAAGCGCCCCCTTCCATTTCATTCCTACCCATAAGACCTTGGAGCATCACCTGCTCACACTGTCACAATCCCTAAGCTGACTGATCTGCTCAAGTGGAAAATAGAATAGAGAATATGTTCTCCAAACAAAATGCATCAGAAATTTAATAGGTTTTGTTTAAGCCTGCACTGGTGTTTAATTTCTTACTTCCCCCTGATTTTCTGCACCAGCAACTTGATAGTTTTGCTACTTGTCTTTATTGTTCAGTGACACCACAAAAGTTTGAGTGCACCATACAGTGAGCACTGTACAAACACCTACAATACACTGGGACCAGTGGGTGCTATTACAATCATTACATGTAAAGACAAATCAGGATATAATAGATTTGAGCAAGGGTAAGGAAATAAAAAGTGGGTTATTTACAAGGTAAATTTTTTTGTTCCACCCTTAATCAAGAATTAATGGTTTGGTCAGAGAAAATACTTTAGTCTCTGTAAGCGTTCAAGTGCAATGGACTAAATCCTTCCAGACAAAAACAAAAAGTAAATCGCCTTTTTGGATTAACAGCTCCCAGCATGCCAACCCCAGCAGTCCACCAGTCATGCAGTTGGTGTGGAGGAGGACTGTCTGTAAAGGAATTAAAACACTTCCAGCCCTGTTGACACTGTGAACCAAAGGCTGGGGGTGGGGTGTGGAGGAAGTGTTAGAAGTCAGAGTCTGCTGGAGAAAGTGTGAACAAGCCAATTAAATCCCAACACTTCTGGACGAAGAGGTCTCTTAGGAAGAAGGAGATTAGCACCTCCTATTCATCAAGTGCAGCGGCTTTCTGCGGGCTGCAGAACTGCCTGGCGGATCTCAAGGAGCCGTCAGAGGACCAAGGGCCTCTGCTGTCATCTGAGGTGGGTGTGCTCACCCCTTCCAGCAGGACAGGGTCCTCTCATGTGTCTTGCCTTTTGCTTGAGAGTGTGTAAAGAAACACGATTGTTGAAATCACTGCCACACTGTCACTGGGGCTTTGTCAGGCACCCCCAAGCTTGTATTAATAATGCCTGGTACCTTCACTGACAGTGCAGCCACCTTCATCCACCTTTCTTCAAGCCTAGGATCAATACAATGAAACAGACAGCCACGAGCACCTCAAGTATTCAAACCAAGCTGGACCTGGGCATTGATCCTGGCCCATTATGGATCCAGAGATAGTTTGAAGCTTGGTCAAAAATCACTATGATTTGTACATTAAGACTCTGCTGGATCTAAAACTCCAGAAAGAGGCTGCAAGTTGACATTTAAAGGTCCCAGTTTAAAAACAAAATCATGAGAGTCATGGCACTGGGTGTAGTATTCCTATACTACAAACATACAAACCAAACCACATAAAATTTCTCAATTGGGACATTGTAAATGAGGCACCCAAAGTACTGGGAACTCCTGAGCACTTGGATATGCTTCACTTCCAGTTACACTTTATTCCAAGAGGACAATTCCCAGTATTATAGACCTGACAGCACCCTGTTGTTCACCACTACAGTCTTTTATAAGCTGGCACTTTCCACTTGTTTACATAATGGCACTTGCAAATGTAGCCCCAGGTTTGAGGAGATTCGGTAAAACCAGAGCTCTAAGAGGAACAATTCCATGTTTACCCAACCAAAGAAAGCTAACAGAACATGAAGAGATGATGGTGTTATAGCAAAAGAAAATACATACTATTTGTAACTAGAGAATAAGGTGAAAAACATGGCCTTTTGAGACTTCCTACTCCTCTCTTCTTTGCCTTTTGATTTCACAGTGGCCTTAGGCTACCTAATTCCACCAATATGGAAAACATTTTAAAGGACCTTTTCCTTTCTTTCATTATCTGCCACTGAGTGTGTACATGCCATAAACAGTCATTATCCAGATGAGATTGTGCAAATGAGAATCCAAAATTCACACATAGGCAAACTGATGCACTTTAAAAACAAGTGGACTTTCATTTGACTCAGCTCAATGACCAGAAACTGTAAATTATCTCCAAGTGCTCCAGATCAGATGCTATATAGCTCTGGTTGTGACAGGAGATGTGAGTTCAATTTTTGATTTAGGTCTCAAGGGAACTTTCTACACCTTGAATTAAAAGGGCATGTACCATTTGACTGTTTCCTTGAACTCCTCCACACCTCATTCCCCTGCTCTTGACATAATGCCAGAGAAAGCACAAGGAGCTGGGTTATTAATTTAAGTAGTCAGGAGGAAGCAAGAAGCCCAAGCTACTAATGAGAGCTGAGTGAATGCTCAACATTCTCTCTGGCTTTCCAACCCATGAACTCATTTTGCCTGTGCTCATAGTTCCTTTGGGGTTCACTTTCCATGAGCACTCCAGCCGACCAGTTTCTTGGCAGGAAAAATTTCAGAAGCAGCCAAGTTCTAAAACATTTAGAGAATACTTGTGGAAAAGGAATTTTCAGGTTGTCAAACTCCACTTTTATCCCAGCAAACAGGTCCTCGGTGCTGCTGTATGCGTTCATCTAATCAGGGTGTAGAGGAGATGCCAAATGGTCAGCCTGCCCAACAAAGCTTAGATCAAATTATTTCACTTCTGAACATTGAGAATTCACACCTAGATGCTCATAATCTGCCAACATTTTTCCAGCCAATTATTAAAAATACCATGTTCTGGAAGACCAGAAGCTATTTACAAAGAGAAGACCTTTTTATTAGAAAAATCTCATCATTAACCAGAGTTCCATTCACAAACACAAAATCTTTTCCCTTCCTTCCTGATTGTGATGTTATCCAGCTGGAATGACACATTGCTCAGTGGTAACCTAGACCTAAAATACTTACATTTTTGCTCTGTAATGTAGGCTTAGACCTAATTTTCACTTTTAATCTGCTATGCCACCTCTAATTTTTATGTATTTGGTGACAAAGAGTAGAAGATCTTTTCTCTAGAACCACAGAGCCTTTCTGAAGTGGTTGGGATGATATTGAACAAACTAAGAGTAAGAACAATCCTGCTTCCCAATACGGCTGCTTTTGGTTCACCACAAGAAGTACCTTAACTGCAGATAACATCAGTGACTTTAGGCAATGAAGCAGATACATTTTCCACAGCCAAGCTGAGAAGTTCTTTCAACACCTATTTGGAAGTTCTCTGAAGTTAAAAATTATTCTTCTATTAAATCCACTGACAGTGGATTAGTTGAATGCAAAGAAAGGGAGGAAGGTGTCCTTCTGTATGTACACAATTCCCATAAAGTCACTCCTTGTCTTTCAGTTGAACCAATGGCCTCAGATCAGAGATCATTAAGGAAAAATGGGTTAGTTTAGTTCAGTATTTTGATTTAAAACCTTCAAAGTCTTTCTCTTTAGGGCGTGTGTTCACTGGTCAAATTGTATTTAGGTCCTTTCCCTTCTCTTTGCACATTTAATCACAACATTACTAATGAAAACAAAAAAAGAAACTCTAGCTGGGCCTTACATGATTTAGGTACCAAGTAAACAGTACTTAACAGTTTTAATTGAAGGTCAGTAAATCCCCAAGAGATTAAATGAATCCTGCAGTGAGATGTGTAAATCTCACTGCCTTTTACGGCATCCCAGCCAAGACCTTGTGCTGGGTTGTGCAAGACTTAATAAATGTGGTATGCACTTAATCAAAACCATTTTGCCACCAAAGGGGCAGCGGGTGTAAATCACAATTACTCTTGGCACTAAACCGCTGGCACAAAGAGGCCCAGCGATGCCAAACGTCACCGGGCCGACTCCCCGCGCCTACTCAGCTGTCTGGCACCGCGTGCGCGTCTGAGCGCCCACTCGCTGCTCGGCGGGGGAAATCCAGATGGGGAAAATAAAACACAGCAAAGGATACTGAATGCATAAGGGTTGTGCTTCTCTCCAGCTCGCTCTCCACTTGCCCTCTGCCAGCTCTCACCTCAATTTAGTAACTATTAATAAGCTAAAGCATGGAGCTTTGGCAACAGCCTGGGTCTTTGCAGCTAAACCTTGTAGATTTAATAATCCCATCATAGTTTATGTTCCAAATTGTATTTCAAGGTTTAATAACTGGTGCACCAAGAGACTCTGGAAAGTTTTTGAGAAGTTGATTTCTTTTAGCTGGTCAGGAATTCAGAATGGGCAAAGAAAGAGTGAACCAGTGATGCTGATGATCTTAAAAGTTTTTTCCAACCTAAATAATTCCATGATTCTATTGTTTATGATGGCCATCACCCAGGAACTTTTACCCGTTCCTAGATAAGCTACCAAAGTAGGATTATGGAACAAAGACACCGGATTCCTCAAGAGAGTAATAATGTATTCAAAAATAGGTGAAGACAAAAAATGGATGCTCAGCTCCAGCACAGTATTTTGAAACAGATACAAAATAGAAGATCCCAGATAATGAGAGTTACTAGAAAAGAGAAAGTCCACGATGATGCCAAGCATCAGGGAACAAGCAAGAGAGCCCAAAGTCAGAGACTAAACAGTTGGAAGAGATGGAAACCTCTTTGTATTCCAACAACAAAATTAAAAAGATAGAAAAGGTCTAGTAATTTTATTATGAAAACTTTTGAGGTTCGTAAAGAACATTCAACTCCTAATTCAGCTGTAATATCAAAATCTTTCAGACTTTTGTTTCCAAAGGGGCTGATTGATCCCTGTATTTCTTCTAATAACAGATGTTTTTCATGGCATAGCAGGTGAGATACAAGTTGTTTAGCTTGCTGTTCCAAGTCTTAATTTTAAGCATTGATTCTGAGCACTGTCAAACTGGGGTTTTGGATGCATCTGATGAGTTGTTTTAGAAAGTAATTCAATGGTTCTCCCCACTGACACACAACTGTAAAACAGCAGCTGATTTACATTGGTAGTTCACTGTAAGTCAGGAATAAAGGGATTCTCCAGCACCACAGTTGGTGGATTGGGACAATGGGCTTTAGCCACCAGCAGCAAATAGCTAAAAGCACTCGAGTTGCTCTCATGTCCCTGCTTTCATGGTTTTCCTTGCCACTTGTCTCATTCTGCCACCTGCTCTTTTTTCCGCCTTGCAAAGCCACATGTTCATTCCTTTATTTCCTTCCTGTTCCTCCTCTCTTTATTATTCCCTCTTCTAAGATATTTTCATTTTTTTTCTCACATACTGCTCTTATTTCCCATTCTTCCACACTACAGTTTCCCTTTCTTCCTCTTCTCTCTCTCCTTCTCTCCCCCCTTTTCCCACTATCTTACTTTTCCCTTATACCTTCTTTTCCTCTCTTCTCCTCCCCCAGTGTGCCTGGAGCTTGAGCAGAGAGTCGGCTGGAGCCTTAATTGCTGCTCCCCTGCCTGACATCCATCGGAGATGACATCTCCTGAGCACGGAGCCGCAGCCGTCCTTTTGCATATTCCCTCTGTCTGAGCACATCAGGAGAGATGTCACAAGCAGAAAGCTAGGAGCCTTCGCAGAAGCAGGGAGCCACGGAGATCACTGGAGCCAGCATGAAACATTGGAGAGGTTGGTAAACCTCGCTTCCACAACGGGTTCTTCCAACGCTTTCTGCACTGTTGGTCTCAGGCTCAGAGCATTTACAGGAACTGACATATCCAAAGTTGCACAGCAATGTTACACCAGGGTTTTTAAACAAAACAAATGTTTGTGTTCAACTCCATTACAGCTTCATGGCTCCCTGTGGGAGGGTGACTTTCCAGTAATTGGGCAAAGATGGTATTTCACAGCATAAGGGACACTAAGTACTTGCACCATTTTAGACCTGATCTTTGACTGCAAGAAGGAGCTGCTCACATCACAGGGAAAGGAACAGCACAAGCAGCTGCATCCATGCACTCAGTCCCAAGACTTGATACCAGAGCTTCCAAACTTTCCTTCCCCAGAAGATGCAGGCATGAACACTTCAGCTCCTGCTCCCACAGGGCCTTTCCCCAATTATTTAACTAAAATAGTGATTACAATATCAGCACCTTCCCTATCAATTATTCTCCTCTAGTCTCTCAGCTGTTTAGCTGAATTAGCTATTCAACTCCTTTAACACCACTTTAATCCTGCAAACAACTTCTCCCCAAATCCCCATGGATTTGCAGATGAAATCCATGAACTACAAAAATGCCAGCATGTCAATTTGGTTCACATCAGCAAATGGGAGGGAACTTCCAGCAGTGGCTAGAAGGACTGAAACTCACCCTGTAGTTCATGCAAAGCTGCTTGAACTTTGATCCTAGGAAAGTTTGGCCTAGCACTCTAAATTGCAGAGGGGAGTACAAGAAATAAGGAAATCTTGTTGTCCAAGTCCTGTGCAGTATTTCTTTAATATCATCCTTGGCTCACACACTTAATCAGGCACACCAGTAATTGCTTTTGATTTGCTAAAGTAGCACCTTAAAATTCTTGCAGAAAACAACATTTTCACCAAACAAGCAAACACTCTGCAGCAATTACAGGTTCTATATTCTGTTTCATGGTTTTATCTTAATTCAGAATGTCTTCATTTGAATCTTCCTTCTGTTTAAGGAGTTGTTCTTCTAGACCATAACTCTGTATCATTCACTGTATGGGCAAGTTGGATAGCAGCAAACTGTTGCTCAAACCTTCAATCTTATCTGCATGGCTCACTTCAGAACATGAGTTCAAAACCATAAAGGTCTGTCCTGTTTACATAAGCTCAGCATTCTTCATATGTAATTTTAAAATGCACCTCCAAACTCATACAGAAACAAATAATGTGCACTCACATACACATCAGCAACTGCATGTGGTTCACATTATATGAGAATCAAGAGTGGAGTTTAGAGCAAGAAAATTGCTGTATTTAATTCCCCTGAGGCATTTATTTTAAGATTTTACCTGAAACGGACCACAATTGTCACACTTGCAAAAAAACAAAACAGTGAGAATGGGTAGTTTCAATATCTTGTCAAAACCATCAAGTGCCAAAATGTCCATGTTTCAGTTAACCACCACACACCAAGACTTTATTTCAGGATTTTCAATGTGTTCACATTTCAAACCTTTTACTCTTCTGTGTTTTCTGTGTTATTACACAGAGACAATGCAGTTCAGAACATACCATGCTGTGCAGGCATAACACTGCTAAACATGCACAAATCAGGAAGGGCATCCCAGAGCTAGGTAAGTGTCCTCAGCACCATATTCCATGTGAAACCACTGGGACACCAAGAAGGGAAATCAATGTGCTGTATGACCACAGGCAAGTTAGGAACTCATGTTTCCTGGCTCACGAGTCACTCTTAGTTCTCATCATACAGGCACTGAAATTGCTCCATTGCACAGACTTGGGATTCATACTGCTGTTTTGAACACTAAGTTTTTAATGTCTGCCAACCACTACTGCTCCTTTTATATTAAAAATTACCCAAATGCAGTTAAAATACTTGCAAGGTACTTGAAGGATGTTTACCTTACCTAGCTACCAACTGCACCAGATTTATGCAGTTCCGTTATTAACAGGTTTAGATGCTGTAAATCCTCAAAATAAAGAAAAGAAGTAATAATGAAACTCACTGCCTGGAACCCAGAAGTCTCAGCCAACCAGAACTGGAGCCACCTAAAGACTCTTCCATGTTCTCTTCATGCTAACCTGTTCTGGGAAATTACACCTCCCAGTGCAAGACACCACCCCATTATTCACTGTCTCTTAAATGGGAACTGCTGCCCTAAAATCAGGTCCTCAGACACCACAGACTGAAATCACAGATTTTCTCTGTGCTAAAGAAAAATGCTATGACTGGTACATAACCCTTGCTCTTTGGTCAATAAAAACTTGATCTTGCAAGATGCAGCCACTGTTCCGGACTCCCTCAATCCTCCCCTAATCTCACTGGCTCCCAGAGTTCCAGATCTATAGTGCAATTTAAAAATGGCACATGTATAAGAAACACAAACCTGCCTTCCCTATTTAAAACTGTTACATGGGACAAGGGGTTTTGATTTCAGCAAAAGTGTTTGTTTACAACCTATCAGAGAGAGAAGGATTTCTGTAACTTGCTTAAATCACTGGAATAAAAGCAGACAAGATAACCAGGAAAAGGGCTACTGAATGAATTACTATGAATTATCAGGTTGGCCCACGAAAAGCAGTTCCAGGTTTTAAAGATAATGCAGCCATGTACATATAAAATGGAGGGAAAAAATAAAGAAAAGAAAACAGGGAATTATGGAGTCACAATGCCAAATTCAAAGGAGAGCCATACTGGATGGGCACAAGTGAGCACAGAGAGTGGTTTCAAAGTAAAACTCAAAGCGTGTGTATTTGCTTGTGTGCTTGTGCATTACTACACAGAGATCAGAGCACACCACCCCAACTCAGTATCTGCCCTCCCTCCTGTGATGCTGTGACATGTTACCTGAGCACACACACAGCCATTTCAGAGTACCTGAACAGACAGCTAAGGAAGGTCTGATTTGACTCATTGAGGGTAACAAAAGAGAGGACAGTAAACTGTCCTACTGGGAACAATTGGAATAATTTATTACACCCATCCTAATAAAATGTCATGTCACTTGGTGCTAAAGGGCCAAGGAAGCACCAAAACAACGAATTGCTGATCAGCTGAAGCTAAGTACAAGATCATGGGCAAAGAATGAGTTTTTACCATTTTAAATTTTCTTCCCTTCAACCAGAAGATCTGCAATGTTCCAACAAGGATTTTTACATTGGAAAAATTGCAATCATCTTTCATGGCTTTTCTTTATAAAGTTCTAAGACCATAAGTCATCAGGAAATTTGATTTTTCCATCTTCTCTAAGATCTGTATTAAAATGAGTACCTCATTCCCTGTAAGTTCCCTCTAAAGTGGCCAAGGTGGGAAGCTTGCTTAGCTGCACACAGAATGGGATGTATTCCCTGTTGTTTATCTGGAAGTTAGCACAGATCCTTCCTGTCACAGTTCTGTGTTCCTAATCACAGCTCCACATTTTAAACACTGCAGGCAATCATCTGTTTGAACCAAGTAAAACTGGTGCTGTATTTCTGACAGGGAAGAACCATCCTCATTTACCTCTATTGTTTTTAATCCTGGAGGCCCAAAAGAACAATTTAAATGTCAGTTATTTGAATTGTTTCACTTGTTTCACAAGTATTTTTGCTGAAATCTGTGTCCCACAGCAGGAGTCCCCACTATTGTTCCATAGGCTGGTATGTAAATTGTATGCAAATTCCAAAAAGGAATGGCCCCACCCTATTATTTCTTTCTTTCTTTCTCCTAGCTGTAGTCTGTGGGATCTTTTCCTGGCATTGTTGTCTCAAGAGGCTCAAATAACTCCTAGGAGAGGGAGTGTGTGCATACATACATACACCCCACACACTGTCTCAGCTGCAGAGTTCCCACAGCTCCAGCTGAAGCTTCTCAACAGAAACTTCTGTTTTCATACTCAGGATGTAGATTTTTGTTTTGACAGCAGTAACCAAAAAAGGAAAGTGTGAAGACAGCTCAAGACAAAGACTATTCAATATCACAGTCAATAAGAAGGGACAGACTGTGTGGTGTATTTTGTACATTCCCCCCATAAAATTCTCTAATTTCAGCAGAACAGCTACAGAACTCCCCACCTTCTATGCCACAACAGGATTCTCTTTCCCATGGCTTCCTCTGCAGGTCAGGAAGAAGAGACATGAACACGAGTCATTGAAGAACTTGGCTGCCTGCAGCTTGTGCTGGTGCAGGCCAGAACCTGGGTGGAATGTGCCAGTACCAGTCCCTCGGCCTTTTTCTTCACCAGTTATCAGCTCACCTAAAGAAACTGAACATAAGTGACAGGAGTAAGTCAGATACACTCCAAACATCTTGAAATCCCCCTATTCTCTTAATCATGCACAGAATCCAACTGCCTTTCCCACTCACCCATCCTTAATCTTACATTCTTGCTTACCAACTGCATGAGAAAAAAAACCCCACCGATCACTCTTGCCTGCCATGTTTTCCATGGATTAGGATTTGAGCAGTGACCCTCAATCTCAGCTGTGTGTATCTGACAGGATCCAGATTGCTTCCAACAACCAGGCACACTGGTTTGTGGAGACAACTGAAAACTGGTCACCAGAGATGCTCATGAGCATCCTTTTCTACAGGGAAAACAAGCTACAAAAAATGAGACCTTTTTTTTTTTTTTGAGGGGTGTATTTTTTGTTGTTGTTTCTTGGGCTTTAATTTTAAAATTGTCATCTACTCACAGACAAAAAAGGCAGCTTTGGTCCCATGCAAATGCAGTATTACAGAACCACTATTGTGGAGGAAAAATATCCTCAGGTGGCATAAGGAAAGGAAGAGATTCTTGAAATAAACCACAGTACTGACAATACAATTGAAAGGCTTTGAAGACCTTTGTGTTCAGGAAAGGGCTGTAGGCAGATGCACACAGTAAAACCTAAGAATTTCTCAGAAATACATTGAGGTGATTAGTTCAGTCAACTCAGTCAGGCTGGAAGACCAAGACCACACAGAGGGATGTTTGTCTGGGACGCAAGCTCCAAAATCCTCGCTTAAAGTAATGACAAAAGATAATATGTTAGTTTAAGGAGGATCCTCATTCTCCCACTGCAGTGAAACTCTCAAAACAGCACTGACATCATAGCACAGATTGCATTTGCATCCTGAAGGCAGGCAAAATTAAGTTTCTCAAACTCTAAAGAGGAGGAAGAGAAAATTAAGGAATCATCCAGAAAGTAGAGAAAACATATCTGAAAGCCATATTCAAGTTAGCCTAATTTTACTTTATTTTTCACTGATATTTTACAGGGTATTAGGGAGAATCCTGTGCAAACACTAAACAGTGTTTATTCAACAAGAAAAAGCCCATTACAATGGACTGCCCCATTTGCTGTACTAGCTCCAGCCTATAGCCTGCCTTCAGCAGGATCGAAGACCTAAGTGAAACAGAAAAGCAAAACTAATTAAGTAAAATTAGCAGGCTTAAAATGATTCAGAAATACAAATGCTAAAGCAGTGCTAATCCTTTCCTACAGTAAAGCTCCCTCTTTTACTATGGGGATCTTCACTACTACTGCACTGAGTGCCCTCAGCTCTGGAGGGACAGGGATATATCAGCAGTTACAAGTGCCACTAAATATCCAGTCCTTTTGGAATTAAGACAGGTTGTGCCATTATAAATCTTGGCACATGGTTAAACTCATGATTCTTCTCTTCAGCTTCTGTGTTTTTATTGCACTAGAAAACTTCAACCAATCATTGGCATGCCTCGCACTTGTCTCAGTTTTCCATTCGTGTTCCCAAGCTCCTCATACATCTCTGACCACTGGGAGATAAAGCTCTGCTAGAGGACAGGACTGCAGCACAGACACCAAGGCTGTCCTTGCTCCTTGGAACATGTTTCCCAAAGCAGCACAGCAACCTCATCTCCTTTTCTGCCACACAAGTATCTGCACCTGACCCCGAGAGAAACTAAAAGCACGGTTCAGAGCAGTGTTAGTGTGTTAGGACAAGCAGAGATGCACATCCATGAACTCATGGCTGATAGAAATTTGTGAGATAGCATTTCATGTATTCACTCGTGCATGCCTACGTGCAAACTGTCCTTAGCTTATTCTCTGGGACAGATCTCTAAAATCCCATTCATCTCCAGCAAAAGCAACACTTCATACACAAAACATTCTTGCACTCCTATCTTCTTGAGTAGATAAAAGGAAATTTTCACTACATTTGTAATCTCATTGCTAAATACTCACTTTTTAAAAAAATTCAGCTGGTGTGAAATAAGGTTTATTAAGTCACCATCCATGGGGATCATATGAAATGTCAACCTCCCATCCACCCCTCTCCTCTTGCTCTCCCTGCCCCCCCCTTCTCTTTCACTCCCTTCTTAACCCCTCCCTGGCTCCTCTGAGCTCCCCATCCCAGCCAGAGCAGCTAAAGACATTACTGACAGACACAAAAGGCGGCAGAAATCAAATAAAAGGCAAACACAGCAGCCGCAGGTCAGCCTTGTATAAATATTTATGCTGGAGGAAGGCTCAGTGCCTGAGTAATGACCTTGTGGCTGGTATTAATAGAGATAATGCGAGTCTGTAAAGACATGCTGCCAGAGAGAGGGAGAATTTGGAGGGTTATAAATCTCTGCATCAGGCTGCAATGCTGGCTGACCTTTACACTGCTCTCTCTCCTGCCTTCCATCTTTCTTCTTCTTTCTTTCAATAAGAGAGAGATTGGTAGAGCACGTTAGTAGGGGGGGAAGTCCCCAAATCCAAACCATTTGCACAAGAGGATTTGATGCAAGTCAGAATTCCCACAGCAACAAAATTCAGAGTGAGGAATCCAATACATGCAGTGTTTATCTCCATGACACATGCAGACCTGAACAGACTCCCCTGTTCACACACCTCTGTGATCAAAAATCATGGACAGAAACATGTGCTTGTACTTTCCATTACTTGTCTGAATGCATGTATGCATCTATCTATATCTATGTAAATATACATAGATACACAGACTCTCTGTATGGATGCTCCCAAAAGTAATCTGCACTCTCTTGTACCTATATAACAATCATGGCAGAGAAGGAGAGCTGCAAAGAGCAGCTTTAATGAAAATTTAAGGTCCCACTGAGAGGGATTGGAGTATCTTCTGAATTTCTGCCACATACAGACCTGCAACAAGAGGTTTCAGTGGCAGATGAAGGAGAGGTAGGAGCAAGGTTTTGATCCAAGATACAAGACATCAACCTCAAGCACTGCTGTCTCTTATTAAAAGCTGCTCCTACTACCACCTAAGCTCCAGTGGAAATCTCCAAATTATTATAAAGTGACTAGGACTAAGATCTGAAACAGCCACAACTATTCCCTCTTGGGTGAGCATTACTGGGCCATTAGTCTTGAGTCTCTGGAAGATTAACCCTCTGGCTTTCATCATGTATCATGTCATCTGTGCTTCAGGCAGACATGCATGCTATGGAAAACTGCAGTATTCAAACTACAGTTTTGGGGCTAAAAGATGGAAGAGAGAAAATAACAATTTTGTGGGGTTTGCTGGCTTTCCTCTGTAATACTTGAGTAAAAAGAAAGCAAAAACCACAGCAAATGTGCATAAAGTTCTATTTGATAGGCACTTAGTCTTTAATATAGATTTATGTCTCTTGGATTTTTCTTCTGAAAGAAACCCCCAACCAGCCAAGCTTATTAATATTTGATAGGAAAGTAATTTGGTAGAAACAGGCTCCACAATCTTTTTAATTCAAATGTCTAAATAACAACTTTGTTATTTTACTGTACAGTGATTCAGAGTTGGAGCTGGGTTTTGCTGGGTCATGTACAAAGTAAGGTACAGAAAGTTCAAAGTGGGGACAGACCATACAACACTGTTGTTGGGGAGCTGGGCAGTAGAAACCTCAAAGCCTCAGGAGCACTTCTACAGGCTGGTTTTTATAATGTCATTCTGAGGCCCAGCAGGTATCAGCTACCGAAGAAAATGTTTCAGGAGGGGGGAAGACTGAACAGTTGCTGCTGAGTTCTTGGAGAGACAGCAAAAGGCAGACAGAACCAGCCAGGCTCACTAGCACCTCAATTAGTCTGACACACAGTTCACTTAAGAACACCAAAGAATGACTGCTAATGTTGCTGAACACTTCTGGCACCAGTATCACCTAATCCTGGCTCTGTGGTATTTGCCTCAGTCTCTATGCTGGGCATCTCCAGGACTCTTTCCTTGAGTTTCTGTTCATTTCTCCTCTGCACTGATGATTTTCAGCACCACTGCACTAGCAGAAATATTAATCTACCATGGCAGAACAGTGTCAACAGGTACCCAGAGTATAAACACAAGCTGTTGCAAAGTCTCTCTATTTCTGTTCTAATAAAGTCACAGTATTAGAATTCACAAAACAATCTCACAGGACATGGATAGTTTTTCTGTTTCCATTTCATTCTACGTGAGCGTTATTCAAAGTGTTACATGAAAATTAAAAATCAGTTCCAATAATATTGTCCTCTCTGAAAGGATAAGTTGTCACCAAATTCCTGATCCATATTTCCCCATTTGAATCACTTGGGATCCTGGCCTTTTTCTCTACAAGGCATTTGTTCCATGTATAACTTGTTTTGATTTTTGAGCTATGCTGCAACTATCCTGTAGGCCAGGATTTGCAAGAACTTCCCTAATACATGCAGACATCCTTAGCCCAGGGATATTCCAAGTTACTAAGTACATGGATGTCTGTGAAACTTCTGATTCTTTGGTTGGTGTATAGTATGGGGTTAATGCCTAATTAGCCCATTCATGGATAATTCATGGTTAGATATTCACAAGCGTAAGAACAAACAAGAGCTATATGTTGAAGCTCTTAAATCATAGAACTAAACTTATCATACAAGAAGGAGAATACATGATTTATTCAGGGAGGCAAATGTGGAGCTGTGTGACCACTGGACAGCACAGAGCATTCCCACTCCAAGAAACTAAGCTTGTCAATCACCTGAGGAAAGAACCAAATGCTTGATTGCCAGGCTAGAGGATACAGCAATGTGAGATGATAAAGTTTGTGGTTTCATTCTGTCTCTTCTGAATAGGTTCTTCATAGAAGAGAACAGGGCTGTGTAACAGAAAGACAGACTGGCCCCCAAGACATTTTGCTGAGAGTCCAACACACCAGAACTTCTCACTGGATAGTGGACTGGACACTCCTAAGTACCCCCATGTGTTTTGGTCTGTGAGGGAGCTGGATGCCACCAATAGAGACACACCAGTACGTGCACAGCCAGATGGAGACACAAACATACCATGCAAGGATGAGGAGCATCTCAGAGTGTACACAGTCTGTTCCAAACATTAGAGGCCTCTCAGCAACACTGTTTCCCTGTATAAATCCAAGTGAATGACAGCAGACAGGAAAGATATCCCACAACAGAGGATCATCCCTTATATTATACAAGTACTTTATGCAAACTGGAAGAGCTCCAAGAGGAATTTTATGAGCTCAACCCCACACCACCTCAAAGCCCAAGATAAGACTGTCACTCAACAAATGTTTGAATTATTCTGCACTTAAGTCAAGATCTAAGCAGTGGAATGAAGCTTTCCTGAGCATGTTTCATTATTTCTGAACCACACTTCCATTTGGACACACAAACTTTATTCATTTGAGGGGATTGAGCAAGCCTTGCCCTACTGCTGAGCTATTTACAGGACTGTTCCTCAAGCAAAAAACCCTCATCTCTGAAGATCAAAAAAGGGTTTTCCTGCAAATTTAGGTAACTGCTACATATCCCAGTACAATTAATATGTTTTTCTATAACATTCCAGGAAGTAGAAACACCGTAGTATTTCAGTGACCCACTACAGAGCACAAATATATACACAAATCCCCCAAGCAAAGAGAAACCAGATGCAAACTGTACAAGGCTACTCATATTGGCAGAAATCTCTCCATATAAAGTGGTTGCTGAGCAATTGAAAACAATGAATACATTCCTAAAATATGCCTACTTGTGCATAATTCATGAACAGAAACAAGCACTAAATCCATTGGATAAATTGTGGACTATGAATCGTTTGCCCTGCTCTAATTATAATTCCATTTCTGTCTACTAATGGTACCATAAACCATTTGAGTTTCACCCTTGTGGTTTATTGCCTCATTAGCTCTCCTTAGAAGTAATTAATGCTTTGTCAATTTACCTGACTAGAGCTCCCATGGTGGCTAGGGGTGAGATCCAATGAACTCCATGCACCCAGCAGATCTGGAACTTCTGCTCAAGTGGGAGACTTCAAGCTCTTTGGGACTGGGGCTTTCTGTGCTCTTGTCCGTACAACACCTCCCATAACAGCCCATACTTTCATACATACCTGACTATCATTTTTGAAGGCTACCATAAAATGGACTTAAATGGACTTATGGATTACTGCATTTCTAGGACAATGACATCAGGTAGAATTGTTGAGAGGACGTGTGAATTATCTGAGCCAGCTCTTTGCAGTGATGTTGTTTACGCTCATAAACCCTCTCACGTAAACAATCAGCAGATCTTGGGTTGATTTGTCTAAAGTTAATACCTTGAGACTAGCTTCACTGAAAAAACCTCTTGTTTTCACCCATTCCTCTCCTCTCCTCAGCCAGAGATCTCATTAGTCCAACAGAGGGCAATCCCAAACTTGGGCACAAAATATACTTTCAAAAACATAGCCAAGCCCCATGGTTGGATTCAAACTGGACCACACGTGAGAAATTCAATAAACATCATTTGTCAGAAGCCTTTGTCGGCTCACAGCTGTATTTATTTATAGGCTCCCTTGTTATTTATTGGTCCTTGTGCTCTATATAAAAGCCGTGCAAAGGAACAGTGGTCCTGATGCAGGGGGAAGGGGAGGCCAAGTGTTCTGCTGATTATACCAACACCAGAGTGTCTTTTCTAAGAACGAACAGCTGAGCATCTACTTCATCTCCTATCCCCTTCCTGTGGTCACTGAAACCAGTAACTGTCAAAGCCTAGTTCAAGTTGCTTTCAATTTAGCTACAAAAATCATGCTCAAGAACTCCACCAATTTGGAGACCAAGGAGGTCTCCAAAATTGGAGTGCTGTTGACTCTTCCTAAATGTAGACACACTGTGTAGATGTTAAAAACTACAGGATCTTCTCATCCAACATACAGGAACTTCTGTACCACAACCCTCTCCCTGCCATTCAATTTATCAAACCTTCCATTGGGCAATATAAAGGATGTAAAGCTCAACCAATATGATTGAGCTGTGAATAATAAAGTAGCACAGTTCTGTGCCTTCTGCTTATTACCTGTTTTGTATTAGATCCTTGAATTCAAGTTTTCAAACTGTAGACCCAGACTGCTTTAAATTACTCTGAAGCCCAGGAACATTATGGCCAAGGGGGCTGAACATCTTTGTAACTAAATCTGCCTGTTTTCTCTTGTGGCTGAAATAAAACCTTGAGAATTAGAAATTTAANGGGCAGGAAGAAAAGAAATTAAAAGACAAACCTGGTCAGTTTGTTCCCAGCACAATATAATATAAACCTCAGAAAGAACTGCTGAGCATTTAGAGGTGGGGTAAGAAGGGAATTTCCCAGATCTTCTCTTTATAGCACATTGCAAAGAAAGTTAGGGCCCAAAACCATAAATTCTAACATATGTATACACACACACACACCCTATGGACAGTATTTAGTTCTGCACACCCACAGAGAATACTCAATACTTTATAGTTCTTTGCTTCAAAGAGTTGGATCCACTGTACAAATGAACATAGCCTTATTATAGCTCCATTAACAACAAATCATACCTGCTAAGGAGCCAGCCTATTAATTAATAAAACAAATTCATTTGGAGTTTCCACTAAGGATTATGTAGTAGTTTGTAAAATGAGTAGGACACAATAAAACAACCACATAGTTATCATTCCCTCACCAAGCGCTTTAAATCTTGGGTATTCTTCTCCTTATGCCCGTATACTGAATACAGAAGCTGTAACAGAAAAGATATTCTGTAACAGAAAGAATATTCTTAAATAGAAAAAAAGCTCAAGCTCAAGAGACACTCCACAATCCATACCCTGAGGGAAGAATGAGAAGGTAACAATCATATTGGATATTATTTCCACGCAGAGAATCCTGAACAGTGAAGAAATTTCCAAGTTACAGAACAAGAAAATCTTTCATACTCTTCAACAGATCTGTCATTTCTTGTAAGATATTGTTGCCTTGCCAGTGGACTGTTCCCATTTGAAGAGTCGTTAAATACCCTTAAAGCAGATGCTGATTGCCCTCAGAAACAGAGAGTTTGGAAAAGACACTGTGGTTGGAAATATGCTATCTGAAAATCTAGCCATGCTCCCAATGAGGTACACAGCAACCTCAGCTACCAGTGGATCAGGTCAGATGAGCTGCTCCTGTGAGCCAGATGCTGGTGTCAGTCTCACGAAAATCCACTGCAACTCCACTGCAGAAACAGGCAACATTCCAGAGGTATCCTAATGGGACTAAGATCATAGACCTGCCTTCTGCTAGGAAACTGTTTTGGCTTACTTTCTATACATCCCATTGAATATGAATTACATCTCCCTGCCATTCCATTCCCATTAAACTGATTTCCATGAAATGCAATCTTTGTTTCTTAAGGATTATGGATTTCTTTTCGGCCAAAATACGTCAAGCCTTGTTCTTCTGGAGACTTAGTGGCAGTTCCTGCATTCCCCACTGCTTGTATGCTTTGGCAGAAATTGGCAGCAACACACGAGAACTCTTTGGCTAGGATGTGGGAGGGCAAGAGCACGGTTTGAAGAAACACTGGCTGGTAAAGCTTCATGTTGTCTTTGGCAGGTGTGCATTTTGTGAAACAAAAGGCTTAGGCAGGCTCTGCCAGAGCAGTGGCCTGGGATGTTACTTGGAAAGGGAGGCAGAAGGTGGCCCTTGTGTATTTGCACCACAGGAGAAAGAACTCCTTTTACAAGGGTTGATCCTGGACTTTTAAACAGCATGGCAGAGAGAGCAAAGACAGTCCTTTCTTCCGTGAATTACCAAATCCAAGGTATTCCCAGTGATGCCCAGCAGAAAGGGAATACCTGCAGTGATGCAATCTTATAGGCATGGATATCCTGGTTTACACACACTGCCTCAAATGCCAAGAAATGTCTACATTCTCCATTCTCCACAAATTTGCTCCCAGAATGAACCTTTGAGTCAATGTGGCAGTTTCCATCATTAACTCAGGACCTCCCCAGCTTGAGTCCACTCAAATTTAAGCATCCAGAGAATTTAGAACTGCCCCTTCCCATATCTGCAAAACTGATGTGTAAATTCACAATTGCATGATTTTGAAGGTCGGTCACAGGATCTTAAAAACAAAGAGAAAAATAAATGAAGAGCAAGCAGTACTTTTGGATTCCAAAAGAACAAAGTGGGGACTATTTTTATCCGCCTTCTCTTTTTTCAGCCATTACCATACTTAGGGAACACTTTCAGGCTATTCTCTGCCATGATCAAGACCAGCAATATGACCCTTTAGTTAATGATAAGGTTTTAATGAAATTCCAAAGAATGACACACCCTAAGTACTGAAAGATTTAATAACACTAAAGCAGATGCAAAACTAACATCACTTTTTCTTGTCAAGCCAAAAGAGATGACAGTAGCTCACGTGGACTTAATTTTATTTGGTTTGCATACCCTGCAGGGCAATTAAATCATTCCGTTTGCAGGCTGAACACTGCATGAAATTATACACAAGACAGATTCTTGACTGAAATTACATGAAAGTTATATACTGAAAGATCTGAGCTTGGGGCTTCAGCTGCAATCTTGTAACCCAACTTTGTTTTCTTCTAGTAGTAGGAAAAGATGCCAGAAAATAGGACAACAATGCAAGAGGAGCTGGAAAAAAATGCATTAAGGTGGACAATATCACTGTACGACTTTTTCCACCAGGAACTGTTGCCTGTGCTTTTCCCCACCAGGAAATTAAACATCTTAGATAAGACAGTGAATAATTCTCCCGTGGAAATTACAAGGGCAAAAGGAGGCAGAAAACAAGAGCAAAAGCTCAAGCTGTCTGCATGCAGTTGCCAGTGGATTTTTAATGACACCACAGAGAAACAGACACTATTTGAGGTCTTTTAGTGACAGCAATTGTCAGTCATCAGTGTGTTTACCTGTCAAATGAACAACACTGTTTGGTTTAGGGGTTTTTTTGTACAGAGGGAAGGATGGAGACCTGGAGACTACTATCATCCCTGTTATTCAGAACATCGGATGCTGTCACAAATTATGCAGACATGAATACTGATTTTCTGGACCTCCCATAGCAAACAGCAAAAAGGATTCCAATATATTTTAGTGCCAGCCACTACCAGTAATGCTATTAAAAATAAGTGTACAGACATAGCACTTATTTTGTCCTTTTCAGCACCCTCCTTTTAAGCTAGCACTTGTTGCTGGATGAAAGCAGATGAAAGAGTTCATTTACCACCATGTTAAGCCAGCCTCAAATAGGATTTTTGGCAAGGGTTTCTTAACAAGACGTTTAAGGAAGCAGATCCAGCAGCAGAATGAACTTGCAAGTAGTTGGTGTCATAACGCCTCAAGTGAGTCAGAGATCTCTTTGTCTGAAAGCTTAAGTTCCCTTTGTCTGAAGGAAAGATTTACGCACACATTTTCAAAAGCAGCAAAGTAATTAAAAGACAAATTCCTTTTGAATTCATCAGCGCACACCACACAAGCCACTTCTTACCTATCTCTTCGCTACAGTTACTTACATTATTGATTATCATTAGCTAAATTAAGTCCTTTTGGATATAGGTTCACAAACAACCCACCTCTCCCCCAGCCTGTATCCTGAGTTTACTGCTTACAAGCAGTTGAGAGAGGATTGTAGACAAATATGCTTTATGGGGTAAGAATAGAGAGGAGTGGGATGATCCCAAGGTCAGTGCTTTCCCTGGAAAATGTTAACCAAACACTGTAAACAGAAGTTCCACAGTAAATTTCAGGCTCTGTAAGGGAGGAGCTGGTGGCCAAGCTAAGAGGCATAGAGTGCATATAGCAAGGAAAATGGGGCCTGAGGCAATGGTTAAAACCTCACTATTAATTCAGACATGCCATAGTCGAATATATTAAACATATTTATACATCCATCTCTACTGAAATCAGTAAGAGATGGGTACCTGATTACATCCAAAGAACTGGACTTCCATCTGCTGACTTTTAATGAGGCTCAAACTTGTGTGTTAGTCATGAGAACAGTGTATGGAGCCTGGGGAAAATGACCTGGGTGCCCTTGAAAAGGTTAACTCTGCTCAGTCTTTAGGACAAAAAGGGTTAGTTTCCAGATGGGAGGTAGGGAGGAGCCATGGTGTTCAACAGGAGTTGTGTAGAACAAAGCCTGCAGGTGAGTGCACTGGAAGCTGGTTTTTATTCAGAGGATCTAATTTAAGGCATTCTTCAGCTATGAGAATACTGCTACTGAAAATACACCTCCTCTTTGGGCAGCATGTGGAGAGAGAACCAGTCCTCACCTGGAACACCAGCTTTGCAATGCTTTCCTTCATTCAGAGATTGGATCCCTCAGAAACTGAGGCTGCAACACTCCCAGGAGCCAGGTCAGGTTCTACAGGGATGCTGAGCTCCTAGCAGCTAGTGTGAGGAACAAGGAGGTTCACATGACACAGGTCCCACAAAATCCCCCCCCCCTTTCTTTGTCTCAGTCATGGCTTCAGCTGACTGCATCCAGGTGCACAGGAGACATTCTAACCTTCCTTAAGCCTTCTTCCAAATGACTTTATGATGTATGGAGATTGCTAATAATTGCACTTTAAAAAAATTCTACAAATTACAGGAATTGCCCTTCATATCTAACAAATACCTGAGTAAAACAAACCTTTTGTGGGTAGCTGTGAAATACCTCAACCATCACAAAATATTCATAATAATCTTTTATTGTCACAAACAGAACAGCACATCTGTTGATAAGGATCAGGTGTGTGGGATGGTGCAGAGAAAGTACATCTCTTGGGGCACTGAGGTGGTTCTGCAACCGCGAGGAAAAATGAGAGAGGAACAACAGAGCCAGCAGTTCTCTTGGCAAACATCAATTTTAACTAGAGTGTTTGCTGTGCCAGAGGCGAGGTGGCAATCACACCATTTCCTTACCTTGAAGGGGTGTGAGGTGAGCTAGTTAATGTCTGCAGAGTCAAAGCAGACTATTATTGCTGGGGTATTATGTCCTACCAAGTTTCTCTGCGCAGTAGGACAGGGAACACCGAGCGGAAAATTGCAAATGTAATAGCTGAAGTTATTCACTTTACAAGTTACCTCAATGTTTTTCTTTTCAGCTGTCAAAGTGCTTTATAAAAAGCAGCTCAGCTAAGCAACTCTCACCCTCTACAATTTGGTTTTGTTTGCTTCCTAGCCTGGAAATGGGCGTCTCTTGTCTTTATTTCATTTCCAAGTCAAGCCTGAAAAGAAAAATGCTTGTAGAAAAATCCTGTAATTACTGGATCTGATTTTCATTTGAACTTTTGCTTCATTCGTATGGTACCAACAACTTCTGAAATGCAATGAAACTAATGTAATTACAATTTATATGGAAGAATGAGTGGGAAAGTCTTTAGTGGGAACATATATGATAGACTGTATATCCATAAGAGAAAAAAAAAGTACTTACAGGATTAATACAGAGCCGTTGGAACTGTAATATATGAACCAGCTTTCCTGAAGAACCCAGCCTCCATTTGGGCATTAAAATAAGTGGCTAGATTTTCAAAACTCCCTAGCTTCCACCATGCTGAGCAATTTTGATTATCTGGCCATAAAAATGTCTCAGTGAGAACTGCTGGGTGCCAAGCACTTTTGGAAATCTGGGCTCAATTGTGGGCTCTGAGCATTTAAGAAACCACTAGCTCCAAATGTAAATAGTGGTTGTATGAAGCAATGGGTGAAAGTCATATAAGAGGCATGTATGTGTCTGAAAGTATGTGTATTTTCTTAGCTTCCCTTAAACATCAAATCTGTATCCTACTCCTGCATGTTACCATGCAAAAAAATTCAATCATGTTGCAAGTCTTTCTTCTGAAATGAAAACAAGCCTCAAAATTCAACTGTGTCCTAAATAAATTCTCCTTCAATGCATAATCTCACAGGTAAATTATGAGGATGCTCCTTAACTTTCTGTATTCATCCAAATGATGCAGGATGGTGCCAGCAGAGGATAAACTTAATTACCATTGCAGGAGGAGTCATAAAGTCATTAAAAGCAGGACTATGATGTACAAGTTCATCACACATCTGAAAGTGACACTTCCTTTCCAATCCCACCAGAAAAACAAATGCACAAAGAACTAATATGACTTGAAACAACAAACACTGAAGTCTAACACACCAGTGAGTGCATGTTTATGGGCCAAGCAAGGCCTGCACCACTGCTCTTTTCAGCCACCCTGAGCCTGTGTGGATTTGCTTGTAGTTACCCGGTTGCCTCAGACACCAGCTCACCAGAGCCCAACTTCTCTGGACAGGTCTAGTAAAGTCAACTCTTTCAGCAGTGACATTTAAAACTTGTCAGTCACCACTCCTTTTTTCTGAGCTATGTAACCAAAATGGAACAGAAAGAGCATTATGTGATCTAGATGGCCAGTGGCATAAAAAATTTTGAATACTTAAGAAAAGCCTCTGAAACTGTTTGTAAACAACTTACAGCTTGAAATATATTCATATGCAATATTTGCTAGTGTTTTCCAGTGACAGACATAATTATATAAATGTTTATGGAATACCGATAGGTAAGATTTGACAAAATTGTCAACATTTTTCTTACAAATAGTTTTCCCATATCAATTTGAAGCTGTATTACAATAATGTTGTACTTAACTCCATCATCTTCAATAATCTACAAGAAAGTGAGTAAGTATCAGCTGATTCGGAAAGCTGCAAAGCATTTGCCATCACTTTATGAAGAGATACTTTCTACTAACACTTCATGCCACTCACTTTGATTTTGTAGAAAAAAAAAAGGGAAAAAAAAAAAAGGGAAAAAAAAAGTAAAAAAAAGGAAAAAAAAAAAAAGGAAAAAAAAAGTAAAAAAAAAAAAAAAGTGTTGTTCAGTGCCCCCAAGGGACTCTGCAGCTTGGTATAGATGCTGCTAATCTCAGTGGTCAGGCCAGAATCACAAAAAGAAATCAAACTCCCCACACTGACAAAGCATCATTAAACATTAAATTAAGCTGGCAATAATTAGCAAAGCATTGGTTAGTAATTTAATGAGAAAGGTGGACACAGATAAAAGGAGGTAAAACAGGAAGACAAAAGATGAGTGGTAAAAGAAAGAGTGGCATGAAACATTTTCTTCAATTGCTTTTCATGCTTTTAGAAGAGAATACACAATTCAATGAAGTAACATGAACAAAGAGTATATTTTTGTTCCAATAAACGCTTCATTTCCCTCAAATCTGGATAGCAATGCTTCCTCTTTCAAAAGTGCCTCCTATTGACTGGTAATAGTTAATCCCCTCATTTTTAGGTGACTTTGCTGAAGGGGGATGGAGGGGAATCAGGAAAAAGGGTTTTGTTACTTATTTTACTTCCTTCACTGTTCTCCAGGAGCTTATGAAAAGTATATTTTTACCTGTACCAAGTTTGCCAACAACTGTGATTTAAATGGAAATGCTGGGGGAAAAAAAGGCAACTTTTACGTGTGTGACCATTTCTAAATTAAAACAATGAAACTTCTGTGGTGAAAGCTTTGGCTAGCATTGTTTGCTCCCCTCTCCTCCAGCCCCTGCCTCTCCTCCTCTTCAGGTGCTTAAGAAATCAAGTGGCTGTTTTGTGCTTCAATGTAGTAGCTCATAAGACAAATGGATCAGATAGTGCAGATTATGCCCTTTAGGCCTTTACAACCCAAAACAATTTTTCCTTTTTAACTGTGTAAGCCAAACATTTCTTCAAAGCACAACTATTAAGCTACACGAAACCCTCTCATCTGTATCAGTCAGAGAGTAACACTCATATGCCAGAAGCAGATTGGTGCACTCCCACTCACCAGCTTTAATGAGGATGAGAAACTGTCTGAAGTTCAAGTGTGCAAAGCATTTGGAAATTTTCTCTTACTACTGCTGTAAACTGTTCTCAATATGGACTGTTGGATAGAAAGGGCTTCTAGACAGCAGCATGATTTCACGTGCAGAGTGACTCAGCAAGCAATCCAAGTGTGCTCCACAATCCAAAACAGGCTGGGCTCATGGTGCCTGCTCAGATCCCTGTGCAGCGTGAGACATCCATGGGAGTGCAACACAGCCACTGCTTCTCCCATACCTGTGACTGTTCAGCAACTGCAGCAAAACTACAATTCCAGAAAGGCTGTTGAATGTCAGGAAATCCTGGGCAAACAGGCAGAGCACAAAGTTCCTTTCCATTTATAAACAACATTTCAGGACAAATCAGATATATGGTAGCCCACACTGACAGTTATAGGGCACAGATTACGAATGATCCTCACTTGAAAAAAGGAGCCCTTGGCAGTGCAGCATGGATGGCCCTCGTGTGCTTTCTTGGCACAAATAAACATGCGCTCACTGTGTTCCATTCTGCACAAATGGCCAGATTTTCAGAATGGCTAAGCTGCCTTTTAAGGTGACTAGACAGATTTTTGGAATTAGTTAAACCCATCTGATGTGTCCTGGATGGAGAAAATATTTTGAATCCTTGTTTATTCGCCCAGGTGAGAAGTGAAGCCTTCAGAAAATGTGCTCCCCTAACATCAGATGGCAGTCAGAAACATACTTTGTTTTGGCATCAGACAAACTAAAACCTTTTAAATCAGACCTCTCTAGTACTAGTTTACTTTCCAACTTCTACTGGACCAGAATGTTCAAGGTAAACCATCAATTTCTCTTTTTACACTTCATTGCTACTTTTTGCATTGAATTGCCTTGTAAGTCCCATAGAAGGGAAAAGGTCAGGACGCAGGTTATTTACCTATTCTTGCAGTTCAGAGCTATTCTGTTTTATCTAGGAGGTAGGTTTCAGTAGTGACTGACAGGATGTATCATATATAATCCTGTTCAGTGTGGCTACAGTACCTTCTCTGAAGGGAACTCTGAGGAAGCAGCAACTCCCACGATGGCTGAGCAGAAGCTGTGGGCAGCAGCTGCTGTGCTCCACACCCCCTTCATTCAGTGGGGACCTACAGAGACACAAAAAATCACACAGTTGCTCCCAGCATTGCATAGCACAGACTTC
The DNA here is from genome assembly GCA_013389925.1 of Aegithalos caudatus. Classification (NCBI taxonomy): domain Eukaryota; kingdom Metazoa; phylum Chordata; class Aves; order Passeriformes; family Aegithalidae; genus Aegithalos; species Aegithalos caudatus. The sequence goes on along the minus strand of WEIU01023061.1, from coordinate 365,259 downwards.
CAGCAGATTTCTGGGGAAGAAAAGAGAACAGATCTTTTGCCTCATCCCTGTCTGTGCTTCTATCATGTACTTTTCACACACAGAACCTCACCAGGCTCCCTCTCCCAGACCTGGCAGCAGGTCTGGCTGGTTCCCTCTGCACTACCTAAGAGGAAGGGCCATGAAACTACCAGGGGTTAAACTTGCAAGTACTTTCTGAAGTGCCTATGAATATATGCAGATTCCTATTTTTTAAAAACCTGGTCACACTACTCTCAAAAATGAGCACATTTACTAGGAACTATTTTTTACACTACAGTACAATCATGCCTATATCACTAAACAGAAAGTCACATGAACACAAAAGTGATCTGCCTATCAAAAGTGCAGCCTGGTGACAATTTGCTTCATTTCATTTAGCTTTGTTTCATCTTTATCTCAAGAAAACAAAAAAAGCATTTATCATCTCAGTACATTCTTTCATCTTAGACATGCTAGGTCAGAGCCATAATGCTGAGAATGGATCTTTTTTTAAAAATTGTTTTAATACTTATTAATAATAAATGTTATGGAATTATATGTAGAATTAATTAGAGGCTCATTGTGGATGCAAAAGAAATGTTATGAGATGTGCTATATTTATGTATGGATGCTGTTGATAAGCAAAGATAAAGGCAAAGCTACTTTTAGTGTTTACAGAAAATAAAATTTGTGTACATACATAAATATACGTGCCTGTAAACAGCATGCAGAGGGAATTTGTTTCTTTGGGTGTTCATCAGCATGAGCACCAAGAGACCTTTCAGAACATCTTCAGACTCCTTTAGAGCATCTGAGTTTCACCATCCAAAAATAAAAATTACATCAAACCACTAACAGCCTTCCAAAATTTAATCAGCTATGCATTCATGCAATTTCAGTGTATAAGACTCCATTTTATTCTGAATTTCAGTTCTGTATCTCAGAGTCCATTACTCTGCCCATTTTTCCTTTCATTAAGTGCACAATTATAAAAAAATCTATTTTTGAAAAATCTCCATGCAAATGTCTTACAAAAATATGAAAATGCAAATAAAACCACCAAGATTTCAATTGCAGCAGAAAAAAAAAAAAGGAAAAAATTTTCTAAACTGTCTTCCATCTTTTACTGTAATTGTTCTTCCAAACTACACTGATTTCTTTGTTTCTGATTATCACACAATGTTCTTAAGCAGGATTTGTAAAGCTGTGCATAAGATTTGACAGAAAAGAGAGAACGTGAAGTGCGAATTTAAGTTGGCCCAAACAGATATCTAAATAAATGGCCAAGAATTTGTTCAGAAAATAAAAATTATTTCAAATCTGCCCCAAATATCTATGCATTTTTCACAACATTTACGTACACGGGATCCTATTTCAATGGTTTTCAGAGGCAGCAACATCATCTGCATTTAGCAGTTAGCTGCCAGCAAAGAGCCGTGATGGATTTGCAGTGTATATTTCTTTCCTATCTATTTTTGAACACTGCAAACATTGACGGTACCTTTGAATTCGATTTCCTCTGTCACTGGCTTTTAACCTGAGAGAAAAAGGAATATGAGCCCTTCTCTCTTGTGTACTTTCATGATTTGAGATATATGGAGGCAGAGGGTCTGTTTAATGGGAAATTATTTCCTAGTATTTTCTGCCTTGCTTGGATTTCCTTTCTTTCTAGTATTTTTAGATCCCAAGATAAAAAACCCCTTGGTTTATTTGTGTTGTAAGACAATCCACCAAATAAAGCACGGATCACTGGGAGACTTTCTTCAATGAAAGGTCCAGTTTAACTGGTTCACTTTTAATTTAATGAATGGCTCTTTCCCTCAGACAAGGAGAAACCGCCACAGACATTTACAAAGACACAAAGCCAACACTGGGCTGTTTTATGTTAGTGTCTTTTCTTAAAACATTTGTTTTTAACTTGAAATGTTCAAGGCAAAACTTGCAGATACAAATCCTTCCCCTTATAGAAACAAAAGTGTTTATATAGCCCACGGTAAATAAACCCTAATTAAATGTATGCATCAATTATATTCTTTTATACATTTTATTATTTGTTTCCAGAATGTAAGATAATATTTGATGGAGACTTATAGCTAAATCTTTATCATATAGCAAATGCCATTTTTCTTTTGAATGTTACATATCATTTGCTTCTTTAGAAGGCTATCATGTCTGATAGAGGCAGCTTCTTAACATAAATCCAGTACAACTTGCTGTCCTGTTCAGATGTATTTTGACATAAAACATAACCATTTCATGCCATCATTTGCTGCCTCTAGTTTAGTCCAGTTGGTAATTACTGCATATTTCTACAAAACATTATTTCCGCTTTTCCTCCTTCTGCAAAGTTAAAATGCAAAAATTTCAGTGAATGTAACAGAAAGGGAGGAGGAAAAGGGGAAAAAAAAGGGAGAAAAAGAAAAAAAAAAAAAAAAAAAAAAAAAAAAAAAAAAAAAAGAAAAACGAGAAACAAGAAACAGGCCATCTAATATAGTCCAGAATTTTTTCATTGTTTTTACAGAGGTTTACAGTGAAAAAGGAAAGAAAAATTCATATTTTTGTTTTCTGCCTTTCTAGTGGTTTGTGCTTGTTGTAGAAATAAAGTATTACAAATAGAAACCAGAGAGAAAGAAAGGGGGGGCCGGGGGAAAGCTCGTTTAGTTTCCCTTTTTCATTTCCTTTGCTGGAATCCTGGTTTGGAACATCTGAAGACAAAAAGGATTTCAAAGTTGGATGTTTTGGTGTTTAAAGGAGCCCTTAAAGCAGCCGCGGGCCGGGGTTCGTGGTGTCACAGCGGCCCCTGGAGGCCGCGGGCCGGGGCACGGTGACGGCTCGGCCCGGAGCTCCCACATGATCGCAAATTGCTCACAAAACGCTCTTCCCCTTCTCCCCTTCAGACCCCTTCAGTTGGGGTCTGACCTTGGCCGATTCCCAGAGATTTTAGTCTGCTACCTGTGGAACTAGCGAAGGTGGCAGCATGTAGGGACAACTCCGGTTGTTAAAGTCTGCATGACCAAACTGCTTTGGTTTTGTCCTTGTAGCTTAACCTCATAATTATAGACTTCACATACGTATTTAAACTCTTATGTTTAACAGCACATACTAATGTAGAGACAGTGTTCACCGTGTAAAGCAAAGTCCATCATATTTGTATATAATTGTTTTTTAAAATGTACTGAATACAAACCTGGTAGTCATATACAGATCTAAATACCTGTATTACATGACTGCCAATTCCAGTTTGGTTCGAAGTTGTGAAATTCAGTTACTTTTCTGAGAAACAAATATATCAAAAGTGTAGTAGACTATCAGGATCCATTCTGTTGCTTCATTAAGACACAATTCAATATGCAAAATATCCTGGAGAGTGCAGACCAGAAAATGAATCATTCTGGTTTTGAGATGAGTGTATCTGTTGATCCCAAGTCTTTTGTTTATCTGATAAAAATAGCTGTAGAGGCAGAGAGACTTCACTATAGTATTTTAACATTTAAACATGTGCAATCAATTGCAAATTTGGGCCAATATATCCACAATTTTTGTTGTTATAAAATTTAAGTTATTGCATTCACAGTTCTTCTTAGTATTGTTTAAATGCTTCCTTCCAAAACCGTTCTTTTGGGAAAAGTGGATAGAAGCTCACTGCAGCTGCAAATCTGACTGTTTAAGTTTTAGATTACTAGCACACTTATACTTATTTTCAATAGTAAAGAGAATATTAGGCTCAAGAATTCTTAGTTGGATATTTCATGTTCATATCCATAACTTAGATACTTCATGTGATTTTGACATTTCTGATAACTTTTTCCTCTTCTGTATATACTTAAAGAAAATTTAAATACACATTAAATAGATTTAATATTTTGGTATTTCAAAATGCTTACCTAAAGTAAATATTAATAATAATAATAAAAAGTTGTTCCAGTGGGAACCTATACAAGTATTGTACATCCTTGATATGATCCTGTTATATTGGACAACAACAAAAAAAAAAAAAAACCAAACTAAAAAATGGATGCAAAAACATCCATTTGTACTTACAGTGATGTTTTTAAAGAATCTGTAGAATTTAAACAAGGTTTAATATAGAATCAGTGGAGGTGTCTGCCTGGAATACTGTCTGAGGAGTTACAAATGTAACAAGACGTGCACATGTCAAAGTATTTCAAACTGTTGACAAAATCATGAAGTAGAAAAAAATCCACCTCTGTCAGATAAAAACCACCATAACTTGTCACTCATGCAGTTATGAATATACACAATGTCCATTTTCCTTTCACACCAAGCACAGAACAAGCTCCTCATCACTCAGTTCTGACACAGCCAAGACCTGCATTTCTTACTGCAACGGCCCCTGGATCCAACCTAGGCATTGTTCTGGGAAGGACACAGTAGATCCCACTCCTTCCATCTGACCTCCCAGCTTCTGAGCAAGTTCTGTACTTCCTAAACCTGCCAGGAGAAAAGAAACTGACTCAGTGGCTCTAAATCAAATAAAAGCAGACCACCACGGAACCCTGGAAATCATTTGTAAAAACACCTTTAGTGGGGGTTTAATGAAAAGTACTCTTCCACTGGGAGCAGGAATTTTTTGGTCTCCAACAGTCATTTAAATATCAGATGGAAATTACAAACTAAAGTAACTGTACTTAAACCAGCTGGAAAATACAGGAGAGATTTTTCTGAGAAAATATGTCAAATTCTGATTCTACTTCCCCAATAGCCAATGCTCTGTCTGGACAGAAAAATTACATTTGTATATAGTACACATTTGTATATATGTTTGTATATACATTTGTATATATTCTGGAAAATATATTTACCCCCTTTTTGAGGAAATTAAAGAGGATTTTTTAGGGCTGTGACACAAACCAACAAAAGCCAGGAAATGCAGTGTTAAGACTGACGTGTTCTTACCTCTCTCATCATTGTGCTTTTTCCCCACAAAATGCACTCAACAATAGTGTGAGGCAAGTGGGGAATATCAGTCTTAACTTACATTTCCTGGCTTCTTTCAGCTGCTGTCCAAAACCTTACAGTTGTTTAGACAGAACTGAGTTCCTTTGTATTTCAAGTTTGTGTTGTGCATGCAGAAACACAAAATGCATCTAATTATGAAGCCAATAAAAGACTGAATAAGCAACTTTTTGCTGCGCTAAGAAAAAAGCATAAACCATGGTTTTATTTCTATGTTAGGAATGTGGAAATAACTAACAGGAATAGCTACCAATGAGAAACAAACCCTTTTCTGACATTAATGCCACAATACTATGGACTATTTAACATCACAGAGCATTTTGGATTACATTATTTACCAAGGACACCAATGTGATGTAAAAAGAAGGCCTCAACATCTAAAGATTTTTGTTTAAGAGTACAGTTGGTGAAATATCCAGGCATATTTGAAGTAAGTTTCCAAAAGAAGACAAGCTACAGAGGGAAAAATGCAAGGAAAAAAAAAAAAAAAAAGGACAGTTTGAATGCTAACACAATTAGTTTAGTGCTTAATACTTCAATAATACTGAGTGATGAAAGACTGAACATACAGGTTTTCTCCATGTTGATTCTCTGCAAGTTCTTTTGCATATTTTCTTCTGCAAAATGTTTAAACTTTAACTACATTTTAGCATTTGAAGCATGATATATGTGCATGTAAAACTTCCCAGTGTGTACATAGTTATTCATTAAAACAAGCTTTATGACACTCTCAGTAGTTAATTTCTGCATTTTTAAGGTGCATGCAAAAAGTTGTGCGGGATTTTTTTAATGCATTTTGGTTGGATTTCATTGAATGTGTTGTACACCTTGACATTTTAGGTACTTTAATGGGGGTTTTCTTAGTTACAAAAACGTTCTTGAAAGAGAGGTTGAGAAGGGGGGAAATCCTTTTAGGAAAAAAGAGGCGGGCGGTATGGCTAAAAGGACTTTATTTTCTAAAGCTCAAATTCCAAAGGAGGAAGACGGGGAGAAATAGGAACTGAAACTAATTTACCTGCATTCCTTTGTCACTGCTTGGCCCTTGACTAGTAAATGATTCCTTTCACTAGCCAATAAAACCAAATCAAAAGCAGGCTTAGGGAGCAGAGGGGGAAGGGGGTAAGAGAGTAGATGAGAGAATCAACTCAAACTTTGACAAAAAAAAAAAAAAAGAAAAAAGGAAGAAAGCAAACTCACTCCTCTTGCTTTCCAGAAGCTCTCAGGAGCTGTATGCCTGACTCCTTGTGCTAACTTCCCAGCATTAGCCCAGCACAAAGACATTCCCTACCTGCTTTCTTGCAGCACTAGCTAAGGTTGTTCCATTGTTCCCCGGGAGAGATAGAGCTGCTTTTGTCCATGCCATGCTGGTCCCGGCCCTGCCAATTTAGGTACAGTGGGAGGCCTGTACAGCGGCTTTGGAGGGGAATGGTATCCCAGAACGGGTTAGACACAGACCTGATGCCTCAGCAGCGGATCTGTGCGACCTGGGAAATGTTCACTTCAAAGCAGGGACGTTCAGTAACACGACAGCAGCACTGAGAGCTCTGAGGATGAGAGCCTGCGATGGTGGACGCTGTACAAACACGTACCCTGGTATCTTCTCCCCTAGAGCACTTCGCATTCTAGAGGAGCAAGACGAGTTCAGAGAAGGACACACAATGTGTTTACAGGGTCAGATTTTCAAACATGCTCACATGCTTAAGGTTTATTGAAGTCTGCTGAAAGATACTTTGAATTCTGATTTTAATTTTTACCCTATTAATTATTTTTAATAAATGATTGGTGGGAAAGAGGCAAGATAAGCACCTCAAAATCAGACAACAGAAAGTACAATATGGAAATTCATTGTTCTTGAAACCACTACATCGTATTTTTAGCATCAAAGGGGCTTCCTCAGAGCTCAGTATGTAGTATTTTTCAGAACTGGATTTTGTTTTCTTCTTTCATGCCTCTCTTGACTAAAGAGAAGAGTTGATTAGAATGACAAGGAGGCAGTAAAGAGCATAATGAACAGAAAAGCCAGATAGATCACTCAGTAACACACGCATCCTCAAGTGGTTGTAGTGCTGCCAAATACAAGTCAGGAGGTACAAGCACAAGTGGAAATAATAGCTTTGCATCCTATCAAGGTCAGGATAATTTAAAACGATGTATTTTAACTTTAAGGCATTCCATTTTAATTTTAAGGTGTTACAAGTCTGTGGAGAGAGATGCAGGGACTGTGTCAGGCAGAAGCAGAGCCTACCAGCTGCTCCAGCACCCTACGTGTGCTGCTTCGCCAACACTCACAACAAGCCCTGAGGACTGCAAACCACACAAAGATGTGGCTCAGCAGCAGAGCAGAAATTAGACCAGATTTTACCAAGATATCAGCCCTAAATGCTCTCCATAAGCCTGTGGTACCTCTACAATAGGGGTTAAGATACAGTCACAGACAAATACTTACCTATGTTCTTCCTGCCTAAATTAGTGGGTTGTGGCTAGATGACCTATATTCATCTCCATGGCAGAGGAAAACATCAGTGTGAGCACAGCCACGCAGTATTGTTGTCTATATCTGCACCGTAAAATACAGAGGCTCACCTTGGGGAACTTGGATGAACTTCCTTACCAGGGCAGAAGGAGAGCTGCCTCAGGAGATCAGGACAGTTCTAGCAGTGGTCAATCAGCAAAATCTTTTTAAACTTTCCACCTTAGGGAAAAGCTGCCTCAAATTAGTTCAGAATTCAAACAGCAGGTGAAGCAAGCATTCTTTCCCTTTCAGCTTTCAGGGGTAGGCAACAGTCAAGATTCACATTAAGCAGTGTTTGGAATTTCATGCAGAGTACAGGGTATTTAATCTAATTAACAGCAAATGTAACACATACAATAAAGAATTTTAAGAATTCAAAGTTTCCCTTTCTATAGTATGCATACACACACACATACACCAGGTTTTACAGTCCTGCTTTCCCAGATACTCAAGAAATGCGACACAAATAGAGCTGTAGTTTTGAACAACTTGTTATGATGTTTAATAGGGGAAAAAGAGTACAGTAATTATCAGTGTGACAGAAGACTTCAGGAGCTCTGGGTAAGATAAAATGGGTGTACTGTAGCACCAAAGGGCCAATGCTCTGTAACAGAGGGTTCCATTTATAGTGATGAAGAAATAGAAAACTGAAATTCCTTGGTGCAGCTTGATGCTGCTCCAAGGCAGGTGTACACACTTCATGGTGTGAACAAAGAACAAGCTGTGGTGCACAAAGCACTCAAATATCAGACAGGATAAATCTTAGTGATATCAGTCATAATTCCCAGAGGGTGTAAGAGCTGAGTGACATAAAGCCCCAGAACCAGTGCAGTGACACCTATATATAGATTTATTCTGAAAATGACTGAGACATCTGCCAGCTCAGACATCTGCATTCACTGGGGTTCCAAATGTGGACAGCAGAAGCTCTGGACTGCTGACAACCTCAGTCAAACCCCACGGAAACAAGGCTGCAAAAGAAAATTATCACAGAAGAAAACCCATGGAACATGGGGTCACACTTCTTCCTGGTGTCTCAAAAATACATTACAAAAGTTCCAGCTTTTCAGTGCAGATGTTAATAATTATTTTTTTTCCTTCTGTCAGAAGACCTTGACCAGATTTATGCATATGTCAGATATTCAGATTCATATGGAGGAATGGTAATGGGCAGGAAAAATTACTATTTAAAAGCAGATTAAATCAATAGGAAACTATGATGTCTGTAGCCTACCTGAGAGAAGGTGTTAGGAGCTTGGTTCAAATGAAAGTCACTAAGCCCATGGCAGAGCTGTGTAATGCAAATATGAACAGCTGAAGGAACTGAAGTCATGAAAATCCAATGGGAATGCTGGGAAAATCTTAGACATTTACTCCAACGAAAGAAATTGTGAAAAGATGAAGTATATAAGAAACAGGTAAAAAAAACACCCTCTTTTGAAAATAAATTACTATACACAGGAAAAGCATTGCCCAGACAACCAAATTCAGTCCAGACTGAGACACTGCTCTATTAAGCATGGTACATATAAGAAATCCTGGCCTCGTCTTGAAGTATTTGCATTTAAGATGATGAAAGGAATTCATAAATGCTGAATAGTTGGGATGTTCTATGGTCTGTTTGCAGACAGACCATGAACAAAAACAGGGATGGAAAAAATTAAATTAATCAGGAGAAAATATGCACTATTACTTATCCTAGCAGACCTCAACAAAGCCAAGGACTAGGGGTTTTTTCACAATACACCACTGATCGATTACAAGTATTTTTAACAATATCAGTGTACAAATATGCATTTCTTTGTGCATTCTTGGACACTAACTCAGAAGGTGGAGTGAGTCAGTCATCAAGTGTAGCTGTAGGAACCTCAGTATATTTAAGGCCTCTAATTTTTCCCACTGAATTCTGCAAAGTTTTTAAGACTAGCAAATTACAATAGTATTTTGCTTTGTGAAATAATCTTCCTTGCTCTCCCTAATCTCTTTGTCTCCACAAAGTCTATAATTTAATGGAGCAGGATGCTTCAAAATATTGCCAGGGCCATTATCTCTGGTGGTATTAATAAACTTGCCTCCAAGACACGCCCATACTCACATTCCCACATGCACCCACTTCACATGGAAGGCACAGAGAATGCCTCAGCCCCTGCGGGCAATGAAAGAAACAGTGCTAAAGAAGAAATAGGTAGGGCATGGCAAACACGTGAAAAACCACTCTCATATCCACGAGAAAGCAGGCTGAGCAGCCCATTTGCCAAGCTCTAAGTTTCCTGGAGCAAACAAGTCGCAGGAAACTCCTCAAACAAGCCAGAGCTGGCCACACAAAAAGCATAACCCCTCCCTTTGGTTGTTGCGTTGATAATGGGGCAATCCCTGGCCAGAGGGCTTGAGGAATAGGAAGGCAGGAACAGGAAATTTCAAGATCCAGTTCATTGAATACCATAGTGAAACACTGGCTACCAGAGCACAGAAAAATACCTACCCCCATGACCTTGCCCTGATCTAAAAGCATGAACTAGATGGTTCAGGGAGATAAACTCTTCTCAAAAATGCATAGAAGTGGTTTGTCATTCACCCATAATTTGTCTACTAAATACACAAATGCACAGTAAATTAATACAGGCACAGACAGGGAGGCAAGCAATGAGCACCTCCATCTACACAGGTAGCCAGTTAGCTCGCCCCAGTTTGCTTTTTTGGTACCACAGAAACAGGAGATGAGGCTGGTCAGCCACAGTCATACCTGCAGGAGGAAAACACCACTGATTCTGACACCAGTTCTGCTCTGAGCTGCAGTGCAAGTTCTTATTCACTGAAAACAATAGACACAACACAACCCTTGGGCCAACCTAGTACCTGCCATACCCTACTCTCTTCTAGATGCTTTAGGCCAGCCTTGGCTTTAGCTCAGAGCAGGAAGATTTGCAAACACTCAAGATCTTGGAGTTTCTTTCCGCTGATTAGGTTTGTTCCCTTTGCCGGCTCTTAACACACCTGCTAACTCACATCAGGACACTTTACCTCCTCTCAATGCTTTCTACAGTGCCTGGCCTCTTAGATCAATGCAAGAGGTGTTAATCTCTACCCCAGCTTCTCCATGCTCCCCTCACAGACTGATGCTGCCATTGGGTAGGGCCCTGTAATGCAGTGCAACAGCAGCAAAAGCAGTAGGTGTGTCGTTTTCCACACACAGCACTGAATCTAGTGGTGACAATGACCTCTCTGCCATTTCACACCTCACTGCTTCCTACCTTTTCCCCCTGTATCCTTTAGCACCCCTATATCCCCTCCACCTTTGGCTTCCCTGCAAACATTAGCCAAGATGGTACAAGTAGTCCTTCAACCACCTGCCTGCTAGAAACTACAGCAGAATTGCAGAATTTTCTCCCAGGAGTTCACAAAAATCTCTCTCTGCAGGCACTAGAGAGCTAGGCCAAGACACCATGTTAAAATAACCAAGCTTTGGGTTTTAGTTTTCACCTGGAGAAGGAAGTACGTTCCATGCTTTGCCATTTCCAGGCCTTTCTTTGAAAATCTTTTCTTTTCTCTAAATAACAAGGGGTTGCAGTCAAGTGAAAGCAAGGGCTACTTGATCCATTGTTTGGCCCCCAGCCAGGTTCTGCTGGTCCCGCTTTCCCTCTCAACCACCCGTTTTTCTATCGGTCCTGTAATTTGGGGAGATTAAGATGTATAGCCTGTAAATTGGCTAAACTTTTCCAGGCTGCTTTAATGAGACTTCATATAATAGGGTTGGCTTTTTTTTTTTTTTTTAATATTTTCCTTAACGTGACCCATATGGAAATAAAAAGATATATTTTTTAATGTATGCTAGATTACGGCCGACATTTTCCTCAAATTAAAATCCATGCTTCAGCAGCAGCATACATTTTCAATGATGTCAAATATATTTTTTCAGCCAACTGGCTGGGGTCACCCTTATAACTCAAAGTTTAAGTGTGCTGGATAATCAGTAGAACATGTGAGACTCTGTAGGGCACTGTGGCTGCCTCGGTGCCTGCTCAGGAGCACACAGGGCCCATTCTGCTCCGAGGCACTCGGGGCAGGAGATACGGAATGAGACAGGGATAAAGCCCTGCCTCGGAATGAGCTGACAGCACACAGCTCACAGCAGGAACCATGTGGCTCCAGCCCATGTCTGCATCAAACTCTTCCAGCAGAGATCAGCAGGACACAATCACCACGCTCAGCTGTAGGCTAAGACTAAATTTACAGGCTGAGCCAAAACCACCAGCATTTCTCCACTGACACATGGGGTGTCCTTTGTCCAAGCTTTGTCAACCATTCCTGTGATCATTTTGTTGGGAATGACACCCAGTGGGAGCAGTCACAGCCTAAACACGGGCTGTTCTTAGCTTTGTTCATAGCATATACATTACTTATTTACCTGATTTTCCCACCCTAAGAATACAGTCAGAATATTACCTGTAGCATAGCAAATGTTTGGGCCCATTGTAGTGTCTTTTTAAACCTTGTTTTAAAGCAACTTACACAGACCTCAACTAAGGCTGAATCAGAATTTAAGCAAATTTCAACTGACTTATCTGGAGAGGCTAAATGCAACAAACTTGGAGAAATATTTTGCAAACGTTAAAGCAAAAGAGAGAACTTTAACAATTTCCATACAGAAGTTCAGTTTTCTAACACCTCTTATTACTCACATAGAGCTGATAATGAATCCACAATTGCTTGGGGAACCACAAGAAACACTTTTTTTTCAGCTTTAAATGGTTTTTTTGGGGTTTTTGTTTTTGGTTTTTTTGTCATTTCACACTACAGTTTGTGATTAGACATTGCATTGTCATTACAATTCAGTCCAAAATTCCCATTTTTGCCAAAAGGATGTCCATTCAGCTTCACAGAAAAATGTGTTCTAAGAAATTTCATAGCTAGCACAGGTAGTGATAGCTTAGAATGGAAAAATGTCACCTGGCCTATACATAAGAGTTGCATTAGAATACTGGTATTGACTGCATGTAGGGAGTCACCCCTGCAACCCTAATATGGATGAATTAAAAAATGGGCAAAAAAACTAAAAGCAAACAACCAAAGTCAATTTGCTTCCAGGGCTTGCCCCGGGCATGAGGAAATCCTTATAAACTATGTAGATAAATGGTTCTTTTAAAGCTGTGGCTCCACTCATAAGATTCAGTGATACAATTGTATGAGGGTATTTATGGCAGCAAATACTTTGTAGTTAATGCATAAAAACCCACCAAAACCTCACATACAGCTTAAATGACAGGTAATTAAGAGACAAGGGATCATGTTACTTCAAATAAGATTCTAAAAGGATATGGGATATAAGTATCAGGTTTTCCTCCATAAATAAATTTGTTCAGTCACACCTGGCTTGCCCAACCCCTCCATCTTCCCATCACTGTTCTGCTCCTCTTCTGTTTAAAGATTCATCCTTTGAAATATTCATTTATGGCCCAGGTCTCACAGACATTGAGGCCCCCCTGGCACCTTGCTCTATCACTGTACAATTCTAATGGGGTTTTTACTAAATAACAACAAAGTTATTATTAAATAATTGTACTAAGAACATATCTGTGACTGCATATTCAGACTGACCTGGAGAATCTAGTCCTGCCTTACTGAGTGGAGCCCACCTGAGCCACCAAAGGCTCTGGAGCAATTTTATCCCAGGATGTAGAGGACACAGTGGAATTAAAGACAAAATCATGTGACCCTAAAGGTATGGATCTGCTGAACAAGAATAACAATGTTTTTATGAAAGCTGTCCATAATCATAAGCAGAAACAATCATAGCATTAGAAATGCAGACTAGGACACAACCAAACTTCCAGGCAGGTTGTCATTGAAATTAACATGAAATGGACTGTTGATACTGAAACAGACAAAGAGTTTCAAAGTAATTTGTAGCATTTCACAAACAATACCTACACAAGGGCCATAAACTATAACACAAGAAGCTCCACCTCAGCATGAGGAAGAACTTCTTTCCATGGAGGGTGGCAGAGCACTGGAACAGCTGAAGTCTCCCTCTCTGGAGACATTCCAAACCCACTTGGATATGTTCCTTTGTCACCTGCACCAGGTGACCCTGTCTTGCAAAGGAGTGTGACTGGGTGATCTGCAGAGGTCCCTTCCAACCTTGACTACCCTCTGAACCTGTGAAAGTCACATTTACTGCTCCTGAGGTCACTTCTTTGCCCTCAACCTCTCCTACCACGAGCACTCCCTGAGGGGTCACATCACCACAGCACCTTGTGTCCCTCCGCACCCCACAGCTTCCTGCCCTTGGGCCTCAGAGCCGCATCACCGCACCTCGTGTCTCTCCGCACCTCACAGCTTCCTGCCCTTGGGCCCCAGAGCCGCATCACTGCAATGCCTCGTGTCTCCCCGCACCTCACAGCTTCCCGCCCTTGGGCCCCAGAGCTGCATCACTGCAGTGCCTTTTGTCTCTCTGTACCTCATGGATTTGTGTGCTTGAGGCCCAGGGCCACACCACTGCACCTCGTGTCCCTCCGTGCCTCACGGCTTCACGCGCTTAGGCCTCAGAACCGCATCACTGCAATGCCTCGTGTCCCTCCGGCCGCACAGCTTCCCACCTTTGGGCCCCAGAGCCGCATCACCACAATGCCTTGTGTCCCTCTGCACCTCACGTCTCCGTGCACTTGGGCCTCAGAACCGCATCACTGCAATGCCTCGTGTCCCTCCACGCCTCACAGCTTCGTGCACTTGGGCCCCAGAGCCGCATCACCGCGCCTCGTGTCCCTCCGCGCCTCACAGCTTCCTGCACTTGGGCCTCAGAACCGCATCACCGTGCCTCGTGTCCCTCCGCGCCTCACAGCTTCATGCACTTGGGCCTCAGAACCGCATCACCGTGCCTCGTGTCCCTCCGCGCCTCACGGCTTCATGCACTTGGGCCTCAGAGCCGCATCACCGTGCCTTGTGTCCCTCCACGCCTCTCAGCTTCGCGTGCTCAAGGTCCAGGGCCACATCACTGCAATGCCTCGTGTCCCTCCGGCCGCACAGCTTCCCACCTTTGGGCCCCAGAGCCGCATCACCACAATGCCTTGTGTCCCTCTGCACCTCACGTCTCCGTGCACTTGGGCCTCAGAGCTGCATCACCACGACACCTGGTGTCCCTCTGCACCTCACGGCTTCCCACCCTTGGGCCTGAGGGCCCCATCCCCACAGCTCGTGCCCCTCCATGGCTCGGGCCACCATTGCTCTGCCCTCCCTGTCCCACTGCCACTGCAGCAGGTAGCTGGTCACCCATATCCTTCCAGGAGCACATTCCAGTGCCAGGGACATCCCAGGTGGGTTTGAGGAAGAGATCCTCTCGGGTATTAGAGAGTCACAGAATGCTTTGTGTTGGAAGGGACCTTTAAGTTTCACCTCATCCCAATCCCTGCTATGTGCAGGGACATCTCATACTATCCCATGTTGCTCCAAGCCTCATCCAGCTTGGCTGTGGACATTTCCAGGGATGAGGCAGCCGCAGTTTCTCTGCACAGTCTTTGCCAGGACTTCACCTCACAGCACTGGGACCCTGTAAAAGGAGAATGTGGGCTACTCTCAGGTGGAGATGAAGGTGACAATCAATTTTTTTCCAAATTCAGCTTTGTGGCATTCTATTAAACTTACTAATGGCCTATTGAGTCAAATAAAATAAATTTAATGAATTAAATACATTTGTCACCACAAAGTAGACAGAAAATACCTTGGTTTCTTCTTCCATTATCAGGGCTTGAGTGGCCTTTCTGCATCTCCTGGTCCACACAGCTGCTAGCAAGATTTAAGTATTCAGATACTAAAGGCTGAAACTGAGGCAAGTAACAAGAATCAAGATGATTCCCAATGAAATTAGTTTCAGTCTTAGAGAATAGTGCTAATAACACCAAGCTTGAGGGTCCAATCCCTGTATGGGCCATAAATATTTAAGAGTTGGACTCAATGATCTTTGTGGGTACCTTCCAACTCAGAATATTTTTTGAGTCAAAATCAGTGTTTATACTGCCATATTTCTTGAAACAAAAATACAGAAGGTAATTGAGGCAGTTGTCTGAAAAGCAAAAAGTTCTCCCTGGGGTTCTTGTTGTTCTGAAGTTTATTCTCCCGTGTTTCGCTCTAAACTCTGTATTGGATCAACTTATTGTCATTCATCAGCCATAGTTAAGCAAGGCTGCAGTTCTGATTGGGTATTACTGCATTTTAGCTGAGCACCAGAAACATTTTTTAATGATAAGACCTGTTAAACAGTTGAATTCTCTTCCAGTGGAATTTACAGAGGTCCTGTTATTACAGCCAGTGGTAAATCCATTGTACAAAATACTCTGTAGCAGCAGTTTCAGGACAAAACTAAACTGATGTTCTGTCTCCAGTACTTTGGGGAGTTGCTCTATGAGCCACGGGAGGTGTGAAAAAGCTGGGATTTCCCAGCTGCCTTGCCTAGATTACTTACACCAGTAAGTATAATTAAGAGCTCAGTTCTATAAGGTCTTCAGAACATTCTGAAACGTGGTAAGTAGCCTTGACTCACCAAATCATTGAAATTGCTCAATTTTCAGTGGCAGAGAAGGGTTATATCTGCAGAATCAGGTTCCTAACAAAATGCGGGAATGGGCAAGAGTTGCCTTGATTCAAATTTTGAACATAGGATCCATATGTTTATTTCTTTTGTTTTGATCCTGAACATTTTCACACTCTAGTAGTAACAAAAGCATTTAATTTGCATTTAAATCACATTATTCTGTAGCTAATACAGTGAACTGTGAAAAAGATTCCAGACTATTTTTCTCAGATAATTTGTAGGTGTCCTGTATTTGCAGGTTTCATTTAGGAACTGAAGGATGAAATGGAGCTAAAAATGGGAGAATGATATCTGTTCTGTGGAAGGTCAAGACAGCCACTGCACTCAAAGTGCTTCATTAAAAACATCAGAAGGCTCCAAGCATCAGCACCTTGTTGTTCAAAAGTCTCCCATACCTTTTCTCTGTAGCCTCCCAAGGGCAGCTCCACAGAGCTCTGGCTCCTTCCCATCCCTATCACGGCCACCTAACCCTGTCTGTCCTATGTACAGCATCTCACCTTTCTGTCCCTTTGCACAACCTCCTGTCCCTTCCTCCTCACAGCACAGCCAGCAGACTCCAGCTGACTCCCTCCCAGCTAACTCACTCTTTATCACACCCACAGCTGGGAGGACAAGGCTGTTCCTCCTCTTGGATAATTAACACAGCTACTAAGGGCAAGATTGTCTTTAGCTCATCTCCATCTGTCTCCCCACAGATATCTTGAAATTGCCTGATACCCAGAAATCTCTATGCTAGAAATCTCATTAATATATTCTGTATTAGAGTTCCACAAAATGTTCTCAATCAAACAGGTTTATGGAAATATCCACGACAATCAAAGTAGAGTACAGAAAAGGGAAAAGAGAAGGAAGGATGCAGATTTTAAAAGAAGTTTAGGAATACTGAACAGAATAAATCTCCAGTAGGAAACAGGGGAAAAAAGTCAAGTAATTGTTTTTGCCTCTGCACTAAGTATTACAGAAATACCCTGCTTTGGCTGATGAGAGGAAAAGACCAGGAAACAGAAGATATTTTGAACGGCAGTGCAATGGTTTGAAATGTGCTCTGGTACAGCTGTGTTCTGTCACAGCCATGTGTAGGCAGCCAGCCAGGACATGCAGGTAAGAGTGAGCAGTGTCAGCTCCTGCCACCTCCCAGCCCTGGCTGTGCACAGCAGGTGCTGCAGGCTCACTGCCAACTGAAAGCCACCTTGTTTTCCTGGCTAGGCATTCCACAGGGTTACTGGAAAACTGCTTCAAGTGGCCATCCAGTACCAGGGAGTGTTTTTCACAACATGAACTGATTCTAATGGACCCTAGAGGGAAACTGGTATTTTCTAGTACTTGCTATGGCACTTCAGGAATGAAAATAACTCTTGCCAGACTAAACAAGGCTAAATTAAATGAACAAATATCCCGTCTCTAGGACAAGTGCAATAATCTGTAGTTACAGGGCAGTGGAGGAACTGACAGCATCGTTTTGTGTCACAGTGCACAGCTTTGGTCTGTTGACTGAGGTGGATTTTGTATTCCCATGTATCTTATCATCAGCACTTTCAAATCAATTTTGCCCTTTTGAGCAAGGGAAGTGAGAGTTGGAGGTTGGATTTTTATTAGGCACAGCTGGTCCGAGGGACGTCATTTGTTCCTAAAACCAGGGCTCTCTTTCATATGAAGCTGTGGGGTGGATGGTGGGCAGGGGGAATCACTGGAAGGAGTTTCAACAGCTGGGGGTCAAATTATAGGGAAAAGTGGAAAGAAGTGAAATTTATAATCTATAATTTGAAACCAAAATAAGAATGAGACAAGCTTACTTGAAGGACTGGAAGGAAAAGGATGTGATATATGGCCTGATACAGCCAAGCAAAATGAACACTGCCATTGCACTATTACTTTGCAGACTATCCAAAAAAACCAAAAGGACCTATTAAGGCTGTCTCTGTGGAGATCTAATTAGGTCATACAAACAATCTCTGTTGTTAATAGGACCCTTTAACCATATGTGGACATCTTAAGAAGTCTGTAGCAGATATAAGAAAGATTCTGATCCATTATGGGAATAAGAAGCGAACAAGAGCAAAGAAATAACAGATGAGAAATTGGCATAGGAAAAAAAAAAGGTCTATAAATAGAACTATTGAAGCAGGAGATGAATGTGAGAGCCTTATTCTTCTCTAGAGGTGAAGTTGTCCTATTACTTTAGATATGATCTGCTTTGTTTGCTTGAAGTTAAGGGAATGGAGAAGAAGAATTGGTAGGAAATAAGGCATTTTGAGGGGAAAGAAAAAGCTTCCAAGGGAAAAATCATGTAAAAAGACTGTGTTTGCTTAGAGTGACTGATAGCAGTGACTACCTGTATCATCCTAGTGAAAGAGATGTAGAGGAAAGTTTGGTGTAAGTTAAAATAGAATCACAACAAGTGCAGCAAGACCACTTCTGGCTTCAGGACATCACACAAGAAAGGTGTGAAAGGCGTGTGGGTCCTCACTCAGTGCAGACTGGACTTGTTGAGACAACAACAGCACTAAGTGACCCACACCCTTACACTGCAGGTGTGGCCCCTCTTTACACTTATCTTCCTACCCTCCCAAGTTTCCAATAACTGTTTCACATGTATTGCTCCCATTATGTCCCAATAATATTCTGACCACTTCTCTAGCACAGAACCCCACTCCTGTACTTGTTACAGCTAAGGGTTGGGTAATATTTTTATGAACATATCCTAGAATCTTGAAAGAGTTATGGACTTAATCATAGCAGGATACTCTGTGGGCCAACAAATGTTCAGAGTATATAGCAGTGTACATGGATAAGGGAGAATTTAATATCTGAATATCTGCAGTAAGCACACACTGAATGAGCAGTTGTTCATGGCATACTTGGAATGTGCTGTTCAGTCACTAGTGGTGTACAGTATTTCTGTCACCTGAGTCCTATAACTGGCTCACTTGGGGTGAATTTGCAGGTGAGATATTCACAGTGGCCTGATCCTGAGCTATTTGCAACAAGCAATATTGCACACTAACACTTACAGGTAGTAAAGCATCTGAAATTTCAGAATGTCACAATCCACTTACCAGTGGCTCAGCACTGTAAAGAGCCTAATTCAGTACTCAGACAGAATCTTCCCTTGAGTATTTAAGTCCCACTGAATCAGATGCTAAAAACTGTCAGTCAAAACTGTGAGAAAAACCACTTTGGACACCTTTATATGCATTTCAATCCAGCAGTGCATGGCCCTACAGCATTTTATCAGCAGCATTTAAGCTCCTCAATACCCATATGAAAACCAGAGACGTTATATGGCTTTGCTTATGCTGTGCTGAATAATTTCCTAAAGATTGTATAGGAAACCTGTAGTTCCTGTAAAAAGCATCACATCCCAATCCTTCACTCCTTATTGAGGAAGACTACAAGTATAGCTGTCCCAGGGAAAGAGATGGCTTAGGAGATCTGCTGGCTTCCTTTCTTGACCTGTTTTCTATGACTCTGTGCTGTGTTCCATAAAGTAAATCTCACACTCCACTGTTTGGAGCAGCCAAGTCAGTTGAAAAACCCCAGTGAAGGGACTGTGTCTGCTCCTTACCTTGGATAGTTGTTACCAGTATATGTTGCCTAGAACCAAGAGCAAGATCGAAATACTGCTCAGGAGGAAGACAGAAAGTTTAGAAGCAGCACTGAAAATAACATGAGCTACCTGTAGCAGAATTTCTTCAAACTCAACTATATCTGCATAGGAGTCTACAGAAAAGTATCCTCATTTTAGATCACTTTATTCACAAATCTGTCATCTGTTGTTGTATATGCAAATTAAGCAGTCAGAGAGCTGCCTGGGAGTTCACCCTGCTATGATTCAGCTGCATTTCACTTAGATTGGGATGGAACTTGTTTACAATAGTTCTTTGTCTATTGCAAAAGTTTGTGACCAGGGGTTTTAAGAAGGCCAAAAATGAGAGTACAAAAGCTAATTTTAGGTATTTATAACAAAATAAGTAATATATATACCCATTATATACTGGCACCCTGTATATCAGCAGGTGCCACGACACATAGGAAACTCAAGGCAGTGATTTGGTAGCAAACCAACTGAGCTGATACCGTGTTTTGCTGGTGACATCATCACTGCTGGATGGCTCTTTGGAATAAATAACCTCTTCCACATGTCCCTAAGCACACAGCTCCCAAAATAAATTTCAATTGCTGTAAGGCTCAAGGATGTCCTAAATCATCTTGGGTTAATAAGCAGCAGAAATAGAGAAGGAAGGAGTCCAGGATTTGTTTTTATTTCACTAGAAATACTTCAGATGAAGCAATTGTTAAATGCATTAAATACTATGCAGGGCAAGCAGGAACTAAAAGCATGAAGGTGGGAGAGATGTTTATATCAGATTACCATACTGAAAACCTGGCAGGAAATACTGCTCTAACTTGTGTATTGCAGACTGGAAACCATGGCAGCATTCAAGATAGGTCGAAGTTCTGTAACTGCTTAATAAGCACTGGTTTTGTCAGGAGACTTTGCAGAGGGTTATGTTAAATATTTCAGAATACAGAGGAAGTTTACTTCCCTGAGGAAAAAATCCCACAAGAACACTTGCATTCTCATTCACAAACAGCAAAATTAATTAATTCCCAAGTAGATGATCAGTGAGGGATGAACAAATATAACTTCCACCTAGATCTAATCTGTAGTTCTGGAGTGTAAATGGTACCTTTATCTCTTGCTCTGAAGAGGGAAAATTTAAGAAAGTATGAATAGATGTGTTATGGATGAGTAATGCCAGTTTATTTAGAAGTGTCCAGAGAGTTGATCTTCCAGGAACTAACTGGTGAAAATGAGTCCTTAGTCAGTTTATGCTGGTTCTCTTTTTAAAGAAGTTGGATTTAATTATTCTGATGTGGTCTTTCCTTATCAGTCTGTAATACAGGGGAAATTGTGTCTAGAGACACTTCTGCATTTAACATACCCTGTCACTGAAGCAAAAGGTAACCCCTAGTTAATGTTCAGCTTGTGTTTCACTGAATTTTTGAGAATCTTGGCTGCCGCTTCAAGCCTTGCACATTTGTGTGATGCACCACAGAAATAGCATGGTTGTGTTCCCTGAGACTTTGTGAAACTGGAATTTTATTTAAATAATAATTGGAATATTATTATCATTAATATTTATGAAGTTCCAGTTTCTAAAGACATACAAAGCACAAGTAATAAAGATGTAAATAAATTATGAGTGCACAGTATACAAAGGATCTTGTCCCTACAGCTAGAGAAGAGATGAGGGATTTCTCTCTGCATGTTGTGGATGCTTTCTAAACATCAGGTTTGCCTTCTCCCTCTGCCCCATTAGGGGTTTTTTTCTCCCTACAATGGATAATAACAAAGTATTAAAACACAAGAACCTGCCCTGAGTAGTGTTTTACCCTCAAGACCTATAGGGAAACCCTTTACAGGAGTTGCTACCTCTGTACAAAACTAAGAAGGAAATGAACATGTCCTGAAATTGGAATCATCTTTCTGCTTTTTGTGAGAAAAACCAGGCTTAGCTTATAAGTGCAATGGGAGAAGTGACCAGTGTCCCAACACAGATTCTCTTTTCCTTTTTTACATGTTGCACTAAAGAACACACCACCATTTTTGTTCATGAGAGAAAATTTAAAAAGAAAGACAAAAAGCGTAAAAAACCCACTTGCTAACCTAAATGGTGGGTGGTTTTTGGTTGGTATCATTTGGCTTGTCCTGTGGTGTGCACTGAACTGGACTAAGAAGCTGTGACATGCAGGCTCTCAGAGGAGTGGTACAGTCAGGAGTCCCTTTACACCACTCATCTCTGCCTTTGCTGATTTTTCTCCTCACAGTGCAGTATTTTCTCTTGTCCTTTGTTCAGTGCTGTCTTAAAACAATTTGAACATCATAGTTTCAAAAGTCCTTTGCAGACTGCACTTACCATTCTGCATTTCATCCCATGCTACTTGTTCCACTCCCCAGAGAAGCTGAGGCAATCCCTTCCACTGCCTGCTGTGTTCCCCTTGCCCACCATGGCTGGGGCAGCTGCCAGAGCTGGAGGTGAGCAGGAAGCAGTGATGGAGAGAGCAGAGGGGAGCACCTGGCACTATGAGATCACACTAGTGAGAGCTGGTTTAAAATTTCTGTCAATGACAGACACTTCAGAGACACTTGACAGTTTTATCACAGCAGAGCACACTGTAATTTCTCTGCTTACCTGGTGCATGTGCTTGCATTTTACTGGTGTTTGTTGGCCTCTCCAACCATCTGCCACAGTTACCTGAACACAGTGGCTTGTGTCACAAAGTTACCTTGCACTCATTCTTGCTGTCCTATGTCCTATCACATTGAAAATCCAGTAGGGAAGAATCCATCTCTAACCCATCTCCCAGGAAATACTGCCAAAGATTGGATGTTTCAAAAACTCTGAATAGCACAGGAGTTTAAATGTTCCACTAAGTGGAATTTTCATCTCAGATGAATTTTTTTAGAGACTTATGCCTTTTATGAGCATTTCACCATGTATTTGCTGTGTAGAAATGGTTCTCCATCCCAAATCCAACCCCATATCCTCTGTCCCACCTCCCATGTTTATAGAGAATGCCATAATCATATGGTGCTAATACTGTGCCTGTCACAAAGCAGATATGTCTAAATGGCAGCCTTTCAGCATTTTAGCTCCCTCTTTCAGAAAACTGCACTTGCAATTGTTTTCAGCTGCATATCCTCAGCTCAGACACCTTAAAGAGTATGGAAGGCCATAGTGATGTTTTGGAGGTCCTCACGTTCACAATCTAAAAGCTCTCAGCTTAGTTAAGTCTGTATTATAAACATCCCCAACACTTCATACTATCATACAGCACTTGAAATGGTAAATGTAGCAAGCCAAACCTTTACATTACGTCAGCTGAGACAGAGACCTTGACAATCATTTCTCAGAAGCAGAAGTACTAAAGATGCTTGCATTGAGGCAGATTTTTGTAAGCCTTTAGCTGTTCCACAATCCTTCCACAAACAGTGAGAGACTTGTGTGGCAAACTCTGAGTCAAGATTGTTAGCATGTGACACCCCCACCATGCTTTTCCATGGCAGCAGGGCACAGTGCCTGGGACACTGAGGGAGCAGAGCTGGTGGGTGACCGGCGTGTGCTCCCTGACCTCCCAAGAAGAGAACCCAAGTAGTCTCTGACAAGCCTTGTCCTTCACACCCCGAGACCTTGCTGTAAGCACTGTTCCTCCAGACCAGTCAGGGCAGCAAGAGCAGGGCTGGGACAGAGGACAGCAAGCCCAGGGAAGTTTAGTTTAGCAGGCTATAAATCCCCCTTCCCCTCCTCCCCTCTTTATTGCCTGTCTTTGGAAAACACAATCCGATATAAACCAGAGAGAGTGGAAGCAGGGCAATAAAACTGTACGGCAGGAGCACGAGTGTCACAGGGGTGTTATATTACTGGCATTCCAAGTGGCTGATGTCAGGCAGTGAGCAGCAGGGCCCACAAACCCACCAGGGCAAAGAAATGTCCCAACTGTCCTTTGTGGCCCTGTGACATCCCTTCTGTTCAGATGCATTCTCAACTCTTACACTATTCATCTCTTCTGCCTTTTGCTACTCCCAAGTCCTTGTGTTATGATTTCAGGGGCTCTGTTTCCAGGCTGTTCAAGTTGAGCACTCAGGCCTTTTGACCACGAGTCAAGATATTCTTGAAATGCATGATGTGTTGTTTGATCCATGTGTAACAGGATCAGCAGTGCCACACATACAAAAATTATGTCTTGATGTACATATGGCTGGATTAAAATATATATGTACTGATTTATTTTAAAAGTTAATTTGTGTGAACTCTTTTTAGAGAGGGCCAAGAATCTCAAAACTGGTTAGCAATTCTAAGTGCCTACATGAGTGATGGTTTTCACAGGACAGGCTCCCAGCATACTCTGAAAAGCAGACCCCTTTAAGGTACTCTTAACTGTGCACTTAAAAGAATTTTCAAGTGTCTTTGCTAATACTTGCTGTGAAAAATTGAAGGAAAGACATTTAACCACAAGTTCCGAGGTATAAATATTGCTCAGAAAGTCAGATGTACTTCCATTCATAGGAGCTGGCACAAGTATGATTTCTTGGGGCTGTTTCTTTCTCCTCAGTTGTCTTCAGTTAGGTGTTTGCTATAAATTAACTTGCAAAGCTCATGTAATTGTTAGACTGAAAGAAATATCTCTGGTAAAGAATTCATCCTGCTTTATTTTGGATACGGTCGCACCATCAAAATTAAGGCAGCTTAAGTCAAGATGCATAACTCATGTTTTTCTCTCTCTTCTTGTTGTTGGTATTGTTCAGAGTTGGTTTGGGTTGGATCAGCTTCCAGACTTGATTTGTTCCGCAGCTGTATGAATGCCTGCTGGCACACGAGACATGGGGATACAGGCAGCTAAGGGCAAGGGAATATGAGGTGAACTTTTGGGGACAGCCTCCCCTTATGTAGACTTAGAGGAACTCTTTAACAGCAGCCTCAGAGATGCCTACCACAAAGGCTTTGTCATCCTCTAGGTTTATACATCTTTCTGTGGAGTTGGGACATGTAACAAACTTAGAGATCTCACTCTGGACAACCAAAGTTTGGTGAGGTGAATCTCACAATTATTTACTGGTTAGGTATATTCCAGTTCTAAGGAGTACTCAGCAGTGCCAATATGCTCATTGAAATGCTAAATTATGAATGTAGATTCACAGACCCCTGTGACTGAATTTCTCTGCCATTTTATAAATATGACACATGTACTCTGGAGTGGTTTTGGAGCATGTTGGGAAAAAAAAAATCCAAATTAACTTTTGAAGTGGACCAATTAAAGCATAGTAAATCCCTGTGTAGACACTCTTCCTGAGTATCAAAGAGGCCTTAATTCAGGTCAACCTAATTTATTTTGTATTGAAGTAAAACAAATCAAATAAAGGTCCCTTTAATCCTAAATGAGAGTGCCTGTGCAGGCGGGTAGAGGGGGCTTAACGCTATTCAGAATTTAATGGCATTTGATAGCAATTACTTAGAATAATCTCCTTTATGAGGTTTTTGGACACTCCTCTCAAATTCAGTTGCACTGTTTGTTTAATTATATGGAATAAAGTTGACATTGAAGAGTTAACATTGGAAATTGAATTCCAAAAGGTTTTCTGTACATGAAATGTTGAGATTTTGAATGACCAAGGAAGCAGGAGAAGGACATGTGATTATCTCACCATTATAGATATGCATTGCTCTCCATCTCATTAATTTCTACACATTTCCCCAAGTCTGCATAGCACTGATTTTTAGATCTGAGTTAACTTTTTGGTTCAACACAGCACTCAGAAGAGAAAGCTGTTAGATTAATGATTGAGTTTCCTGGTCTACATATGAAGGAAGGTTCTCCTCAGTCTCTTCTCCATCCAGATGGATATTTAATGTACATAGTATCATACTATTTTGCATGAACATGTAACAATGACCGTGTGATCCTAAAGGGCCTTCCAAATGTCTGTGAACAAAGCCTCCGTGCTGCCCCTGAGAAAATCGGAGAAGTGCCATTATCCCACATTTACAGATAGGAAAGAAACGATGCTAAGAAGTGAATTGTCTTGCCTAAGGTCACACACAAGGAAAGAATGACTGCACGGAATAAAACCAATTCTTCCAAATCCCTGTTTTGTGACTCAGTCACAAGACTGCCCTTCTCTATTGTTTTATAACAAGCCTTATTTCCACTATCTCCCCTTCCAGAAATTCTGCTGTCAATACAGTCCTTTCTGTGGTAGCCACATTGTCTGGCAGTATCTATTAGGAAAGATGGAGAACTTACTGGTGGTATGCTTTAGGGCTGCCGTGGCACTTCAGTGTGGGGGGGTCTTTCTGCTCCTAATCCATTGTATCAGCTCCTGGCAATTCAAGCCCTGTCTACTGAATTGCTGGGGGTGAAAGGTCAATGCATTAAGCATAGCAGATTAATACACTGCAGTAAATCCCAGAACCAGCACTTTAAGGAGCCAGTAATATTTCACACGTGATTGTTCTACCAATTGATTGCACCATCTTGTGAGTGCGTTGTGTGTGTGTATTTCTTTGACTCCATTTACGAGCTTTCCCAAGCTCCCCTGTTTAGTGGAGATTGCTGTGTCCCACACTGGTTGCACTTTGATCAGGGAAATTCAATACCTGAGGTCTGGGCTTTATAGGAAAGCAAGGTCCAGATTAAGGGAATTAGCCACAGTATATCACAACTAATAAAAGAGTGATTGAGCCCCACCACAGTGCTGCCCCAGGGGACAGGAGGAAAAAGGAGGGGGGCAGTCAGTGGAGGGGGAGGAAGACTTGCAGATAAGGCCATGTCCATAATTAAAAATGGATAAACCTGCTATCACATCATGCCTCTTACAGTTCTAGCAACCAAAGCAACATCTCTTCACAAAATGTTGCAGCTGTAGTATTTTCTTTCCTTTTTTCCTTTCCTGTTTCTTCCTCTTGACCTTGTCCATTGCCACATTTTCAGTGCAACTAAATTACAAGTCTTTTTAGGAATTTTGCAGAGAAATAAATCACATATTTGACTGATTCTTGTGTCCATTTCGTGGTAGTGATTAAATAACTCAGGTCAGTAGGAGCTGCAATTTCAGACACTTGACAGCACAAAGTAGGAGTAGGAGCACAAACTATTGTTTAGATGCTGGGATTTCTCTCAAGATAAGCCTTAAGAATTTTGTAAAGGCATATTGTTATTATGAACTCAATCAGAATAATCAATCTTTCTTTATCCACACTGCTTTAAAGAAAATAAAAGAATAAAGAAAAGAATAAAAAATCAAACCAGATCCAAGCATGTAGTTTGCTCTTGGACTAAGAAAATTGCTACAATAATTTTCTTGGAAGGTTTTCACAGTAATATGCCAAGACACAGTGCAACATCTGCATATCTAAATTAGGAGACAGTAGTTTTATTATTTTACAGACAGTGACTGAGGAAAAATTACTGATCATTCTATCAGAGAGAATGAGACTACTGCAAAATCCAAATCATTCAGTAACTCAGTCTTCACTAAGGCTTCACTTTGTTCTAATTTCCTTGCCCATTTCTTTCTGAGTTCTTAATTCAGACCAAACTTCCCTTGAGTTTTTCTTAATCTTTTTAAAGACATTTGCTTGAACTAGGAGTGGCAGGAAGAGTAGAAAAAGACCCAGCACATAATGCCTGTGTCTGGCATCTCCTTTGTCATACACACGGCTGGGGCTGGGTGCACTTAGAGGTGCAGTTGTACACGAACAGCCTTGATTTGTTTCCCAAACTGAGTTCTTGATTTTTCATGCTCTTTGTCCATGACATTTATAATATAACAAATGCAGAAAATTATCTAATTTTATAGTATCTCCTTGCATTTGGAAGTCTGTTAATGTAATGATTTTGGTGCTTCCTAATTTGAATTATAAAAGCATTTTAGCATACACCTAATCTGACTTGTTGTGTGTTGTAGGAGTTTTCTTGGAGTCAAACACAGGGTTAAATGCTTCAGTGAGTCAGAGCCACGGCAATTTAAACTAGACACGTAATGAAAGGAAGAGTGTATTAACCATACTTAGCCTTGCAGAGTTTTGGGATTTCTGTGTGTTGGATAAATGTCAACATCCTCTCCAATGACAAATTCCTATCTTTTTTACTAAATATTTTCATTTCAATACTCTTCAGCATTCCAGCATGAAAATGGTGAACACTGAAGCCAATGGAAAGAGTCTGTTGAATTAAATGCATATCTGATCAGGTTCCTAGAATCCATTTTCACCTATTATTTATTATTACTGTTTATTATTATGGTATAAAGTAGATGGCTACCTAAATAGATATTCTGTCTAATTAGGCTGGTCTTCCTGAAATCCTCTTTCATTTGCCAGGTAATGCATTTTCAGGCAAATGGCACAATAGTATTGATTAATCACAGCAACACTTGACAGTGTTTTTTAGAACACCTGTCCATGTACTTTGAAAGCATAGGCAAATTTTTTTTGTCCCCTTTTGTCAGCTAATTAAATTTGCCCCAAGTTTTTGGAAGTACATGAAGTAATTTTCTTCCAGGATCAGGCTTTCCTGCTTTCTAACACTTCTGTTTTCTGTAAGATCAGGAATCTTCATGCCAAAGCACACATTTGTGCTTGTCACATTCTCTCTAAGCAAACTAGGTTCCCAGCCTCCTCAACTTTGATATCATTACAAGAGAAGATACAAAAAATGAACAGAAAAGAATGTACAATTCAAGCTCATTATGTTGTGAAAAGCTATCAATAATTCAAGACAAATGGTTGGTTGACTTGAGCAGAAAATTTTGGTTAAATATCAGTTCCTAGAAAGATTTTTTTTTTCTGACACAATTGCGGCATCTCTTCGAATTGTCTGTCAAAAGTGGGCTAATCTCAAAAACAAAATTATATGTATTAGTTGAGACAGTGACAGGACTGATATGTATTTAACTTGCCTGAGTACAAGAAAACCCATTTATTGTGGTACAGAAGTTAAGCATTCAGGAACATACTATTTTATTTGAAATTAAAATGTAAATAAGGTAGAGAACTTCAGTTTTGTAATCACCTGCTTTTAAAAACTTGAACGTAAACTTTGTGTCCCATAAAATCTTATTAGATCATGTGCTCTTATGTAGTCTGTTACCTCACAGTAGTTACAGACCAGCTCAAGCAACTTTGTGACAGCACAGCAATTCTACCTTCTCTTACTGAAGATGGTCAATGCTGAACAGTTTTTCCCTCTCTGATCCCCCACTGTCACCTGTGATTCTGCATTACTCACAGTTTGTGCTGGTTTAGATTATCTGCTTTCATTATTTCATTATTCACCTGCCAAATAACAGGGGAAAAAATATAAACCCCACTTTCTCTAAAAAACCCTCTCACTGTCACATCAGATGATGCCTTTAACCCAGTGTCCTGTGCATGAATGGATCATGGATCTGGGTACCAGTGAGACAAAGTTGTCAAGGAAAATCATGTCAATAAACAAACAGGGTAACTTGTTTGAGAAACCCATTTTAAATCAGAAAAACCCAGAACAATCAATGTACCTAATGCAGCTCAGCTTTCCTTAGCATCCCCAGGCCTGATACCCCTCCAAGCTACAACTAGTGTAAGTTTACTTCATAGTCCTGAAACTTTAACATTTTAATGAGGCAAAGTTTTGTCCCATAGAAGCTAAGCCCTACCAGAAATGCCTAGATAAGAGCCAAATATTGAAAATCTTTAGGTACACAGTAATCCCTTTTCATACAATACTGCCATACAGCTAAGAAATTGATTTCTTTCAGAAGAAAACAAGAGAGCAGCACCCATTAGTTCTCAGTTAAATATTAGATGAAATTACTTAAATGCAAAATTTATGGCATTCATTCAGTACAGGATTCAGACTAGATTTTAACTGCTTTGTTACTTTTTCCAAACCATGAACAATTTACATGGTGAGGGATTAACTACCACTTCTTTAGGCATTTATTCCTGCTTTTGTTCAACTGAATGGTAAAATCTTGATAGGTTTGAACAATGAAGAATCAAGGCTGATAAAAAGTCTGCTGAAGATTCCCATCATTGCCCGTAGTCTTTGCAGTAGGATCCCACATGAGTGTAAACTTGAAGCAGCTCAGTGGAGTTATTTAGAATAACCCAAAACAAGTCTGTTACTGTAACTTGAGCCTGTTTTATAAAGTGGCAGGAAATGAAGACACTGTTGATGGGCAGAGCTCAGGAAATTGATTAAACCCCTCAAAATCTCTCTTTTGAGATCCATCTCCACAAGCAGCAGATGAATGCTGCAAGTGATGATGAAATACCAGTGAGCAGGGCCAGCCCACATCAACTGTTTCATGACTGCTTGCCAGACAAACAGATTGGTTGTCAGAGCAGCAGGAGAAATACTTGGACTGTCAGTAACCAGAAGTGGAAAATCTGGCAAGGTCAGTCTCTCCCTCTGATTCCCCCTGAGAATGTGATAAAATTCATATAAACTAAAACTGCTACTAAAGTAGTTAGATAGGTAGCAGTTAGGCATTAAAATATTTGTATGAAGATATCTTAAGCTCTGCCAAACAGGATGCATGTTCCTGTATAAAAGCCACCCAGACATTAAACTTATGACTCTGTCATCTCCACATAGTCATGAAAGGTACTTTTATGAGACTGCCACATCCAGCTCAGGTAGCATATTCCCAGTTCCAACTAGACTGTACCTTCCAGTAATGCTCTAAGTCCAGTCTCAGCTATCCAATGACATTTATCTTTCATTTTAACACTTTTTATCCATTTATGTCAATATATGTCTCATAAAGAAAGCACATTTGTCCTTATCATTTCATAGATAGAGACAAAATGATTTACTCAAAACACTCCAGTGGCAGAGCCAGCAGTAAATGCAGTTTCCTGACTCAGTGCCCTTTTGCTGAACCACACTGTGCTAGTCTAACATTCCCTAATATCTGCAACACATACAGTAGCCTAGTTATCAACCCCCCATTATCTGTAATAGTTATCAACCCCCCATTATCTGTAACAACACGTACTGTAGTGTTTGGCTCTTCTAAGAAATGAGAGACTAGCAAATATTAGGTATAATTTTCTGATTTTGATTACTGTTGCCCTAAATGGATAGTATTGTAGTTACCACCCCCCTCCCTCTGTTCCTACTCAATCATGTATTTTGAAACCATTTGCTAAATAAAACTTCACTCTACCAAGGGGTCTGGAGAGATTTGGCTCTATACCGTGCTACTATTATTTTTTTCATTTGTTTGTTTGTTTTTGTTTGTTTTTGTTTAAAACAGTCCCTTATTAAAATGGGAACATCTACTTCAGTCCAGATTATCAGTATGGGTTCTATGTTCCTGTTTTACCTGCAGTCCAGGTATCTATTTTCTGTATTTACAGGCCACTGTAAACAGTTGTCACTGGACAGCTCAATGCAGACATTTTGTCCATACAACAAGTGGATTTGTTCATCCTTTACTTGAGCTGGTACCACTTATCCTCCCCCTGTCACCATCTGCCACAGCACAGGGGTAATAATTTTCTATAGGAACAGGTTCTGACTAAATCCTCAGGCCTCCAGTTTTTCCTAAGGGACAAAGAATAGAACACTCAGGGCTGTGGTTAATAGTCAGGGCTGTGGTTAATAGAAGGTGAGCAAAATGCTTCCCAGCTTGAAATCAAATGTATTGAGGAATATTTTCTTTGAATGTGTTCTCACAAGACATTCAGAATGTTTTCAGTGCTTCCTTATGTAATGATGACAGTGTGCAAGGAGCTTCCTTGGCAATCACAAAATGGAAATTTTTGGTTTGGGAAGCTGACAAATCATAGAGATGACTATCATTTTACCCTGGCAGCTTTTAGTTCTAGGCTGCCACATTTGGCATGGCTTCTCATCACCATTATGCTCTGGTTGATACAATACATAATATTTTTTAGTCAGGCTGCTATGATGAAAAGCCTTTTCTACACAGTGATACTGGCTGATCTCCTCTTGCCTGGGGTAATCCTAACAAATGAAATGCTGCAGTCAGGAGTGAATGTCAGTATACACATGTTCAGGAAGGACAGGTTTATTGCTAAAGATAACATGGAAGTAACACAGCAAAGTCAGTATCTAAGTGTGATGCCTCCAGTATGGACTCCTGTAACTGCAGACTCAGGCACACAGATCCTGCTATAACCTTCTACTGATTTGTTTTAATCTGGTTTTGTAACCACTTGGCCCATGAGAACATGTGTATAGCCACAAATAGGTTTAAGGTATTTTTTTCCCTTTGATGGTAATGACATGGAAGGTTGTGGAGTTCAGGAGATCCCAGAACAATCATCGTAAAGGGGTGAAGGTTGTTTGACCCGAGTACCTTTGATCTTCTGGACAAGAGGCTAGTTTGAAGTGGAAACTGAGGTATAGGTGACTATAAAAGGCAGTAATAGAGAGGGGAAAAAAAATCTGCTGTTTGGGATCCATGTACCTGGACTTGCCATGGTGCTGTTAAATTACTAGAGAAATCCAGACTTCCACTGTATAAATGAAGACAGCTTTTCCTGGAGACATCTGACCTGGCCTTCCATAGGCATGGAATGCCTTGAAGCAGCAATAGGAAGATGATAGAAAAGTCCAGTGAGTAAAAAATTTAGATCAATACCTAGCACCCCAAGAATTTCTGTGATTGCATATGGGACATCAGAGGATTTGGGCAAGCTTCAAAACTGGGAAAGTGTGGGACAATTGGTAAATTGCCCTTCTGTCCTACAAGTGGTTCCATGTCCTCTGTCCCTACTCCACTGTTGAGTGATGGCACTTCCACAGTTTCCACACAAGTTGGTTGCCTAAGAGGGAGACTCTCACAGAAGAGAGCCCTCAAGGCCACACTGAGATAAACTGAATGCTTACCCCTTCACTGTGATTCTGTCAAATTTTCCAGCAGGTACTCAGAAAAATATTTCACTGCCCTAAAGGCAGGTTCTTAATTTACTTCCTGCCCTGCACGGTGTCTCACCCTTGCTTGTGTTTTTCTCTTTATTTTGAGAGTAGGGGACTGGGTTTTTATGGTGGCCATGTTAATCGTATCCCTGGTGGTCACAAAGGAGTTTAATAAAAGGGTGGCTGGGTTAATTATTTTTTCCATCTGTCTTAGGAGAAGAGTGTTTTAAATAAATACAGCTCTGTTGGAGCAGAGGGGTTGCAAGGGTAACTTTTTTTTTCCCTTCCTTTGTCACCCCACCACCCTCCTTCCCACCCCCCAGTTTATTTCCTGCTGTGGAGACAAGTGACTTAATAAACTATTATTTATTTGTTAAAGATGTCTCTTTCCAGCACTAGCTTTCCTGCTGGGGAGATGAGTGTCTATAAAATATTTCCAAAGGTACCTCCTTTAAAGATTTAGTGGGTTTACCAATACCACACTCCAAGTCCTGCTGCTGTAAAAGTTGCTGGCTGTTTATTTTTCAACGTCTAAGAGCCTGAGTGATGGAACAAGAGGAAAATTTTGTTCTTCCACAATTTTTTTAATCTGCTTCTACTTTGATTATCAGTTCTGTACAACAGGAGCAAACTGCCAAGCCAGCACTGAGCCCTATTTTGTTTAACAAGGCTCTGGTTTAGCTCAACTTTATACCATACAGATTAGCTAAGCAGGATTGAGACGTTCATTTTAAATGACTTTTTGAACAGTTGCTGAGCAGGGAGGCTTGAAGTTAAACTCTGGGCTTGAAGGTGCTGGGCCACAGATCTCAGTATCACAGTGGCCAACTCAGTTTTTTTAATGTTTCAAGACAAGTTGTTTTTTTTTACTGCACTAGCATCTTTAGAGGAGACTGTAAATACAATAGGTTCCTGCTGCTCAGCATGGACTTTTTTTTTTTTAACCACAGACACATCAATTCATTTTTTTTTAAGAGCAGACTTTAATTTCAGTATTTTTGCTCAAAATTCAGTCTGCCATGCTTAGTGCTCTGTCCAACACCTTTCTGCTTTCCTCATAGAAGTCTGTAGAATATACTAGATAAATACTGAAATACTCTTAGTATGCTAAGAGTATGTCTCTGCACAAATGGTATGCAGTTTCTTCTCCAATACTCTAGAGTTAGGAATTACTACTGTAGTAATCATGCAAGGTGTGTAACACAGCCTTCATACACAGACAGCATTACAGCCTGGTGGCCCAGACAAATTTTACCTGCCAACTTCAGGAGCAATGATTCTGTACAATATCACGTCATTTGTTTTTTTATAACCCCCCTGTATTGCATCAGTCCCAAAGCTACAGGTGAAACCCCACCTTTGGGGCCAATTCTTCCTTGGGAGAAACCCTCAAAATTGATAGATTGGAGGTATGAGGACACCAACCAAGCCAGTGTCTCTTTTGGGTGAAAACTCGCTCCTATCCATGTAGATTTTGGTCCAAGTTCTCATTGTTCAGTGCTGATGTTGGACGTGGCACAACTTTTAAGCCTGGAGTTTGGCATATTTAGGAGCTACCTGAAGCAGGAGAGCACTCGGGAACCTTTCAAAAGTAAGGAGCTCAGTGTGGTTCTCTGCTTCCCCCAGGTGGAGGCACCTGTGCTGGCATGGTTCTGGGATGGGCACGGCCTCTGCTGAGAGCTTTCCTCAGCAGAGGGGAGAATAAATCACTAGGGAGTCCCTGAAACAAACTGGGTGGGTGAAGGAGGCTGCTGAACAGAAGCCTACTGGAGACACAAGGAAGGAGGAACTCCCAGCTTGGGAAGTAGGTAGAGTAAGACTGAGATGCCCAAGGTATGTGTCTGGTCACTCTCTGTCCACTGCTCTGGTGAGTTGTAAGTGAGCCTCTGCCTGACATCTTCACTGGGTAGAAATGCCATATTGCCATCATAGGATGGGCTCAGCCTTCTCTCCGTGTTAGTGCATTACTGCTGGAAGTGTTCCAGGAATATTTGTGTGCACCACCTAGATGAACTAAAGGGAGAGAGCTATGCAGGGAGAAGAGAGGGGGAGCACTAAGAAGATTGGAGAGAAGAGTTGAAACATCACTAGAAAGAGATAGACGCTGACTTTAGTTCTTCTAAGCCTGGCCATACAGTGAGATACAGTAGGACTCCTGCATCATCTCACATTGTAAGACAAGCCTACCGGTTTGCCTTGAGCCACAGGTCCACACTGGGCAGGTTACTCTGAATGCAGTTCCTTGGGACAAATTTGTGAAAAGTTGCAGATAGGTTGCTGCTCCACTACGTACAAGGGGAAGGAAAGAGCCTGGAGAGGGAGCAGAAGATAGTTCAGAAGTGTAGCTACTGAAAAGATACAGTGGAATCTGCTGGGGAAGTGCAGGGCTCAGTCCCCTGTGAAGATGACCTTGTGTTGAATGCAAAGAATGCAGAAAAAGCAGAGACAGCTTAGAAAATGGTTCTTTTTTGGCAACTCGATTGTCAAAATCAAATATTGTCTAATCTCAGGAGGGCCCTGAAGAGAGATGAACCAGTGCATGGTAAGAAACCAAAAGAATGGGTGTTGGGAGCAGACTGTTAGCCAGCAGTAACTGACAGCTGTATAAAATTCTGGAGACAGGTAATTGTAATCAAGATTCAGTCCCCCAGAGACAATTAGTTATGTGAATACAAACCAGAGCACAGATAACTGAATGGAAAAGAAATATTTCATTCCTGTATAAGACTGAAAAAAAGCTAGGAAAAATATGTGAAGAATCATCCTATGTACCATGAATGAAATTATTATTTGAAACTTTTAAATTACAGCTTTTGGCATTATTCAACACCCTGACTATGTATATATCTACTCAGAGTGGCCTTATCTGCAAGGGCCACTTAAGAGTTTGTGGGTTTATGCTTTTTCCAGATTTGGGATTTTTTTGCTCTACATAAAACACTGGTGTGAAATCAGAGCATTCTGAAACATCCCTGGATTTAAAGCAGTGGAATCTGAAATCATGACCTTCCCTTAACTTTGGCATCACCTTTCTCATTTTGTCCTCATTGATTTCAGCAGTCTTGCATGTGTAATAAAGTAAACACATCAAGATTTGGCCCATAGCAGGAGTCATAAATTCTTTGTTTTTGAAGACCTGATCCTTCATCCACTGATGTTAATAGTTGAATTCTTATTTGACGTCATTTGGGAGGAACAGATCCCAAGGCATTTGTTCTCAGGCATATCAAAGCAACTATTTTGTATTGAAAGTAAATTAAAATGTAATATTCCTACATTTGCCAGGAGTGTAAATCTGAGCACCACAAATCAAATTAATTGTATATCTATGTCCAATATTTCAAATGAAACCTCTGACAGTCAGACAAGTTGTTCGATAACTGATCTTTTAAAAACATCAGAGCAAGATTATTCAAAGGATCACTTTAAACTACTTTTTAGTGTCTGAAGCACAAAATGGTATAGATTTAAAGCTTAAGTATAGCAATTTAATTTGAAGTTTCTCTGTATTTTCTCAAAGATGCTTGAGGACAGATTGTCACCTGAATGAGCTACTCCCTACACTAACCAGAAGGTGACTGGACAATTTTCATCCGTGTACTTATTGAAAGGAAGGCTGAAGCATCATTTTTGTTGGTGAGTCTTGCAACGACGTTATGTCAGAAAACAAGCTGTAAGAGAGAAAGGAAAAAATAATTCTAAATTGTCTCTGATTGTATCCAGCTTCAGAATAACGCCAGGATATCCAGAATAATTCTTGATACATAATTTTTAAATCATTCCCCGTTTTGTTTAGCAACACACCCCACATCTAATTTTTTTTCAGTTTTGTACAGAGTGTTTCTGGCACTATAAATTTACTGTGTTGGGTTACATCTTTATTTTAGGAAGAAATAATTCCTCTGCTTGTCATGCCAATACTTGGCTGTTTAAAATGATTTATGTATTTTACTTGTTGTGGATGTCTTAGTGTATTTGTGTGTATACACATACTACATGTACGTGTCTATATATACATCTATGCAACTAAATTAGTTTCTTTTCTGTTTTTCTGCAAAGTTTCTTTCTAGGGAAGGCAACTATTTCTAGGTTTTTATAAGCTGATGGAACAGGCTTGTCAAATAGTCTTTATGAGAGAAGAAACAGGAAGATGGCTTGGTTTGCAGACAGAGGGTTATTGGGCAATTATGTTTTTTATAGAGCTGTTGTAGGACAAATCACGGGCCTGCTTTTGCCTTTGATGCTACGAGGCAGACGGCCCAATAAAGATCAGAACAAGGGAGGGCAAAGGGGGTCAGGGACAGAGCCTCCCCTTGGGGTCCCGCTTCTGCTGCTTGCCTCAGAAACCAGACACCCCTTCCAGATGCACCATAGCTCCACTGTGACCCTCCTGATGGGCTGTGCTGGGTAACTGGGAGTGCTTCAGGAAGTGTTCACCCTGCACAGCCAGCTCCAGGGTTCCATGGATGCTGGGAGAAAGCCGCCCTCTGTGGTGGCCTGGCACAACCATGGAGATTATTTGCTCCCATGGTTAGAAAAATCCAGTGTGCAAGAAACTTTGTGTGGGGAAAAAAAAAAAAAATAGCTCAGCTTTTGCAAAGTTGTATAACAGGCAAAACTCTCCCTGCATGTGTCCCTTTTTTGATATCTATTTCCTTTTGTACTGTCTGAACTGATCTTTCAGCCACTCTAACTTTTCACAATTAGGAAGAATTCTCCTTAGGGCGAGTTGTCCTATCAATTTTTATTTTGTTTCACCTTCATCTGTAGCAGTTGGTACTGGGCCTGTAAGAGAATCTTGGCTTACATAAACTACAAGTTATTTGTCTATGCCAACTCTTTTATATATAAACAGCGTTTAGTAGAAAGGTATGTTTATTTTCATGATGGGGATTCATCATATACCTGTGGAGGGGTACACTGGGGAAAACTCATCTGTGGAGCGTTCCTAATCTCCAAACATTTCTGCTGCCATTTCCTGTATTTCAGTTGAGCAGTTCATTCCAAATACAGAAGAGATAAATAAATTTGGGGAAGAAAAAAAAAAAGTGGTTGCACATTTTACATCTTTTCTTCATTATTCAGAACAGCACATTATGTGAACCTGAGATACTTCCATTCTGCTTTATTTTCCTTTGAGACACTTTGATGGCATTAGGTAAGTAAAGATCAGATCCATATAAATGTTGTGAATAGTGTACTGGAGTTACCTTTGGGAATACCCTGCTCTGCTCTCAGGGACTTGGTGACTGGGGTAAGTGTCAGAGCCCAGAACTGCATGGAAAGGAGCCCCGTACCTCCAATGCTTGACAGGCCAAAGCTATAAAATAAATACATACACAACAACACAGGTCCACCTAGGAAAGCTTGGGGCAGTAGATCTGTTAGAACCAAATTATTTCATAGAGTTAAAATTGTGGCTCAGTTACTTGAGACAGTCCCTGCACTGACACCTGGCACAGGCTTCCAAATTAACTGTTTTCATCACTTTCACCACTTTTTTCCTCACAAAGAAATGTGTTGTGTCATGACAATTGGAGAGATTGGATAGAGGGGACTAAGGTGCTAGAATCATACACAACAGATGTCAGGGCTTACATCTTTCCCTCCTAGAGTTGAGGAATCCATATGTAGCCCATTGGCTGAGCAGCTGGTCCCTGACAATTGGAGAATTCCAAGAACAATCCCTTAGGCCTCTTCCAGTAGAGTCACAGGCAAGAGCCAGACAGAAGCACCAAGCTCTGTGCCCGAGACATTTTGAAGACTTAAATAACTGCACATTCCCTGCCCTCCTCTCTGCCTCTGCCCCCCGGTCATATTTCACCTACCTTGGGAAATCTGCAAAATTTCACCTGTGACAGCTGTGCTGACAAACAGGGGAGATCAGAGCTTTCATCTGGGTGATGAACTGCCAGGCTGTCAGAAGAGCAGGGTATCTGTGCCGTGGTGAGACAGGTCAGGGCTGCCGCAGGGCTCTGCATCCTGACCTTGGGAAGGCTCAGGGAGGACTGGGCTGTACCTGCTCCTGCCTCTCGGGGTCTGCAGGACAGTTATGGTATATGTTCCCTCACAAGGACACAGAGACATACCAGAGACATCCCTGAGCACACACATGGCTCGGGGAATTGTCTAGGATCACACTCCATTCCTCAGATGAGGGCCTCCTGCACTGGGGAATTAATTGGCAGGTAGGTTCTAAAACTGATAGTGAGGTTATTACATGTAAAATTAGGTCTTTGAATTTGAATATCTGACTGTGAAACCATAGCATTATATTTCCTCGGCTGTTATGCAGCACAATTTGAGCCACCTGAATTTTGGTACATTTTTAAAAGCACCAAGAGTAGCAACTTGTTTTTCTGCATGACACCGTATACAGAATAGGACTATGTGAGTATTTAAGGAATTTCTCAATATGTCCTCTTTCAGCTTCACTGGATCTGGTCTTTGAAAACAAATGGATCTTATCTGGACATTTTGCTATCTACTCACATACATGTGATCTGGGTTGGGAAAACCCTGCATGCTTGTGACTTCCTGAATCTTCCCAGAAAATCGGAACAGAGGAATTTAGAAACCCCAGTTACATACCCCCTTTCTGTTTGAAATAAGCTGAACCCACATCTAATTCTCTGAGTGGCCTGAATAGTGTACTTAAGTCTTTCTTGTGCCTGGGCTAAATATTTTATTTTAAAAAATGGAATAGAACTAAATCTGAGCATCAAGAATATCTCTCTGTCCTCAAGTATCCACAGCCTTGTGTCAGTGCTTTAAGAAAGATGCAAGATCCAGGGTTCAGTCAAGAAGCAAATGAGGGCTTTTAAGCCAGGTTAATAATTCCAAGGATGAATATTTTGTCAAGCCCTCAACTGTATTTTATCCCTCCTTACAGCTGAAGTCTTCTGTCATCTCAACATTAATGTCTATCAACATGTGGGGAATTTTGCTGAGAAATTTTCCTATCTTAACACATTACAGATGCATTTTTCTGCAAACATCTTGATTGCAGGGTGGCAATTTCAAAGCAGAGACAAGGAGGTAGGAAAGGTGGGTCTCACTGCAGTGAGAGCCTGTTATGAGAACATTACTCACCTAATCCCTAATTCCTGGGGAGGACTGGGTTGGTACAAGATCACTTTATACTTGCCTTGTTTCTTACAAGCTTTCCATTTGTATCCACTAATGACCATTGTAGCAGACAGGATGCTGGGATAGATTTAGCTGTGATCTAATCCAATCTGACTCCTCTTGTGTGATTTGATAGTGGCTCCAAGACACTGTCTCTCCAGTGAGAAGATTTACAAGGTTTACCCAATTTGAGTAGTCCCCATCAGTGGGTTAGGGAACTGTGGTGCCTCTAAGTGCTTGACAGAAGGACAGTGACTTTGTTCATCTGAAGTGGGACTGAGAGGCCTCTCGAGGCAAGTGCCTCAGTGAAGAGCAAGTGCTATCATGGTTCCCTTCTTGCTCCCTAAATTTAAGACACTGAACTGTTAAGATCAGTTGCCTGAGGTCAGAATGTTTCTCGGTGCTATAATAGGATTCTCTTCTCCTGGGGAAAGTACCGTGTCAGACTAGTTAGTACCTCCTTGCTGCTGGCAATTTATTTCTAATGGCAGGAGTCGGAATTCCCCTTTTTCCACAGGAGACAAGGAAGACAGGAGGCTCTGGCTGCTTGTTGGATTTTCTTGCCCTTTTAAAATACTGTTTAATACTTTGTAGATGTAGTTTTGCTCATTCATAGCACAGCATAGTGCTTCTACACCTATGTATGTTTCTCCCCTCCCATTCCCTCAACTGTACCAAGAAAGTTCACAAGTGAATTGCAGCTTAGAGTGTGATGCCAGGCTAGCTGGACCAGTCATAAAATACTAAGAAAAGCAGCAAGATGTTGACTGCAGAGAGAATCTATGACCAGTAGAAGGTAAATAGGGAGGGGAAGAAACCTCAACATTGCTGATTTGTGTCTTTAGATATCACAGAATAGCCTCAATGGACTCATAACTGCTTAAATTTTTAGAAATAGACTCTTCAATATGTTTTGAGCCTCTCTGCTGTTCTGTTGGCACATACCCTTGCAGGACTGGCAGTAAGGGCTGAGGGGCATATTACTGCATGGAGGGCTCTCATCACCCAGTCTTGTATGGAGCTCTCTGAAACTTAAGAGCAATGGTAACACAAGAGGAACACTAGAAAATAGGAATAATGAGTGTTTGAATTGTTCTACACTAATGCTATGGAGTGGTCCCTGGAAAGATGGTATAGTTAAAATGGAATAATGTGCAGGTCACTCTCAAGGGCACAGTGTAGTCTTCTGTATCTGTCCTTGCATTGGCAAAGGAACAAGAAAATCTGCTGAAAATTAATTAAACCTTTTTTTAAAATTTTCTTTTCCAGTTACCTCTTGAATTTAGATCTTTCAAATTTCAGATATGTCCCAGAAATTGTGCAGAATAGTAAAATATCACACAGTGTTTGAGGAATCAAGAGGAAAGTGCTTAAACTCTTCAATTATCTGTTTTTCTCTAATCTCCCTCCTTCTTGCCAATGTAAATTACACCATATTAAACTCCCTGTTGCTGTGGGGACAAAACTAAGTGAACAAGGGGAAGAGTAGGAAGGGAAAAGAAAGGGAAAGAATGTGATATTTGTGCACAACCAAGTAAACAGGTCCAAAAACATCTTTTAACTTTTACAGGAAATGTACAACATGACAAGTCACCCATCCCCTGCCACCTGCCTGACTAGAGCACAAAGGGGAATCTCTGGGCACACTCAATTTTATTTTGGGTTGTGTTACTAGACCCAGGAACTGATGGAAAGAAGACATAGGTAGAAAAACCTTAATCTTAAGGTAGCCCTTTTTATTCCCAACTAAAAGCATCAGAGAGGGGCTTTCCTCTCCTCTTAGTATAAAAGAGCATTTCACCCTCCTGTTCAGAACTGCCTGCCTGTACCTGCTCCTCCTGCCTCTGCTGGTCTGCTGTATGTGTTTGGAATGAAAGATTTTCCCTGCAAGCCCTGAACCTCTTCCCTGGCCTGTCATGCTCTTATCAGCACAGGTTCCTCAGTGGGCCACAGTGATTTACTGTCCAAATAGTGCTGTTCTTTGTCAGAGATTGTGATTGAAAAGCCTTACTTTGCAGCTAATAAGAAACTCTTCCCTTTCCCTCATGTTTTTTTACCTGTCTTCAAATATTGTTTTACGAGCCCCTTGCTTGCTATCTGCCTGACACAGAAGCTGTGCCTCAGGGCATCATTTTCTCACCTCTAAGCCAGAGGGTCGTTGCTTTGATGCTGGGCTTGAAGAGCTTGGAACAGCTC
Source organism: Aegithalos caudatus (assembly GCA_013389925.1). Taxonomy (NCBI): domain Eukaryota; kingdom Metazoa; phylum Chordata; class Aves; order Passeriformes; family Aegithalidae; genus Aegithalos; species Aegithalos caudatus. The sequence goes on along the minus strand of WEIU01023061.1, from coordinate 323,422 downwards.
CACGAAGGGTATCTACCCTGTCTCCCCAGGCAATCTGCTCAGGTGAGGAAAGTTGCCTTCATTGGTTCACACTGGTATTCTGGGAACTGCTGTTTTGTTTTGTTTTTCCCTGATACAAAAGGAAAAATGTTTTATAAAGGGAGAGGGCTTGACATTTATTAGATGTTTGAAAATGGCAACATGAACAGGAATGGGAAAATGCCTGTTATTCACTGCATGTTTCTAAGGTTAAACTTCAAATGCTTGGACACTTTGTTCTTAAGAGGTCAAAGTAGCAATCAGGGAAGAGGATTCTGGGCTGCAGTGTACTTCCAAAAAACACAGGAATAAACTATCACTAATCCACAACTTCAGTAGCTACTTGTCAAGTTTCTTCCCAAATAAGAAAGATAATGTTTTCTTGTTGATATCAAGCAAACCAGACATTCTACTGCTTCGTTTTCATTAGAAGCTTCCTATTAATTGTGCTGTTTTCCAAAAAGATCCCATTTCTATTTCTGCCTAGAAATTCACATACTGAAAGTATGGCCATAACCTTTAAACAAAGTCCTGTCCTGAGATGCCTTCAACCGTGTAGGAAGATTTGATAGCATGGCCACTGCAAATGCTTTTTATCTTTAATTCAAGCACAAATACAAGAAGACACTCAGCAGAGATGATATTTCAAGCACAAGGCAATAGAGATGTCCAGACTACTCACAATTCCACTCTAAATTGATTTTTTTTCTTTTTTTCTCCTTACTTTACATAGAGGCATGCAAGTGTGTATTTCACTATTTATCTTCATACTGCAGAAATGTGTATTTTACCTTATCATTTTTCTCAAATGCATGTTATTATCTCGGTGTACACCTGAATGGTGACTTGACAGCCTATCATTTTCACATGTTAGAACACATTTTAAAGTGTCTATCAAAGGAGCCTGTTCTTAGCACCAGCTCTGTCACCCTTCAGCAGGGCTGCTTATTAATCATCATTCACATAAAAAGCTGTTTCCTTTGACTGTGCAACAAACATGAGAAAAAGAAAAGGGCAAAAAGGTAACGATGCATAGATTCTTTGAGATTTAGTGAAGTGCAGTTGAAGCTTGCATGCCACCTCAAGATATTATCTTGTCAGATTCCATACATTTTAAAAAGAATTGCAGAGCAATAAACGATAAGAGCTCCCAAGTCAATGCAGCACTGCAGGTAGTGACGTAGATCAGCAGGGTTTCTAAACATCCTACAGCACTCTTTGCAAGTAGAGGTGCTAAACCTGACATCCCCTCCTAATTCCAGCTGTAATTATTTTCTATCCATTAATGTCTCACTGCATTTTCAATGGAGACATCATTCCTTGCTTTGTCCTGAGTTCCTGGGTAACATTCCTCCATCACATTAAACTGCTGCCAATTTCTGCCCTGAAGGGGGCTGCAATTAAGTGGAGGATTAATGCTACTCCTTGTTTAACCCAAAACAAGGGTCCTTGGATCCTGGCTGGAGGCAGAAACCTGCTCCAACTTTTCTATTGGATTTCTTGGTTCTTGAAAGAAAAAGCAAATGTGGACTTCACACCTGGCTCAGAGTGTGCTGATACAAGAAAGTCAAGGGTAGCTGTGTATCCTGTTTGCTGTTTAATTGAAGGCCCAGAGGCTTCCTATGGTCCAAAATGGGCAAATTACTGATACAGTGTCAAACTTAACAAAACAGATCAGATTTTCTTCTTCAAAAGGGTACTAAAACAGTATCTAGTGCAAGAAGTGCCCCTTCTTATACTCTTCATGTAGCTTCTAAGTTGAATGAAGAGTTTTTGGTGGTGGTGGAGTTTTGTTCCTTCAAGTCAGATTTGAGTTTGGCTTGTGTATGCCAAGCATTTGTGTGATTTGCCTGGAAGTGTTCAGCATCAGTGATTTTGGTTGAGAGATAGTTCTGTTTTCGTGGCTCTCAGAGGTGGCATTTCTCACCCTTTGCTGAATCTGAGCAGCACTTGAGAACCAAGACTTTAATTAATGATGGCATCTCAGGCAGCTGCTGGTGGCTGTGCTCTTAGAGCAAAGTACATCTGTGGTCACACTGACATCACAGGGGGCAGGGGAAGAGAAAATGAGGAGACCCATGTGCACAGAATTGGAAACCTATCTTCTGCTTGATTGTGTTTTAGCAGTTAGAACTGAACTGTTTAGGAGTGTTTAATTTCTTTTTTAGGTTCTTAATTGTTGAACCAGCAGTTCAGCATTTCAGTCTCCTCTGCAGTTTTCACGTTGCTCATGTCAGAAGGGATGTCTCTCATCAACCAAATGCCCACTGGCACAGGCACTGAGAGTGTCCAAAATGCCAGCTGCAATTAAGCATTTCTGTTGTGAAGCCCCCCCAGTTTGTGCATGGTGAGAACAACTGAGCATGAGCTATGGCCTACCAACCTCAGCAGCAGGAAAACTACACATCCTTCCTCAGGTACTCACAGGCACACAATACAGAGCTCACATGTAGATTAAGCAATATATGACCATTCTGTGCATGCATCCACTGCTTACAGAGAGCAGAGGTAGAACTAACCTCAGTGCTGTCCTTAGATTGCTCCCTAAACCAATGGTATACTATGTGACTGCTTACTTGGTGGCCTTGCTCTCTCTGTGTTACCAGTTATATTCAAAATCCAGGACAGAATTTTTTGTTGTTGTTTTAAAGCCCCCTGTTACCCCTGAAGAACAAGTACAGACAAGAAAATTGTGCATTTTTATCACTGAATCTTTTGCTGATGTTACGGAGCTGACACAGGTTTTGCTTTTGTCTGTAACTATGTACACAGACAATATGTGATGATGTAGTTTAACACCGGGCTTGGCCTGTAAATCTGAGCTGAGGGAGGCTGAGGCAGTTCCCCCTCCTATTTCAGTGTGAAGTCCTGCTCATCTGCATTTAGCCTGAGTTTGCAGAGCCAGCAGTTCAAGTTGCCATCATTCCACTTGCAAAGACAGCACATTTGAGCTGAGGTCTATGCAATGCAGTACAGAACAATGCTCCCTTCTCCCTGGGGAGTGGCCCAAAAGGCTCTTGCTCCAATCTTCAGGGTTTATGTGGGACTCGGAGTTATCACCTCACGTGGCTTGACCCACCTGGTTGTGACCTCCAGCTAACACAGTCCTTCATCCTACACAAACAGGGTTTTTCTCCTTGCTACAAGCAAACAGATTTAGATAGTGCAGATTTGCTTCCTTCAGGGCTGAAGGAGACAGAAGGCTGGAGCAATAAAATCCATTATATATATAATTTTGTGTCTCCTTATCATGAACTCCTAAGAAAGGGAACTAAGAGGATCACTACTGAGAAAAGCACTATAATTGTAGCTCCTGAGCACCACATGGAGAAAATTGCCAAGGCAACCAATCATTCCACAGCAAGGGCAGAGGTAGTTGAGTTAAGATGAGGTTGTTACAAACCCCTGCTGTGCATAATCATATAGTAAGCAACATTTTTAAAAGGCTCTTGTAAAAAATAGGACAGAGGGGAAAGGAACGAGAGAAATTAATTTAGTCCTATTTTTCTGCTTGTTCACTGATTGAGGTATAAGAGCAAATTATATGTGTGTCCTGCACCTGAGGACACTGGGGACTGGCAGGGAACAGCTGCTTCCTTCAAAACAATGCAGAGTATCTGACACATAGGGCACTGGGCTAGTTTTACCTGAAAAATATATAATTTTGTTTCTAATGTATTTTTAAATATGAAATCTGATCAAAAGTAGATCCAGAAACCCTTTGTTACAAATTGCATTCTTGGGGGATTGTTTGAAGTTAACAAGATCTCTGTGAATAGGATTTACTCCTTAAGTATGAGATTTGCAGATCAAATCTCTAAAAATTAAAATGGTATGTCCACAGCATCCTTCCACCATCAGCAAACTCATCTGAAGCAGATCTTTCCCAGGATTCCTCCATCCCATTACTCCAAGCTACTCATCTGAGCTGCTAGAAATCAGCTGTATAGCAGTACAGTGATTCACATGGCTGGATCATCAGCTGAAGCAGGTCATTTTATTTTTGGTTCAAAGTAACCTTTCCAGGCAGCTGTATCAGTGGTTCAGCCTGTACTGCTGCCCCACAAACAGTTAACCAGCACAACAAAGCTATGGCCAAGGTTAGGTACCCCAAGTACAAACAACTGCCAAAAAAATCTGCTGCAATACTTCAGTGAACAGCACTTGTCATTTTTCCAATTCTAGACACTGCTTTCCTCCTGTGGCCTTCCACTTAAACAATAAATAATTATTGCTTCACAAATGGCTGTTTCCATTGGGCTTGCTCCTTTTTTGTTTTGAGCCATGCTGGCTCCTGCTAAATAGTTTGCAGACCAGACTGGAAGCGTTCTAGACCCACTTGTGCAGATTCCAATTTCCACAAGGTAAACTGACCCCTATTTTCTGTAGCTACAACTGTGTCCATCATACATAAGAGCAGCAGAAGTGGGATTCACCTGGGACATCACCTGCAGTGATGTTCTTGTTGAACACTTCAGCAGTAGCCATCTAGCAGGGAACAAACCAAAAACACAACCTACGAAAAAACCCACCCAAACCCACTATCTGTCTTTATTTGTATGACCTGAAACCAGACAACTACAATTACTACACTCTGAGAAACTGAGCATAAAGACTTGTGGAGGCCAGCTGGAAAGCTGAAGCACCACAGTAGCCTGTGCTGTTGTGTGAAATTTTGCCTCAGAAAAGTCACATATAATAAATATGATATTGATCTTTGCATTATTGACAATTAGCAGAGGTGATTTGTATTCAGACAGGTATCTAGTGGCAGACTAACTACAGAGCTCTACTACAGTGTAGTCTGATTTAGTGATGTTACAGCTAAAACCAAATAACACTTGCCCAGACCTTTCTTTTGCTAAAATTTAACTCCAGCTATTTCCTAAACATATTTGAACTCTATGTTAGCCCTTCAGTACCCTTCAAATGAAAACTGACATTCAGAGAACTGCAAAACAAATTCTTCAGTTAGCAGAAGGCCCTCAAAGAACGTGGGTTTTTTTCATACACATGAGGTGACCAGAGAGATGGATGGCTCTCTTCTGCAATATTCTGAACCTATGGAAGGATGTTGGCTTGTCCTACCATTCAAGATCCACTTCAATGTTGATGTTTTAAGCCCCACCCCTCTAAGGTTCCTCAAAGTAATCTGCATATCTTTTCATTGGCACAATCAGCTCTTTCCCTACCTTCCTTTTAGTAGAAAAAATTAGTCCCAATTTCACTGTTTCACTCTTGCTTTTAAAAAATCTTTCCTGTTTTATACATCGCCTTCAGCCTGCAATACCACATCTTTCCATAAAGAATTTAGGTGTGGAGTTTGTTTGGTTTGCTGAGGAAGGATGCTTTTATGTCAAGGCAGACAACTGCAGTTGAGGGTATTTAGGTTGTGCCCACAGGGCTTCTCACAGAGTGAGCAGTGTGTGTAGCAAGTTATTACTTGACTTCTGTGGCATTGCTAAAAAAGATAGGGATAATACTTCCCTATTTCAAGGTGATACAAAACTAGAGTAGTGCTTGAAATCATGCTGAAACAGCCTCTTTTTCCTCAAACAGAAGGTGTAATACAGGCAGTGGTTTGTTATTATTATGTATTTACCCAATCTCATCTAGATTTTACATGTTTTTGCCCTGTGGTTATATCAAATAGAGAATAATATGGGAAATATGATTATATGCTGTGAAGTAAATTGCTCTTATTTGCTGTTTTGTCCATAAAAGCTTCCTGGGGGAGCTAGGAGATCAAAGGCAATTTTAGCTATGTCAGAGAGGGGTTTATGCACCAATGAAAGCATCATCCTCTTCCCTGTCCTCCCTGCCACCCCAAAGTGATTTGTGTTACCCCTCTCCTTCTCCAGGTTAGAAAGGAGCCCATCTGGGGTGGCAGGGCTAACTGATCTACTCAGAGCTAATTTGTTTCTGAGATGCAATTGCGAATTCATCTGTGCAAGCACTAGCTCAGAGCTTGGCATGACCCATCTTTGAGACAAAATGGCTCTCCCTTCACTCAGAGCTGACCACAGCCAAGTTCCCTTCTGGTGTCACTTTGAATTACTGTGTTTGACAGAAATAATATAAACAGTATCTGTACACACCAAAGAGCTCTGTGCCCACCTTGTCTTTTTTGCAGCCTTAGGAAAAGAATTAGACAGCACTAAGGTCATCCAGCTGGTGCTGCTTGGGCTCTTCTGGAACTGAGCCATGGATCATCGCAGCCTTTTGCCACCCCTGTTTTAGATACTATGCTTTGTTTTACTCCAATTTCCACATGAACTGTGCCTAAGTGTGCAAGAGAAGCCTTGATCAAAGCTAGAGAAGTCTTGCCTGGTTTTTCTGGCACTACAGTCCCAGTACTACACATGTGCTCCTGGAAGCCTGATGTGCATCCCAGTGGCTTGGACTGAGAGAGCAAGACTTTCCTGAAAGGCCACGTGTTACAACTTAGGCTTGGCTCAGAGAAGTCAGGAGCTTGTCAGTGCTCCTCTTGAGGCTGAAAACAGAATTCCCAGTCCAAGGACAAAGAGTGAGAGACAAACCAAGGTGTTCTACACATCAACACAAGGCACTTTATCCAGATTATGCCAGACAGAGTCTTATGTTTATGCCAGTGAAGTTTTGTCATGAAATGAGAACCTCCTTCCCTTCCATTAGATTTGAAACAATGCAATGCAGATGCAGTTCCTGGTTATCAGGCCTGAGATGTGCAAACCTATCTTTTTTCTCACTTTAAAGCTGTACATTCTGATGTCTCCCAAGTCAACCTTTATCTCCCCAAATATATTGTAGGAGCAAAAAAGTTATTAAACTCTGGGGAGAAACTGGTTCCTTTCCTGTGAGACTTCATTCACTCTCCCATTCCCTATGAATGTCACTGTATCTGCTGTTTGCTGAGCAGGAAATGCATTATTAAAGCAGTTTCTCCTCCATAAACTGCTTTGCATCTGACTGTTCCATTGTAAATCCGTAGCCACAAAGTCAGGCCACCTTGGGATAACCCAACATGAAATCTGACCTGATGAAAATGGTTCATGCCTCCCAGCCTGCATTGCAACCTGTGAGAAGGGCTTTTATTATTTATTCAAAACCTGTTTAAATCCCCCTTTTTCTGAAACAACCATTTTAAAAATATTAAAACACCACAGCTAAGCTGGGAGATTAAACAAGTTTAAACCTTATCATCGCAGGTGGGATATTAGTCCAATAAAATGAGGAGGGATGGCAGGCTGCATGGTAACTGGAGCCCCTTCTACTCAGTAACTAATCAAAGAGAAAGCATTTGGGGAAGGAGGGGGAGAGGGAATGAGGGACTGACACAAACAATGCATCCAGGCTCCTGGCAACCCTCTCTGTTTACCATGGTGATGCACAAAAGGAAGAATGCCACGCAGAGTAGCAGACCTGGATCTGTCCCCATAACACTTGCCCTAGTTTCAAGTGCTCTGGGAGGCTGAAAATGTGACCTTCAGATATTTTTTTCTGATGGGTGATGCTGCAGCTGGACAACACTGTTCCAAAGCTGTCAAAAGGCTGCAGAGTATTTGCTTATATTTCTCCCATTACACATTTTTCTTTACATCTTTGCTATCAATATTTAGCTATCTCTTCCACATTTCCACTCTTGTACTGATGCTTTTTAAAGAGAGCCACAGGCTTTCTGTGGGCCTTATTCACCCAGGAATGTAATTTCATTAAAAGTATTTGAAATAAAACCCATCAAACTCCAAAGTTTTCAGGTGAGGGATGACTATTTAAAACATTATCCTCCTCTCTTTAGAGCAGCATTTTCTAATAGGCCATTTGTGTTCTAAGGCACCCTAATTTCTGTTTTCCAACCAGCAGCAGCTTATGGGAACAGCTTCAGTGTCCTACAGCTGGATCAGCCCTTCCCTTCCTTCCCCAGCCTTCAGTCCCATGGTGCAGGAGGATCACAAGTGGAGGTACAGCCTGGGGGACCCCAGCAAGAGTTTGGACACTTCTAACCCTGAGACACAGATGTGCCAAACAGGAGAGTCCTGCACTGCCCAACAACATGGTAAGAAAAAGGTTTATCAGTACAGGTACTTGACCATCTGAGTGGTGAGAGAATCGTTTAGTGCTAAGAGAAATGACATTGGTTGCTTAAAGTTTAACCTCTTTTTGTCACTAGCATAGAGACCTATGGTCGTTTTCTAGGGCATCTTTACACAGATACAGACTTACTGGGGAGAGGATGCAGAGATTAAAAACAAAACAAAACAAACAAAACAAGCAGTGCAAGCAAGTTTTTAAGGGCTACATAATTGTCCTGAGTGAGAGGCACTAATCACTCAGTGATATTTCAGTAATTTAAATTCTCCAGCCTTGAAAAGTTTTAGGAGGAATATTCTAACATGTAAAAAAATCCACTATGATTTTAAGTAGATGAAGACAAAAGGGCTAAAATCCACACTATTATTCCTATCCCTCACTGTTGATTTTGATAAAAAGTTTAACCAGAAATTAACACTCCACACACTCTATAAAGAGAAGGAAGGTTTTGAGAACTGGAAGCTGGCTTATTTGAGCTGGACAGCTTTCATCTGGCTATCATTGAGGATAACTTTGAGCATACATTCATTTTAAACACAAACCTGTTTCTAACAGAAGAATTTGTGCTTTTACCATGTATCACAGGTACTTACACAGGCAGTGTGTGCTGTATAAACCCAAATCATTAAATAGCCCTTGGCCACTGCTTAAAGTGAGACAAGTATCTGCCTGAGCTATGTACTTAAATGCTTAAGAGAGGAAAAAAGGGGGGCAAAGTTAATAGAAATCTCAGAGCACTAATAATGCAAGTGTAACTCCTAGAAGGAGAACTACTGAATGGTTCATCCAGAAATACTTAGAAGAATCTGAAAACAGTAAATGAGGTGATTTGAAGGAGTCACCAGTGAGTGTGAAGGACAAACACAGTGTTAGACACTGATGTGGAAAACCCTCTAACTTTACTGGGTTGCCTGAGACCAGAGCCAGGGGGAGAATAGATTCAGAGCAGGTGTGGAATGGCCCAGCTCTCAGGTATTTTTGAAAACACCTGCCTCTAAGACTGCTGCCCATCCACCCAGCCCCTGATGATTGTATCTGCCTATCCTTGTCATTAACACACTTTTTTTTGGTGGGAATTGTAAAGAAACATTTAGTTGTGACTGAAGGAACACTCATTGAGGAGTGGGAGAAAGCTGATTTTATTGAATTAGAGATTTCCATGAGATTCTAAGGAGTAGCACAGAAGTGAATACATGGGGAAGGTCCACGTGGACCACAGAGCATCTGATTCCTTTTGGAGGATGGGCTTTCTACTCATGGTGTAGTTCAGGTATGTTTCAGCTGTCAACTCCAAAAGATTAGAGTAACTCCCCAGTGGTTTGGCGTTGTGTTAGCATTCTTGGATTCTTTGGGGTTTATTTAACTTCTCTCCCACTAAGTATGGCCTCTGCAGTCCAAGATGTTTCATTTCTCTGAGTGACACAGGTAGTTCATCCCTATTCAATGTTCCTATATACAGTTAAATTTTATGTGAGGGATAATCATCCCTTCCTGTCTCAGCTACGTTAGTCTCTTCCTGTATACCAACTTATAATCAATATAAGTTTGGGATATAATACAAGTTTAAAGCTTCCTGCATCAGAGGTGTACAGGAAACATCTCAGTCTGATGTGTGTGGCTGCATGTCCCCACACTACATTGTCCAGTGGTGCCCAGTTTGTACTTTGCAAACACCACCAGACCAGCCAGTGCTGAGCCTCTGTTGCACTGGCTGCTGTATTTTCAAGTACAACAAAGGGGTACCTTTGATGACCACAAACAAATGCTGCACAAATGTCTCATTTCAGTCTAATGGCACTCAAGTTGCCCAAAAAATCAAGTTAATTATATAGTGCACAAGATGCCAAATACTGAATACTGCCTTCACTCTCAGGACACAGTCCCAGTATTCCACACTAACCATGTCCTCAGTGAAAGGCTCTTTAAATATGTCTTCTTTAATACAAGTAAAGCAGTTCTTTATCAGATCTCTTGGTATACATGATNCAAAATCTTTAATCTATAATTACACTTTTTTTTTTTTTTTTTTTTTTTTTTTTTTTTTTTTGTCAGACCAAATCCCAAATCCCTCTGGTTTTGAACATTTATTAGGCTTTAGCACAAAGGTCACCCACGGAAGTTCAGTGGCCAGCAGGGAGAGCCCCTCTCCCTCAGCCCTGCTGCAGGTGAAGCCCCAGGTGCACATGGGGAGCGCTGACAACGGGGACGTGGGAGTGAGATGGGAATGAGATCGGCACGGGGAGCCCCAGCCTGCTGCTGCCAGAGCACCACCCAGGAGGTGTCACTGCAGTCTGGGTCTGCCACCTGAGGCTGAGGTGTCCCCTCAGCCGGTGTCCCGGCGCACTGGGGACACAGCCTGTGAGGAGGTCACAGCCTGTGAGGAGGACACAGCCTGTGAGGAGGTCACAGCCTGTGAGGAGGACACAGCCTGTGAGGAGGACACAGCCTGTGAGGAGGACACAGCCTGTGAGTGTGTCCCGGCGCTTCGAGCCTTGGGCTGCGGCGACACCTCCCGGGAGCTGACGGCACAGGAGCGGCACCCGCTCCTCTCCGCTGCCCCGGCTCTTGTCTGATCCACCAGTGAGAAATAGCCTTTTGATTTTTAACGTGGGGTCCAGAAACTTTCAACATTTGACATTTGTTGTGGTCATTCTTCAGAGAAGCAGCCTTTTGTTTTACCACCAGGAAAACTTCTGATCTTGAGCACACCAGTATTAAGCTTGTAGGTGACAAGATTCTAGCTCTTTTCTATAGAAGGTACCGGGAATTTAACTGCTAAGTGGATGAAAAATGTTTGAACAGTATTTAAGAGCTCTTTTTGCTTCTTAACCCAGTCAAAGGCCCAGAACATTTGCCTGTGTGGACAAACACTGGCAGTTCCTGGGATTGGATCACAGGGATCAATGAGTACCTGCATGCACTAGGAAAGTTGTTAAGCCCCAGTTCAGCTCAAAAACTCCCAAATTAAACCAAGCCTTTGTTCTGGTTATGACCTTTGAAAGGTGATGTATGAGAATGGAGGATACTCTTAGGGGATCCTTTGATAAGTCAGTTGTGGTGTGACTGGGTAAGTCATTCCCACATCAGCCCCTGTGCAGGTTCCTGTCAGTGGTGTCTGTCACACTCCAGAGAGTATTGAGAATTTAAAACCCCTGTCAAAGGCAGAAGCTTCCAAAATCTGAGCAGCAAGGAAGGACACAGAATGTCCTTACCTTCCTGCTGGTGACTTGGGCTCACTTAGTAATACCAAATGCCGTCCATAGTTCCTCACACCCCAATGGGATGCCAGTTCCCAAGGGAACAGCCTGGTCACTCCAGGATAGAAGCCTTACAGTCCTAGCTGCCTCTCTGGGGGAATTCCAGTGTTTGTACTCTAACATAGATCTAAGGATGCACAAGTATCCTGCTAAGCTCCCTTTGTAAGCAAAACCTGGGATTTCACACAGGCTCAAGTTGTGGGGAAACTCGATACTGAGAGCAAGAAACAGAACGGACTCCTTCATGTCACTGCAGAGACCCCTCCTGTCAGCTCAGTCACATCCTGTCTCCTGAGCATGTTTCATTCAGAAAAAAAATGGTCCTTGCTACTCTTCAGAAACAAGTATGTAGTGGTATCATTACATTCAGACATAAAAAAGCAGACTAAAGCATCTGAGTTCAAGCTGTAAGTGGGAGTTTAAAGTGTTCTGCCAACTCGAACCCTTGGTGTTAGTTGCTGTGCAGTGGGCAGTGGGACAGGACACTATCTAACCACTCTCACTACCTTTCCCCCAGAAATGAGTGCTGGAGTTGTAACAGCAAGAGTGTTCCTAGATGCTTGTTTTTCAGTCTCAGCTCTTGTCCATAAGGGGTTTTTCCCCCCTCCTTAACAGAATGGCACAGTCTTCAGCCTCCTCCCCTGGTTCCCATCTTCTTTGGAAAATAAACAGCTCTGATTGTTGTGCACTTGAGATTATGAAAACATCAAGTCCATTAGTATTTGGCAAAGTGCTCTCTCATTTCCTTCTGATGTAATAATTGAGAGAGAGGGAGTGGAGACGGCAAAGATAGCACAAGGCACGAGTTAATGACCTTCTCGCATGTATGTGTGGGCTCTTTGAGAGGGAGCCTTTTCCAAGCCCCATCTCGCCTCCACTCATACTGTTTCAGCTGAAACACTGCTTCAATGTGGCTTTTATTATTTGATCTGATGTCCCTTGGCCAGCCTTCAGAGGCAGCTAAATGGCAGGCAGGTGTGGGGGGCTAAGAGACAAAAAGCAAATGGATCTAATGCTTCAGCAGGCCTGCTGCACACAGGCCCTCGGCTCCAGCCCCGCAGGCAAATGCCACTGGTGCCCAGGTCCTCTTGCCTGCTTTGGTTTCACTTACACGTTTAAGTCTATGGGAAGAATGCATCCTGCTTCCCTCTCTGAGGGAGATTCTTTGGAAGACTGAAGGCCTGATAAAAATCAGGACATGGGTGAAATGGCTGAATGGAGAAAGGGATCAGCTGTAGAAAGAAATTTAACTGAGGTCAGTGGTCGCTACTCTCTAAGTGTTGGACTGGCCACCCACTTACTTGATTGCAAAATTTGTGGCTTTACTTGGGGTGCCTAGGGCCAATTAAAGTGGGATAAATTCCACAGAAGGGTATGGTGTTCCCTGCTGGCTTTCTCAAGATTTTACTTCAGTCTTTTGAAGTGCTTCTAGAAGCCTCCAGAGATGTGTACCTTTCCACATTAGCTTAACTGGAACCTAAGCCAAAAATCTCATCTCATTTAAAAAAATAATCTGAATTTGACAGGTGAACTTTTGGGAAAATAAAGATTACCCTTTGCCAAGTGGTCCCCTTTGAGGGCCCCACCTTGAAGTGACTAGTCCCTGGGCACCTGAGCCAAAAGGTGATAATATGGATACTGCTTTTCCTCCATGACATTGAAGCCCAGTCCTTCCCTGTACCAGGTGTCCCTGCTCCCACTGGATTCACACAGTCAGCACCCTGGAAAGAGGAAGCATGTGAAGGATCACAAGTGGATTTCAGTGGGGTACTCCCTCCTGCAGCCAAGGCCTTCTGTCAAGGAATGGGTGGAGCTCTGAACAGCCTAGGCCAATGGAATGTTCCCTCCCCATGGCCGGGGGATGGAACTGGAGGATCTTTAAGATCCCTTCCAAGCCAGGCCATTCTGTGATGAAGGATTACTCATTTCTATGAAGGATTGACAGCAGTGCCAGAAGGCAATCCTAAACTTCCTGGTGCCTAGAGGAGTCCTTCCCCTTTCTCCCCAGGTAAGGGTAACCACCTCTTCTCTCTGTACCTGAAAGTGTTGCAGTGGGAGAGTTAACCAAGTTAGTTTGATGTATTCCAAGCCTCAGCAGGTGTGAGCTGCCCCTGTTTTGCCAACACAGCACCCTTGGCTTACATTTTCCAAGGCAAACCATGTGTTCTTTGTGCAGCAGCATTGCAAGGCTGGTGGGGGAGATCAGTTTTACCATCTTTTCACCTCCCATTCCAAAGGGAACTGACAAATAGATCATAGGATTGATCTGTACCAGAAGACACATTATTTTTGAAAAGACCTTTAGAAGGGCCCCAAGCCGGTTTCAGGGCTGAGTAACAGCTCTTCCCTGCCAATCTAATATACCTTTATATTTGATCATGAAAAATTTCTTATTGGAAAAATGTTTTTTTTTTTCCATACCTAGCTGCAAGGATAGCTGTTTCCTTCCTCCCTGTACATTTCCTCCCCTCATATTTTATACATGCAAAGGCATATACATTCTTACCCCTTTCTGCCATCCTTACATGGCTGCAGTTTTGATTTCATTGATTGCACACACCAGTGTCTGCAGAGCTGCCTTAAGTAAGTTGAAGCCGTTGGGAATTCAAGGTGAATACATTTTTCTCCTTCAGATACGTTGTTTTAGTTAAAAGCCACTCCGGCTGCTCCATAACAAAACCAGACACAGTGGGCCCCATTGTCCGGCTCTTGGCCAAGGTAGCATGTATGGATTAAGTGATGAATTGCAAAAAGGGCCTAAAAGCCAAGCTGTAACTTCACAAAAAGGCCATTAAAGGTGAGCGCTGTCAGTAAAGTGCCCATTCAGAAGGGCTTTTATGACCCTCGGTGTTCCAGAGACACTCAGGAGCTACAAATGGTTCATGCTCCCAGACTCATGCCCAAGTGACACATCCTCAGCTGAACCTGGCTGGGAGAGCTGCTCCTTGCAGGGATCTATCTGGGTGGGATAGTGGCATTATCTACACCCAGCAGGTGAAGAACAGCAGTACCTTGGTCCTGCTCAGGCATAAGAAGTCATGAGTTTAACCTCAAGGTGAAAAAATTGGGGAGAAATAAAATTAACAGAAAATCAAAGCACACACTTTCCAGGCTACTTTTACCTCCTAAACTTCACCCTCATCAGTTCTGCATAAAATAATAATTTTGTCACTTTTTATGCATTCCTTCATATGGCTTTCAGTGCATCTATAAAGCATCATAATTTCAATTACTGACATTTTTTGAGCATGTCTTAGAATTTTGTTCGGAGTGGAGGGGTCTACATAGCTTAGATGACAGAAAATAGCTCACCTGTGGACTGTGATGTGCACATCCTTTAGTGGCATAAAGCTGCTAGAGGGAAATTGTTCCTGAGTTCCCTCACACTCCATATTAGTCTCTAAAAGATGAAGGAGAATGAACTAAACCTGAGCCTGATTGTTTCTATCAAGCTTTAAAAACACAGTTCATAGAGCAGCAGATTCATTGCAAATATTTTGATTGCTCCCTGAAAGAAAAACATGCAACTTTCTTCTTTATAGGGAAACTGAAAGGAGGGGTTTGTTGACTTCTTTGTGATGCTTTGAAATCTGTAATTCAGAGCATTTGTGAAACGTTGGGTGATGGTGGTTTGAAATAATTGCAACTCAAAGCAAGTAAACCTACCCAGGCTGGAGCATTGGCTACCTCATACAGCTGAAGTGAGCAGCCTGGAATCCACAGATGAGAGGTGTTTTGGGGCAACTGTAGTTTAGCTTGAACTATATTCAGCTCTTGGCTGAATTTAGTGTTCCAGACAAGAGATATTGGGGGCATTTCATTCTCCACAGAAGCAGCTGCTTTTCTAGCACTGCTCTTCTGAGATCCAAGCTGGCTGTGCTGAGTTCTCCTTACTTGGACCTGCACTAGCCCTTAAACCCCAAGTTCCTGCTTTGGTCCAGTTGTATGTTGAGCTGAGATCAGCTCTCTCTCTCTTCCTTTGGCTGACAAGAGCTGAGGCTGGAAGCAGCTGGGTGAACTTTTACCAGCTTGGTTGCAGTTATTTGCTGTGATGCTGCTGCTCCTCCATCAGCAGCTCCCTCCCTAGCACCCAGCCGGACACAGGCTCTGCTCAGCCCTGAGGAAACAGCTCCCCTGGCAGCGTGCCTGTGTTTGGGGCTTCACTCTGACATGTCATAGCCTCACACATTGCTGGGGAGGTGTTGGAAAGGCACCGCAGCCTCTCTCTGAGTGGTGCTCTTTAAACTTTCTACTGATTAGGGGCCTTTTAGCACTCAGCTGGCTTTTCCTAATGGATTTTGCCTTTTCATTGAGACTATTTTTTTTGCAGGCGTTGCCAAAGTAAACAGTCACGGATGGCTATTTGGAAAGCAGGAGAGAGAAGAAAGGGACATAGAGTCAGAACTGGTCCAAATGTGTCCAGACAAGCACTGTACATCAGCTGATATGTGTTGGGGGCCAAGTGCTGCCAGAGTTAAAATCTCTGGGAAAAGGAGTCCATTTCTTGAAAGACAGGCACAATAGATACAATTGCAAGGTCTTCTCTTGGATCAAAGATGCCAGGCCTGAATTCTTGAGCCTTTAGGGGGAGCAGGGTGTGAGGTTGGCATTAATCAGCCCCCTTCTGATTTATTTCCAAAACCTTGAAGTCAGAGGAGGTGTTTGAGTAATTCCAAGCTTACAGAGTTCAAGCATATCAATCCTTCACTGCTTTGAAGCAGATAATTTTGCCTTCAACCACCTCACTGTGTGGGAACCTATCAGGCACTGTCCTAAATGAAACTCCCTTCCTCTGTGCTGTTCTGGTCAGTGGAAGTCGCACTGCAGAAGTTCAGAATTTGGTCCAGGCCAACAAAGAAAACTGGGTACACTGGCTCTGTCCCCCCAGATCAGTGTGCCTGGTAACTTTTGTGTAGGCCCTTGATGCACTGCAGAAGTGTTTTAGGAATGTAATACATTTATGGCTTGCATTTATCAGGCTCTGAAAAGAGTTGTTCTAGATTTTACAGTTCCTTCTCTGCTGCCTTTACACAAAGGACAAGAGGAACAAGGCAGGCCTTTTGTGTAGGAGTATCTTCTTTCCCTGTCCCATCTCCGCACTGATTTGCTCCTTAGTTCAGCCAGCTGCTGAATGTCTGCTCTTCTTCCTCCTCAGATCAACTACAAGAGTTCAGACTTTTCGCCTTCTGCTGGGACTTGCTCCTTGCTGGAAGCTTTCAGCTTTGTTTTGTCTTGCAAAGCAGTGAGGGTTCACCTGCCTCCTTCTGGTCAGATAAGCATGATTCATGGACAGAGCTTGGGCTACTGACAGATAGACCTGATCAGATATCTCAAGTGCAAGGACTCCTGCAGCCTCCTCTCCCCACAGCAGAGTCACCAGAATGTCCAGGGGCAGGCTCTCATGTGACTTTGATCCATGCCAGGGATGGATTCCAGATGGATACTTCCCCAGCATTGGCCTACAGGCATGTTTCACACAGCATTGATGGGGTGTTAACGATGCTAAAATTTCAGCCAAACTCCTCCGACATGCTGGGTTGGGAATGAGGAGAGGAGTTCTTTAATAAAAACCTGATGTAGACTCGGCACTTTTACCTGTAGTGCAGCTAGAGGAGCCATCAGAGCACCTGGAAGAGGAAAGTGAAGATGCAGCCCCTGCCTGTTATCAACTTACTGAAGCACCAGTGGATCTCAGCATTTCCCAAGCCTCTGGCTGGAGTCAGGGCCTGGGATGAAGCCATTTTTTGGAAGGTGCCAGGTGGTGTGCAAGTGGTGGCTTGATCCTGTGGGATGTGGAGAGAATTTGCCACTGAGAACCGCGAGGTGGCCCAGGGCCAGGGGAGCTGAGGGAAGAATCAGGCAGATCCCCACGGAGCTGCGGCTGCAGTCCTGCCTCCAGCTCCCACAGGGCCTGCAGTACCCTGGGACACACACAAAGCTCGGGGCAGTCCTGGGAAGGGGCTCAGGGTCTGTTATCCCCTGCCCTCAAGTCCTGCCTGATCCCTGGGGTGGGGACATGCCACAGGCAGAACAGAGCTGGGCCATTGGGGTGGGCTTGGGTGCTTGGGTGGCATTACCACACTCCTGCTCGGGTCATTTTTGGCTCAGACATCCCACTTCTTTTTTCCTGAAGTGAATGATCTTGACCTGTATCCTAGTTTAGAGGCCATTCCAGATCTCTGTGTTTGGCTTCATTCTTTAGGTTGTGTGTGTGTCTTACTATGAAATATTTCTGATATTTTAACAGCCAGTTCTACAACATTCTGGGATCTTTATGTAAATCTTTGAAGAAGGTTTTAGGTTTTGTTGTCCTAAATAATTTTATATATTGACTAAAGTTTGCAAACGAATGGTCTGTGTTCTGCTGCCTGAGAGCCTTAAAATGAACCAGAGCTCCAGTGAGCCAGTGGCATTGATTGTCACACAGACAAGGAGTAGCAAAGTCAACAGTTTGCCCAAATCCCACATCAGTTTGGGCAGCTTTAGAGTTTTGATCTTTCCTCTCCCCTCAACCCCTTTAGCATGCCTTCCTTACTTGCTTATTAAATCTGGAGCTGTTCTTCTGATTAACTGCACCCTTAATAACTGCAAAGCCATTGCTCAGGAGGCTGAAGGGGTGGGCAGTAGTTGCACAGAAACCTGGAACAGCAGTTCCATTCCATGAGTGCTGGCCTCAGGCACTGTGAGGTTATGCATTAACACTGAGTGCTAGTGCCCCTCACCTGCACAGCCACCCTGGGCTGCCATCTCCAAGCCTCCCAAGGAACAGGGAACTGGGGTCGAGGAGCTCACATCAGTGTTGCACATGGAGCAGAGGTCACCCCAAATACCCCTCCCTCATTAGGAATCTGTAGACTGTACAGCAAAGGATTTGTGCTTCCTGAATGGCCAGGGGACTCATCTGGGTCACCTAAATAACAAAAGCAGAGAGATTCTGGGAAAATTGGTATCTACATCCTCTCAACTTCTGACTGAACTGTTTAGGGAGGGAAGGTTATGTATTGTGGAATGGGATGCTCACTTGTGTGGGATATTTCTTTTAAATAAAAGCAACATTTTACTAGTGAAAAGAGGCCCAACATCAAAAAGCAAGTTTGCAACAA
Organism: Aegithalos caudatus; assembly: GCA_013389925.1. Classification (NCBI taxonomy): domain Eukaryota; kingdom Metazoa; phylum Chordata; class Aves; order Passeriformes; family Aegithalidae; genus Aegithalos; species Aegithalos caudatus. Next base: position 304,974 of record WEIU01023061.1, on the reverse strand, counting down.
AGTGCAAAGAGATGGGCAAACAAAAATGATGAGGGCAAGAGAGGGGTGTCCTCTGTCCCTCTGTTGTTGTAGGAGCAACAGGACCCTTGGTGGTACAAACTGTTTTCCACTTGGGCTCTCCCTGTTGTTTACAGCTCAAGTCACCTGAGACCAAGCTTGGGCCCATGCAAGTCCCTTTTCTGTCCCCTGCCTGTGTCTGGACACTGAGGCAGTGCAGCAGCATGGGGCATTGACATTGCAGCATGGGCAGTGCAGCATGGGCAATGCAGCAGAACCCCTCCCCACACACCCCAGCCTAACAGGGGGAAGGAAATCCAAGGGCAATTACTTGTAACTGAAATGTTGCTGAAGCCAGGAGCCCGGAGAGCTGCTCACAGCATCATTCTTTTAGCACTTCCATGGGCCATTACCCCGCTGGGATTAAGAGCCCCCTGCCCTGCCATGCGCACCCTGCCCCATCACCTGCCTCTCCTGGCCTGTCTTTTCCCCAGGCACTAATGAAATTACCACCGAGACTGATTACAAGTGGGGTGGAGCACTTTGACCAATGAACCCACACCTGCTCGCGTGGTTGACCTTTAATGATCCAGCTCTGTAACTCTGCAGTTTAATTTGGTTTTTTAAAGCCGGGTTTAGGCAGAAGCTGGAGTTTCATTTGCCAGCAAAACATGACCCCTGCTGGAGGACCAAGGATGTGATTTTCAGTTATTCATATGGACAACCCCACACAGAGAATGGCACAGATGTGATTAATGTGACATGATACAGCTGTCACCGGCTGCAGGAAATCACAGACAACAGAAAAAAGGTTGGCTTAAAAAGACTTCTTAAAGTATTTACCCAACTGCAAAGGTAAAAAAGTTTTTCTGGCTATTGTTTTTTTGCTGATTGGTTAGCTGGTTGGTTGTGGGTTTGGTTTTATTTTTGGTTTTTTTTCATGCATGGGATTGTGTTTTACAGAATTGCAGGAGCCAGTGAGCTTTTTCTGCAGGGCTCTGTGTGTGTAATCCTTTTTTTTAATGGGGGTTCTGGATATCAAATCTTTTGGCAGAAAGTTCTCTAAACACTTGTAGTAGCAGCAGTGCATTTGAGAATGTAGTTTGTTCATAGATTTATACCAGCTTGACATTTTCCCAATGGCAAAATATTTAAATAAAAACAAAGAGGGTGTCAGGCTGGTAGGAGTTTTTTAAACATATGTCTAATTTAGTGTGTAAGGAAAATAAATTCCACTTGTGAAGGCCCTAGGCCTGCCCTGGTTGCCACGTGGGGTGCAGCAGTTCCCTGCTGGCCTGGCTGTGTCTTTTAAAAGGGCCCAGCTGGAGTGAGCATGACTGCCTGGGGAGCAGCTGATGTTGCTGGGTAGATGACAAAGGTCCTGCAGGAGCAGGTATTGCTGAAATGAAACATCTGTCCAACAGGAAAAGGTGCATGTGCTGTGGGAAGGAACCCACATTCCTGGGATGTGAAGGTAGAGGAGGTGGCTGGGTACCATGGTTGGCTTAGAACTGAAAGCTTTGGGGAACAGTGAAGGTGTCACAGCAGATGCTGCTGTAGTATCCTCAGAGCCAGGTGAGAGGGGCAGTGAACTGGACCAGAACCTGTGGAGCAACCAGAGGGAGCCAGTGAATTCCAGCAGGTGTTGCAGGACCACAAAAGGTGTTCCTGAGCAGTGCCATGTCCTTCTGGTTTGCTGCAAAGGGGTTCTTGTGCTAAGCTGGTTTTCAACCATGATTGTGAAAGGTTTCAAAAATCAGCTCTTATAGGGAGAAGCTGATGTTTGTCAAACAGAGGAGCATGAGCTGTGTGGTTTTGGCTCCTATCAGCTGGACTGGATGTGTGTGTCCATGGCTGCAGTGGCTGACAGGGCCCGGCGTGGTGGCAGAGCAGGAGCTGCTCAGACAGAATGGCTCAGACTGGAGCCTGCCCTGCCTGGAGCAGATCTCCCATGGGATCCCAGCACAGCTCAGGGCAGCCTGAATTCCCAGCTGGCCTCACACAGAAACTGGAGCTGTCTCCTTCCAGGCCTCTGCAGAGTATTTCAGGTTGCAAACAGCCCAGAGGTGTCCATACCCCGTGGGATGCGCTGTGGGGATCCCCTGATGAGGGAACGGGCAGTGAAGCACAAACCAGGGGCTGCCACAGCAACTTTTGTCCAAGGGTTAGGGTTCAGTGTCAAAATAGGGAAGTGGAAGCTGCATAATTTTATAAATCCTGCTTTGTTGTCAAAGACCAAAGACTTCCTGTTTTGGGATCCAGGGTTGTTTCCATTTCCACTGTAAATGATGAGAGACTGCCCATAAACCTCATGTTTACTTCACAATTTCTAATGCTTTCTACATGTGTTGAAACAGCTCTCAGGTGGCCATGACATTTTGTCAAAAATAGAGATGGCAGTTGAGAAAGGAAAAGTAGTTTAATGTCAGCTTAATATTAAAAAGCATTTTCTTTATTGGAATTCAAGAGCTGAGTCCATCATCACAGTGCTGCACATATTTGTTGTACATATTCCATTATTGTTACAAATCAACTGAGTTTGCAGTGTTTTCATTCAGATCTTCCTTACAGTCCTCATGGAATGGAATATTTAATTGGTAGGTTTTGTCTGTGAAGCCAATGAATTAGCCACAAAGTAATCTCCACATAACAAACAATGCTCTACCAGAATTCTAGGCATTTGCATCTCTCACAGGGGAAGACCAAAGTGTAACTGTTCTGTACAAACGTGGAAAGGGTAATTGAACAGTGTCATTTAATACCATAATTTACAGTAGCACAGTGAACTAAAAGATACAAGCTTGAAAGTTTAAAAAAAGAGCTAAAATCTCAGGGACTATTTTTGTAACTATCTAATTCAGAACTAGGATGCACCAAAATTCAAGTGGCCAAGAGTTAACAGCTACTCTGAGGAAATCCCAAATGGCCATTAAAGAGCCATGGAAAGGAGTGGCAGTTCCTCCACCCAGTCACTGGAGCTGCCACAGGATGCCCATGTGGGCTTCAGCTGGTATGGAAAATGAGTTCTTTTAGGATACTTTGTTAAGGGAGTGAACCACAAAGATAAGCTGTGAACTTGGGGTCTGCAGAAACTTCCCAGTCCCTTTTTGCCAGCCAGCACTGCCATAACAGGGGCTGTCCCTGCAGCCCAGGATGGCACAGCTGGCTCCAACACACACATCCCAGGATGGCACAGCTGGATCCAACACCCCCACACATCTTGGTATGTCACAGCTGTTCATTCAATGCCATTTTTGGCACGTCTCTGTTGGGGAATGACTGCTAAACCCAGAGTGTCTTGCGCTGAAGAAACCTCCTGGGGTCCAACAGTCTAACCCAGCCCTGCCTACTTTGCACAGAACTCACAGCACAGAATCCCAGAGTATCCTGAGCTGGGAGGGACCCACACAGACCATGGAGTCCAGCTCCTGTGGGCTGGGGGTTCTGCAGCTCCTCTGGGAAGCCCAAGGCCACGGGTCTGGTCCCTCATCCAGGGCTGCCCTGCAGCCACAGTGGCCTTGTCCCTGTGCAGGGAGAGGGGCCAGGCCTGTCCTGCCCCTGCCAGCTCCTGTTGGAGACTCACCTGCTGCACATGGAGGAGTTCATCCATCACTGATGGACTCCTGGATTTGGAGTCGCCCATGGAAAGCAGCCACTGGATTATCCCAGGCTGCTCCCACCCACCCCCCTGGCAGGATTTTCAATCCTTGCCCTCATTGACACCCAATTGCCCCTCACAACAGCCACGGTTTGAAACATTTCATTCTGGTTCCATTCACATCCCTGGATCTGCACTTCACAATTCCTTCTCTGGGAATGCCAAAACTCAGAGCTGAATACAAGAAAAAAACTCCACCAACAGTTTCAGTAATTCAATAATTTATTCATCTAAAAAAGTGTGTAAAAGTATATAGCTCTCATCCACAAGGTATATATGAATGACATTTAAAATGGAGGTCTTTTATTATTATTGTTTCTTTTTATCAAAGTCTTTTTTAGTGTATTGTACCAGCGATATACTGTAGATTTAAAATGAACTTCACATTTTTTTTTGTTTTCTTTCAAATTGTTGGCTATATATAAAAGAAGCTCACTGCAAAATGCTCAGAGGAAAAAAAAAAAAAAGAAAACAAAAAGAAATTCAGAACTCCCCAGAAATGTACAGCTTTTACATTTAAAAAAGGTTCTGAAATATACATACAAGCATGCTGGACATTCCCCACCCTCCCGCTCCCTTTAGCTCAAACAACTGTAATAATAATTCTGATTTAGGCATGATTTTCCAAAGTTAGAAATAAAAAAAAAATAATAACTTTCTTCACTCTGTAGGAAAGCCAGGGCTTGTACATTTCAGATTAATTCAGTAAAAAACTCACAAGTAAAATAATGCATATTTAAGAGAAATATTATACAGAACTTTTCACACTGAAGTACATAAGATTTTTCTTTAAAATCTATTGCCATTCATTTATTTTGCACAAAAACGTATAAATATGTCACCAGCTTCTCTTAACTTAAAAAAATTAAATAAAAGACACCAGATGAAAACTACTCCTTGCTGCCCTTTTTTTAATTTCTAATTTTTGCTTAGAACCAGGTTTGTGGGGAAGAAATGCCCCTGGATAAAAACGGCCCATTTAAAAACAATAAGCAAAATAAAAATCCAAAGTTCAGATGAACCCTGGGAACAAATAACCCCCAAATGGTAAAAGATTACAAATGTCTACTTTACATTTTTTTCCTCCCCAAGTTAAATTTTTTATACAAGTTTACAATCTTCATCTTTTTATGCTCTTCAAAAGGCCTTGAGAATTTTCTTTTCTGATTAAGAAAAAATAGTACTGCAATATTTTTAAAGTCAATTTTACACTGTACACATTAGATACAAATGGTTTGATATCAGATTTTTTTTAACCTATACATTGCAAAGAGGACATCCACACGGAGGGGTGGAGCAGGGAAGGAAATAATCCATTTACAGGTTCCTCTCCTGCCTTCACCTTCTCATTACACAAGCAATTCTTTTTTTTTTTTTTTCTTTTATTATTTTATATAATTTGTTTTAAATGTTACATTATCTCAAGAAAAATACTTTTTAAAATCATAGAATTTCATATTTTTTTAACCAGAACATGAAAGTCTTTTGGAAGAACTCTAAACTTGGTAGTTTTTCTTCACAGCCAGGGGAGGGGTCACCCAGCCTGATCCAAGTGCCTGACCCTGGCCCCCTCCTGCTGCCCAGTGCACCCCCAGAAATGAGGGAATGGGGCTGGAATAGGACCCCCTTGGAGCCTGGAATGAAGGAGTCATAAAAATACTTCAATTAGCCATTAACCTTTCCAATGGCGATCATTTCACTAAACAAAGTAACTTTGCCACCACAGTGGTGTAACTTCAAGTACTAATTTAATGATATAATTTTTAAAAATTATTTCTTTGAAATAATATTCCTATAGTCAGAAAAAATACACCAGATTTGTGACTGATTTAGTGTAAACAAAAACCATATTTTTGGATATGTACATGGACGAGTCTGCCCAGAATTAAAGGGCGACTTGGCTTTCAGTAAATACTTTTCTAGCATCACTAAATTTACTGGAAATATATTTCAATCATAGCTCTACAATAGATTAATTTATCACTTTCTGCTTGCCCTGATACCGGGCTTTAAAGTATTTTTCCTCCCTACCTCCCTCTCACTCTTCTCCCTTAGGTAGTGTTATCCTTCATTAAACACTGGCCATTCCTTGCTTTAACCAGGCTAGACACAAGGGAGAATTCCTTAAAATACAAGATACCCTTACCAGAACACGCTTCCCTTCCCAGACTTTGATTGTTATGAGCTTCACTTTTGATTTCCAGGTCAGAAGAGTGAGAGGTCTGTAGATAAATAACCCTACAGTGGAACGGAGCTGGATTTTTAAGGTATTTCTACTGTTCCTGGTCCTTTATAATTTAATCCCTCCCCTCCCCAAACCTAAAAATAAATAAAGTATCTCCAGACCATTCATATCTACATGGACAGGTAACAAATGCATGCATTCATCCCAATCCACTCTGACAGGAACTCCAGGTAGACAGAAAACTCCAATATTTATACAAGACTACAACTGTGTGGTTTTGTGTTTGTGGTTTTTTCCTCCTGCAAAGTCCCAGTTTATGACAAACAACAAAACACCCGAACTGGTCACTACAATGTGTTTTTTACTCGCAGGGCTGACACTGCTCGTGGGTCTTTATCAGTTCCTAATGAAAAAAGATCCTGTAGTCTTCCTTAAAAAAATAAAATATTAAAAAAAAATAATCACGCTGACCAGTCGTTACTGAGCCACCAAACTAAAACTGGCTTGAGGTTACTCTGTGTTCACTGTTCTTGGATGTTCCCAGATTTTGGACTGAAGCTGCCAGAGATGTTAATGGGTAGTTTAGTTTTGAACACTGCAGGATTCACGTGTGCTTTTGGAGGAACAGAAGCACAGCACAGGACTGGTCTGAAGAGAAGCAGACGGAGCTGTGTGCAGGTGGTGGCACGTTCCCGGGCGGAGGGGAGAAGCAGCCAGAAGAAGAAGTGCTTGTTGTCCTACAGGATGTTCATGATGGCGTTGTAGAGCTGGGTGAGCACCACGAAGTGCACGGGCAGGCAGGAGCTGCGGTCCTGCGTGGCCGGGTTACACGTGAGCCAGGACAGGGCGTTGTACTGCTCCAGCACGAACCTGCACAGCGAGGAACAGCGTCACAGCCTGCCCTGGGGGCTCCAGGACCTACACCCTGACAGCTGCCAGTGTGCTGGCAAAGGAGGAACCTCACCGAAAAGCAGGAGGGTTTGGCTTTGCTGTCTGAACTATCTGCATGAAGGCCCTCCCAAACATTCACAGTGGTTCAAATGCCACTGCTGTCAAAGCCTTGGGGGTTGAACACCTCTCTGGGCACCCTGTGCCAATATTTGCTCACTCTGTTCCTGTGATCCTTTATCTAATCACAATTTCTCCTCTTGTATCTTGTGTCGGTTGCATCTCATCCTTCCCTGTCCCACTGTATTCCTGTTTTACTCAATACCTGGGACACCTGTGAGAGCTCAGTCCTCCAAGAGGATGCAAATTCAGATCTCCTAGAATAGTACACCCCCAATTTCCTTAGCTCAGACATTTGTGTTCCCTGATGTTTGCTTGTTCACTGGGGTGTCCCACACCTCAGTGTGCTCTCATCACACAGATCTGTGTCCAGTCCCCAAAGATGAAGGCAAACAGGCCCCACATCATCCTGAACAATAAAACACATACCCTGCATGTATTCAGGAGCAATGTCTCCTTTATACCCCAATCCTAGCACAGTGGCATCAGTGAGTGCTTTTATCTCCTACAAATCCATTTGGTTTGGTGAGGTAAGGTAATGAGTGGCACAGCTCAGATTAGAGCAGTCTGTGTGGGGGGCAAACCACGATGTCCCCCTGGCAAGGCTGAGCTGTTCTGAGTTTCCTTGGCATCATTGTGCACAGCAGAGGGAAACCCACAGAATTCCCCCTCAAAGCCCTGCCCTGGCATCTTGGAGGAGGAAATGCTCTGAGACACGTAGGGCACGGCAGGGCTAAAAAGTGCTGATAAAACTGGTAATTGTGATAGGTTGGAAAGGTTACTCTGAAACATCTGAGCTCAGTCCCCTAAATGTTTGGGGCAGAAATGAAAACCTAAAAGGTGTTACCTCAAGACATCTGATGTAGTTTTAGAGTCGAGGGGGTGAGGAACTCGCTGAGAATTTCTGGCAGGTAGAAGCTCGTCTGTCTGCGCTACAGAGATGTGGTGATGGAGAGAGGCCTGTGCAGAGGGAAAGAGAAAATATTAACTCCTTATACAGCAGGTACTGCCAAAGATTCCCAAGAAACATCCATTGTAAATCACCTCAGGGCAGCCTGGGAAGTCAGCAATTCTGTGTTGAACCTCCCCATAACCACATGTATTTCCAAATCATAGGTAATATTTTTGAATAAACTGTCTCGAGTTCTGCAGTTCTGGAGTGGGAGGGGTCAGGTTCATTCTGACACCACAGACTCCCAACCGCAGCTTTTACAGGCATGGAAATAAGCAGTGATAATGAGTGCTCCATGTGGAGCATGACAGACCTTCAGGAAGAGGGGACACTGGTTCTGTGCCTGAGGACAGGAGGACCAGAACCACTGCGGGAGGTTCTCCGCTTTGGCAGTCGACACAAAGTATCCCAGAGCCAGAGGCTGCTGCTTCAGCTCTTCGGGGGCCTCCCTGGAGAGGAGACGTTCACCTTGGCTCTGCAAGACAGGGAAAAGGCAGCTCAGAGGATGTTGTCAATACAGCCCACTCCTGGAACAGTGACTTCATTTGCTAATTACTGTGCTGTGGCAAATAAGGCCTCCTTTAGTCAGTCAGGACTCTTAGTCAATCCCTCTGCCCTGTTCAACTGCAGCTGGGTTCTCCAGGGTTATGTTTCAGAAGCACTGTAGGTTCCCAAACAGCTGGGAGAGCAGTTCACTTCATCTACAAATGTCAATAGGTTTCCACTGCACAGAAAGAGCTCAATTACAAATCCCTCCCTGCCAATCTCTTCCAGTGGGTCTGGACAGGAATTCAAGGGAAAAGCCTGGAGCAGGGAGCACTGGGAGCCCAGCACACGGGGCCAGTGCCCAGCCATCAATTATTGCCATGACCCCGGGCCCACGGGGGGATGATCACACACTGCTGCTCTGCTAAAGCCAAACATTACACTGCAATTACCAGGCCTGGCTTAATGGTTAATGGGAATTACTCAGGTTCAGCTGGAAGGGGCTTGTCCAGGGCTCTGGGCTCAGGCCATGAACCTCCCAGGGCTGATCCCAATGGATGCAGCTCCACTGGAAGCAAGCTCTGCATAGAAGTGGGACAGAATGGATTGCTGAGGGAACTGGGGGGGAGAGAGAGAGAGAGAGAGGAGTTGTGATTTATGGCTGCAGGGTTTGGCAGCAGAATTTAGAAGTTTTCATTTGCCCACACACCAGTTTGGAATAACTGGGACAGCAATGGCTGTTATCAAACCTTTGATGGGAGAGTTGCACAATCCACACAAGGTGGTTGTGGACTGAGCTTACAAAATGCAGGATTAGCATTTCTGTGGCTGAGGCAGGAGGCACTTCTCCCTCACTGACTCTATTAAAGCTGCACTGAGGCATTTTGGAGATTTTACAAGGAAAATACAGGTAGGACTTTCTATTTCCAGGGGTGAAGCAACCACCATTTTGGTCAGTCATGCTCAGGAGTTAGAACTCTGATCTCAAGATGTCTCATTGACATGTCAAAAATGGTATAAAAGTTACCCTGCTTCTCTCATGAAATACTGTGTCATTTAGTAAAGAAGTAATATGCTACTACTTTAAACTTAATATTTTTAGAGCAAAACTTCACAGAAACTTGCAAAGCATAAAACTTCTACCTAATTGCAATGGAAACCATTTTAAGAGAACAGCTCAGTCTTACAAGATAAAATGTAGGAGTGAAAGAGTTTCATCAAACCTGATCCAAGCTATGCCAATTCAAAAAAATAACTCGAATTACCAAAAATAATTTGCATTTTAAGTAATCACTGATGTTGGAACTGACTTTATAAAAGCCACTTCAAACAAAAATAACTCCCAAACGCTGTGTGCTCTGGGCTAAATATTCTGAAGAAAACAACATTTGCATAACCATCCAGCACCTGCGGAGTTTCCATGGGCAGAGTTTCATCACTGGGAGAATTCTCTCCCTCTTGCCCCCCCTGAAATCCATGGGAACAAGGCTGTCACAGCTTCCCTTCTCTCAAAGACTTGCCACTTTGTGCCAGGGACATTCCACAGGATTTTCCAGGACAGAATGGATGAGTACAGATTAAATCCATGCAGGATCATCAGCTATGGCTGTGCCACACAGAAATAAAGGTGCTCTCCTCCTGCTCTCTCCCTCTCAATTATCCACCAACAATCAACTTGGAGGGTGCAAAAGGCCAATGCAGGGACACCTCCAGCAGTATTTAACCTTCAATTTTAACCTAATTTTTGCTTGCTGTTGACCTAATTATGTGTCAGGATGTAAAGGAAAAGGACTTTGTTGGAGGATTTGGATCTTTCTTTGTGTTTTATTTTAAGCAGTGTGTGCTTTATGGTGCTCCAGCCTTACCCTACTGTGATGGTAGTGAGATCCTACTCCAGTGCCAGATGGTGATCCAGGGGAAGGAACTGGGGAGGAATTTGGTGAAGAGTGAAGATTCCCTGTTATCAAAATTCTAATGTCATTGTCCATGTCATCTGGGAATGGGAGGTCAAACATGTCATCTGAAAAGAAAAAGAAAAGAGAGTAATTTCCAATGTGCTATACTCTCTTCTCCAAGAAATTTTTATAATTTATTACCTTTCCCTTTAATTTATTATCATTCCCTTTTTTCTTTTACATACTCCCAAGATAGATGAAAGCAGAGATAAAGACTTTACTGTTTAATCCCCCTTAGAACCCTTGACTGCAACCACACAGACATGAAAGGGAGAGTTGGCAAGCAGCTACTGAGATAATGAATTTTAGCAGTGGCCACAGAGTGAACAGAATTCCCACTGTAGCAGCTCCATAAGATCCAGACCAAATTTTGTAACAGAACAACTGACACTTCTGTGCAGTTAAATCACAGAGACCCCTTAACAAAAACACTTGGAACCATCACATACAGCTCCATGTGCTGCTGCCACAGGTGCTGCTCCTCATGCTCCCAGAGCTGCACACCAGCTCCAACCCCTGGGAACAGCCCTGGCAGCTCCAGGGAAACTGCTCCAAGAATCCATGAGGGCAGCAGGGTCCTGGTGATCCTTCCAGACACTGTACCAGGGTCCCCAACAACACAGCCTTCAGAGCCCACTTCCATCTCAGGAGTTCCATGCAGCTCATTAGCATAATTGGCTGGATTAATTTGGTTTATATGTGGGGAGGGCTAAAGATACAGGGAAGATGTGTTTGCCTTGTGTATTCCATTACTCATCATCTGCACACAGGTTACAATATCCTGAGTAAGTTATGGGAGGGAGAATAAGGCACCATCAACACAGAGGCAAAAGTTACAGCATCACAATATGGTTTAGAGGGGTTTTTCTTATCCAGATTTCTCAGCAGGCAAAGAAATACAAGTGTATAATGACATTTAAAGCACACTTTGGTGGGTAGACAGGGACAGTGGGAGCTGTCTGAATTAACTGCATTAATTAGAATTGCAACCAAATTTATACTAAAACACAAAGCCCTAAAGAGAAGTCATGCGTCCTACATATAATAAATAACCATTTCTCTTGAAAAAGATGAATTTACTCTGTATAAAATGGAAAAGTATGTGTGTCTTGAACTAATTTTACCTGAAACCCTAGTATTGAAATAGGCAGGTGGTTGTTTTCCTTCATCTCCCAGAGAGAACCTCTGGATTGCCACAGCAATGCTTTAACTGAAGTTTATTAACTTGTGTCCTACAGCCTCAGTAAACAAACCAGAGCTAATATCATGCTCTGCTTGGCCCCCAGAGCAGAAATGAGCTGGCTAATGGCATAGGAAGGTGCTTAATCATTAAGTAGAGCAGAGTTAAGAAAATTAAATTTAACACCATTTTGGAAAAGGCTATTCTTGTACCTGACTCTAATTAACATCTGCAGCACCAAGGGGCAGGTTAATGCAGGTTAATGTTTGCCGTGCTCGGGAGGGATCCCGGTGCCTCCTGGGATAGGGATTGAGAGGGGCAACTTCACTTCAGAGGCCCTGGGACATTCCAGGAGGGACAGATCAAAGCCTTAAAAGCAGTAGCCTGCCTTCCTCTCTAACCCTACTGCCCTCCTCATTAATACAGCCACTGTACGTGTTTGTAGCCACTCTTGGCTTTAATTGCTTTACACTCATTTAAAGGATTTGGGAGAAAGCAGGAAAATGCTTATTTGGATATAAAGCATTAACCAGAGTCTTGCTGACTCAAACTGCAGGTTCAATGCAAAAGCACTCTGGGGGCATCAGGAAATCTCAGGTTGGGATATTTTCCCTACTCAACCACAAGTGCCTCCTTCCTGTCAGCTCTGCACACAACAGGGCACAATGTGAAGCACTGGAAAACAGCAGCTGGCCTGAGCAAGCCACAAGAAGACAAAGCACATTCTGGTCTGTGCCACTTGGAGCATTGGCTGGTCCTTATCCCTTTGGGAATAAACCAGTGTGACTGAGAACACACTCAGGGAAAGCAGAGTGTCCCCTGTAGCCAAAGCCCTGCACGGTTCCCCTGCTGGGCTGGTGTGGGGTCTGTGCAGAACCCGGCCCCCTTGGGGGTTTATTCCTGCCCAGCTCAGCTCTGCTGATGCCCTGGAAAGGCCCCAGGGGATTTTCCCCTCACTCACCGTTGGTGGGGCTGAAGCCATCCTCGTTGGGGTAATTTGCAGGTGCCACCTGGATGGTGGCAGAGGTGGGGAACACCAGGATGTGTGTGCAGGAGGCGTCCTGGGGGGTGTTGAGCTGGGACGACTGCAGGTTCAGCGCCGTGCTGCGCCCGAACACCGAGCCCATCGTCACCGCGTCTGGGGGACAGACACAGGGGTCACTGCATCGCCTCCCAAACACCTGCTTGTGTCCAGGGACACCTCTGCCCACCCCACCTGCTCTGCAAACTCAGACACAGCTGAAGGGCCCTATCTTCAAAAGATTACACTGCTCTAAGAGCTTGACATTAAGACCACCAGCCCCAGCTCCCCTGTATTCTGCTCCCCCTTAATCAAGTATTTACTTGTTAAATAAGCAAGATAAATTAATTTTTCAAACACATCTCTGTAGAATTATGAAACACACCCCACTTTGGTCTATATGAACACAAACACAAAAATAAAGCTACACAACAATAAAGCTCTCCCCTCCTCCTCTATCTTCTCAATTATCCACCAACAATTAACTTGGAAGGTGTAAACAGTCAATGCAGAGACACCTTCTTCAGCAGTATTTAATCAGCATTTTCAATTTTAACCTAATTTTTCCTCGCTATTGACTGACCTAATTACGTATCAGGATCTAAAGGAAAAAAAATTCTGTTGAAGTATCTGGGTCTTTGTGTTTTACTGTGATATTGAAAAAGCCTCATTTGCCATCTGTTTTCTCACATTACAAAATCTCTGCTTTGAAAATATTCAACATGATAAGTAATTTTCAAGCTCAATTAATTCTGCTCTGTATTAGTCTTTTCCTTCTAAACTTAAAAAACCCCAGAGTGGTTTGTAAGGATATGTTAAGCATGTGTCACCACATACATTAAAAAGTATGTGCTTAGGTGAAACAACAAAGGGAACCTCAGCATTAAATTTTAACTTCAACTTAAGCCCATGGACTGCTGCTTGTAAGTGAACTCTCTAAATAACTTCAGCATGTGAGAAGGCAAGTGGGCTTCTTCTTATTCCCATTTCCACAGGCTCCTACTCATTCCCACTGCAGCCTCCTCCATGCACGAGGGTGTCTGTGACACCACTTCCAGCCCATGGGAACTGGGCTGCCTAAGCCCATGGCCTCCCCAGGGAACAGATCAGCACTTTGGCAGTGGCCCACAGTCACCTTCCCTCAGGAGACTCCTCTCCCCATGTAGCATCTCTCCGTGGTATTCTGGGGAATTCTGCTGGCCCAACCTATTTTCTGCCACACGTAGCCACGCTAGTCAAGTTCTTCACAGAAATCCCAAGATTATGGTGCCTAAGTGTGAGATGTGATAAAAGCACGGTTGTGCTGGCATTGCCATGGCTGCCTAAAACATACCTGGCATCACCACGAATGATCCCTGGGGCTCCATGGCAACGAGGCAGGCACTGAGGATGGAGGGGGAATCTGCTGCGGAGATGCCGCACATGCGGCAGACCTCCTTCAGCTGTTTGCTGATTGTCTGCAGGGAGCACTCCCCGAGCAGGATACTCCAGTCTGCAAGGGAAAACACCGTGGGAGGACAGAGCTGATGCAGAGCCAGCACCCACCTGGGAACTGCAAAACATTCCCAACACTTGGCACTTCCCTAAGCCCAAACTCTCCAGGAGTGACTCCCGTGCACATGAGGGGTCTGGCCCCACAAACTGGGTGCTCGAGGAGTTCCTGTGGAGTGTTTTATTCCAGGGCAGTCTGTTGGCTTTCCTTTGTTCAATACATTTTTTCCAAGACCTTTTTGTTTTAGTTATGTTTGAGGAATCACAACTGAATCCTGTCTCTACTCCAGGGACAGGATAATTTCATTCGGAACTGTTTCTAACACGTGATAAGGCCGCCAGCTTCCCTTGGAAGGACAGTGGGCAAATCCTGCACAACATGAGAGAGCAGCTTCAGACCCAGGGCACAAACTATGGAAACCAACACAGGAATTCAGTGCCAGGGTAGGACTGCAGCCAGCTCTCCTGTAATTCATGCTGTCATGGCCCAGGAAATTCCAGTTTGGAGCATCCTGGTGATTTTTCTGCCAGGAACTTTACACTCAGATCCATTTGGTCAAGCGGGCATCATTGTCAAGACAACAATGGGGACAAAGGGAGAGAAAGGGCTTCAGCACCTCTGGTGTTGATTATAAACTCCTAAGGAGCACTGCCTGGGAAGCCTGGATATCTGGCTTCCCATCCATGTTTGTCCTCACTAAACTCTGGCAAAATAAACAACAGTCTATCCTGTCTGTGATAGAATTTGGCACACCTTGTTCACCTTTTGTAAGGTCATGGTTCTAGGAAGCAGAGACAGAACTTGGGAAGGTTAAGCCAAATTCACCCCATGCAATGCCACTGTGTGACAGCAGAGTGCATCCTCAGCAAGTCTGCAGGTGACACAAAACTGAGGAATGGCTGAGTCCCCATCCCTGCAAGTGTTCAAAAGCTGTGTGGATGTGGCACCTGGGGACATGGATCAGTGTTGTCTCAGCTGGGGAACAGTTGGACTTGATGAGCTCAGAGAGCTTTTCCAACCCAAACAATTCTGTGGTTATGCAATTATCACTCTCCATTTCTTAGTTTGAAAGGTGTGTGCTCAGGTTGAGCCATCCTGCCTTTCCCCTGGGTCCTGTCCCACTGCACACCCTGGGATGGCAGCCCTGACAGGTGCACACCTTTCAGCTCCCCGTGGCCCAGCCGGCCCAGGCGCCCGATGACGACTCTCCACGGCAGGGACGTCATCTGCACAATGCCGATGCACCACTCCCACAGCTTCTGCAGCCCGATCTTCCGCGCAGACAACTTGCTCCTCCTTGACCTGCAGGGCAGGGAATTAAAAACAAGAGTGAGGGGAGAATCAAGGACAGTATGCAGATTTCTGTTCTCTCTAGTTATGTCACTGTTTATCCCCTACAGAGTTCTGGGCCGTCCCTAACTTACCTTTTACTACTGCTAACAAGAAAAACTATTTCTGCTTTCAGTACTGTTACTGCAGTGCCATCAAACTGCTGAGCAACACACCAGGTGCTCCTCAAGGTAAGATTTGTAGGCAAAAAAGTTGTAAAACAAACCATAAAATAAGTGTAACTCAGTCACTTTTCCCTGTGCAGATCTGAAAATCTAAAAGTGCCAACTGAAATGTTCTCACTGTAACACCAGCACGATCTCCTGAGCAGGAAAGGGGATGGAAGGGATGTGCAAGGAGCTGGTGAGGGATGACTCCAGACATGGATCCATGGAGAAGCCCAGGGCAGTGAGTACCTGCTGGGCAGGTCGATGTTGACAATGCAGGTCTCCAGCAGCTCCCCGTGCAGGTCGGTGCAGGACGCCAGGAGCCAGCGCTGGTCGTGGGACAGGCAGTACCCCACAAAGAGCACGTTGTACTTCTGACTGGCCTCGCCAAACGTCTCTCCCAGCTCCGTCTGCTTGTCTTTGATGGGGGCCAGGATGAAAGGAGGTGAGTACAGCTGGATTGGGCTGGGCCTCTGCAACAGAGTCAGCACAAGCATCAGCAGATAAATCAGAAACTACTGAACACAAGGAACACACACACACTGGCAGCGAGTACAGAGACCAGCAAGCTTGAAACAATGAGTAAATTCAAAGCATTCCTAGTCAGGAGGGAGACTGGGGAAAGGGAGTTTATAGACAACTCACTGCTGCCAGTTAAAGCTGATGCACTTCAAACCTTATCTAAAGATTTGTTTTAATGTAGGTAACCCAGGGCATGAAAGCAGTCTTTGGACCAGTCTCTGACACAGGCAGGAGTTTAAAGCCCTTCAGATGTCAGATCCTTCTGTCCCTTAACAATCTTTAGGCCCTTGGTTGAATTTGTTCCACTGCATCTGAGTTTTTTCTTCTTCTGAGCCCAGAAGGGAGGAGGACAAGCACCTCCCTGGCTGTGGTGCAGCACCTTCCCAAGGCAGCCCAACTGCTGCTCCTTGGGAGCATCCATCACGTCCAACAGGACCTCCAGGTCAAACCCATCTTTGCCTTGGAACTCCTCGCTGGAGAACACACAGGAGGGGCCTCACCAGACATGTTCCATAACTAAAAAATGGTCAGGGTATTTTCTTAATTCTTCAGCAAAGTTTGAGAGTCTCCAATGCAGACTGAGAGCAAGTGTGTAGAATGCAATAAACAGATTAATTAAATGCAAAAAGTAAATGCTAAAAGGTTTGGCTTTGCAAGGAGGTTTTTAAACCCTCCCAAGCAGCTCTTTATGCTAAGGTAAGTGTTTAAGTGTTTTGTTGGTCCATTAGATCTAAATAAAATATTCATAGTTATCTTTCAAAGAATGCAAAACATTCATAGAAAGTAGGATGGATTATTCTTCCTTTGAAATCCCTGAAATTCCAGAATCAGGGCTTTCATATTTACAGTTTAAAATAGATAAAAGATAAGCCCATCGAAGAGGGGGATTTCTCCATTACCTCAGGGAATTAATATAACATCTGCAATTAGACACAGGAACTTATTTCATATATATGCATATATATGTGAATAGAAATAAAGGCTGGGTTTAAACTCTGGTTGGAGCACTATAGACTGAAACCACAAAATTACTCAGAATCCAAACTAATGATGTTCTTTTTCTCTTCTTTCACATTTTAACCTTTTACTTTATGACTCAAAACCAGAAGCTTAAAATGTTTTCAAAGCAAGTTAGCCTGATGTTTTTGTTAGTATTTTCTATTCCATATTAGCTTGCCTTTTCCCTTTATATCACCATTGTCTTCTATACCTTGAAAAAAATCCTCTAACAAGTATTTTCTCTACTCTTTGATATTTGAGGCAAGTGGTTACAGTTTATGAACAGACGTTGATTTTCTTGCCACCAATACCAACCTCAGGATTTTTGAGGGTCATCTCAATGCTGGCAGCTGGCCCAAAGCCTGTGAGGGACTTGATGTGGATCTGTGTGGGCAGGGGCCTCCTGCACTGGCAGTACACAGAGAATGCCAGAGACTTCAAGTGCTGAATGTAGAAAACCTGCTCATCCTTCATTGTCTGCAGCATGTACTGGCAAGGCACAATCTGTGGAATTCAGACACAAAATAAAACAGGGCTGACAGGCTTCCAGGAGCTGCTCATTAATATCCAACCAGATCCACACAGTCATTAGTCACTGAACACCCAGCACACTTTGGGATGCTTCACAATTTGCATTTCAGGTCCCTTGGCAGGACTGGCTGCAGCAGGCAGGGACTGCATTCTCTGGGACAAAGCTGCTTCCATC
Source organism: Aegithalos caudatus (assembly GCA_013389925.1). NCBI lineage: Eukaryota > Metazoa > Chordata > Aves > Passeriformes > Aegithalidae > Aegithalos > Aegithalos caudatus. The sequence goes on along the minus strand of WEIU01023061.1, from coordinate 287,317 downwards.
ACAGTGAGAGTGAATTTTAATCCATTAAACCCAAATACCTGTATTCAAACACCCTGAATTTTTTAGAAGTGTTTTTCTGGGTGACATCTTCAATTGCAGGTGGCCTGAACCACACAATCCCTGAAGGTTGTGTTCAGACAGGTTTGGCTCCTGATCAGGGTTGGGAGTTGTCTGCTGTCCTTGTGGGAACTGGCACTATGGTGTCATCCTTACTGAGGGGTGTAGAGGGCACAATTAAAATTCTGCTACAATGATTTGTGGGGTTGTTTCCCCTTTTCTGTTTAGTCCCCAGTGGAAGCTCAGCAGCCTGAGCAGCTGCTCAGTTTCATTTGTTTCAGAAAGTCATGGGAAGCAGCCCACAAGGATTCACAGGTTCAACCAGCAAGAACCAGAGCTACAGAGAGATTTGTCTGGGAGATGATTTTGGGGGGTAAAGACCCAACTACACAAGAGCAGGAAGGAGAAATGGCACAACACTTCTTCAGAAGGAAACAAAGCGTGACAAAAACCCAGTTTCCAGATCAAACCTATTATAAAATTAGAATTAAATCTCTGTAATCTCACTGTTTTTATCTACTGGTTTTACTGTACAAGTCCCACTCACGGCTGTTAAAGTGTCTTTCCTTTTACAGTGAGATATTTGGAGCAGAATCTGTCGATATAAAACATTTACATTGTAGCCAACACTACAAGACCCAAACAGATTATTTCAACAAATATTTTCAGTAGTAATAAAAGTTAAGTGTCACAAAACTTTTACTGCTTTACAGTTCTTGCTTGAACCTTCAGAACCTTGGCAGCACATTCTGCTTACTAAATGTGCCTGTGTGTTTTTAAAAGCCAGCTTTACCCAAGGATTTCAGAAGCTGAGCCTCCCCCCTCTGTACAGGAACGGTAATAAAGCTGCAAACATTTGGGTTTGATTTATTTTGAAGTAACTGCATGTTGTGTGTGCTATGGTACAGCTGTGAGAATACTGTGCTGGAACTGGATCATGTTTCCCTTGACTTGGAGAAAATTGCTGTTTTGACTTCAACTGGCAAAACATATTCTGAGGAACAAACAGCACTGAGAAAAAGGGTCAGTGTGCTACAGGCTCAGCTCCAATGGCAGTACAGAGGTTACATCTCCCTTAATTTCAGACACCGTGGTATCAGTGGCTGCTTGGTTTTAAGTGTCTCCAGCTCTGGATCAATCAGCTGCCTGCAGCCTACCACAATATGAAGTTGTGCATCTGATTTTCAGTTCACCCCAAGCCTGAAATATTCTGGTGACAGTTTCTCCCATCCTCCTCTCAGGGGACAATGAGGTCAAAACTATCAAAAACAACACTCTTCCATGCCCAGCTTGAAACACTACAGAAACTCCCAATTTTTTTTTTTTTAAACTAATTTGAAATATCTTTAAACAAAAGTGTGCAGATATGGAGAAGGTGAACAGAAATCCTTCCCACACTGTTCCTGCCTGTGCCCTCTGGTCTCCCATTCCCCCCACATTTATTGAGGCTCATCCTCTGTGACAGGAAGCCTGGCAAAATGCAGCCAGCCTGGGCAAGAGGCCAAGAGCTGCCTCTGGCTGCACAAATTTAATTCTTCAGCAATTCCATAGTAAGTAACTGTTTTTATATGCCAAGTTACATGGTAAATTATTTTTAAGAAGCAGATAATAACAATACAATAGTTATACATTAAATGTCTGGCTTCACATACTTCTTTTGGATTAAGGAGTATAAATCAAGGGAATATAAACAGCAAACAACTCAACATGTAAAGTAATCAAAGGAGCAACTGGCCAGTTTTGGCAATGGCAACTCGAGTTACAACTTAATTGAAATCCCTCTCCAGGAAGCATTGAGCAGATAGGACTGCTGGGACCACGGGACAGATTTGATGCAAGGATACTGTGGCTGCTCTAATTAATTTCCTCATCCAAACAAACACAAGGGCTTGTTTTAGCATACAGACCTGTACTGTCAACAAAATAATTTGTCACCTACATTTCATGCATTATCTCCCATTTATCTCTTTTATCACAGTGTCCATATCACAGACGTGCTGTGACACAGCGGCTCAGTGTGAGGATACAGAGGAAAGCAGAACTACCTGGAGAATGAAAGAATTCCTCATATTCTCAGGCAAGTTGTCCAACATTTCCGTGTAGCATCTCATGAGGCTCAGGAGCCAGAAGTTGGTGGAGGCAGACTCCTCGTCGGCAGTGTAGGTGAAGGGATCCACCATGTAGATGACCACGGCGGGGGGGTAGGCGTTGCTGTCCGCAGCGTCCGGCTCCGTGGGGATCCCGATCCGCTCCCGCTCCGACGTGCTGGGGGCACAGCCACACCGTGAGCCAGGGGGAAGGAAAGCATCAGCAATTCTGACATCCAGAACCAAAACTAAAACCCTTGAGGACACTCATTGAGAGGAGTTGTGCTTACAGCAGCTCCTAATCTGAAAGAGCTGGGGTTAACTAGGCATTAAAGGTACCGTGCAGTCTAACAGCATCTCGCTGAATGCAATCAGACCAGATTATACCTGAAGAATATGGAAAAGTTGACTCCTTAGCTGTGTGCCTTTTCATGCAGGTGCATATCTGGGTTTTGGTGCAGTTCAGGGTTTGCTTTTGGGAGAGGTGGAAGGGAGAAAGCAGGAATTTAGAAGTACCAAAGCAATTCATGGAGCCTGAAGTGCTGCTCAGGTCCAGGGAAGGCTCCACCAGTAACCAAATGAGCAATTGAGAATTTCTTACTTGGTAAAATGCTCCTCCCATGCCTCAGCCAGGAGAGAGAGGATCAACATCTGTAAGTGATCAAAGCAGCTCAACCTCTGTCAGAAGCCCCTGCAGCTGCTCAAAGGGTGTTTTGCACAGATCAGGGAACAGATGTCCCAAGGACAAGCCCAGTTACAGCAGGGTGTGGGTGTTTCCCTCTCTGTAACACACACCAGGACTACCAGCAATATGCATTACTATGAGAGTAATGAAAAACATGCTGCCTCAGGAAGTTACTTACATACAATGCTAAAAATCTTTTTACTAAATTTATGTGATGGATGGCTATTCATAATGAAGTCTTTAAAACAGTTGTGCTGCTCAAATTTATTTTAAAGTAACAGGACTACAATCGTGTCTCCTGACCTCACAGTATGGCTGCTTGCAAAACAACACCTGCAATGCAAAAAAATTAGGAAAAAAAATCCACGGCTTGCAGTTTACTCTGTTAATGTTGCAGGTGTGATGGAGCAAGAGGCACTCAGCTCAATGGAATACTTGCAAGTGCCAAGCCACAGGTGTGGCATAGGACCTGACACACTCCATGTGCTCCTGGTGCTGCAAGGACAGGGCAGGTGGAAGGTCCTAAGGCAGCTCCACATGCATGCAGCTGAATCAGGCTGGGATTCTGGTGATAAAAAGGGGAGGTGTGTTTTTCCCAGCTCCCCTTTGTCAGTGACTGCTTCACACAGGAACAGGCCCCGCTCCGCTCCCACCTGCTCGCTGTGCTGCACCTGTCAGAGGGGCCTCTCCCTTGAAGGGTTTCCCTAAGGCCTGGAGGCTGGCTGAGCACAGGGGATTAGTGACAGCACTTGGAGCCACGTGAGCGCTTCACTCACCCTTCCTGTCCCTCTTGCTGCTGCTGTGGTAGGTTGGGGCCCGGCTCGGTGTCGGTCCCGGGGCCCGCGGTGCCCTGCGGGCGCTCGGCCGTGCCTNGGCGTGGAGCTGAAGGAGCTGCCCGTGGCTGGGGCCCCGGCGGCGGCAGAGAGACACGAGGAGGAGCCGGAGGGAGCGGGGCCCGAGCTCCCGGGAGCTGCCTGCGGCTGGCTCGGAGCAGGCGTTTGGTACTTGGGGGGCAGGAGGAGGCTGCTGTCCAGCTGCAGGGTGGCCAAGTAAGGTGCTGGAATGGCACAGAGAGGGATTGACAGTCAGACCAAAGGAACCTGCACAACCTGCGACTCGGATGATGTTCCCTGCACTTTTACAACATTCTAAGAGTGTACAAATAAGAGAATGGAATCTCCATGACCAATGTTTGCTTTGGCATCCATTCCTCAGGGTGTCAGTTTGAACTGAGATGAATCAATTGTCTTTAAAACCAGGCCTGACTTTGCAGGGCTTTGTGATTTCAAGCTGTTACTGACACGTTCTGCTCTTTGGCCAAAGTGTGGCAATAACAGCATTGTACAGTGCTCAGCTCTGCAGTCTCTGACAGGTTATCTCTGTCAGGCTGGGAACTTTAGAGTCATTTATATCTGAGCTACAATCATGGCAAACTTTAAATGCAGTTATTTCTGCTGTGAGATACCACAGTGATAAATGAATATTTATTATTTATTTGCTCCCCGAGGTGGTGTATATCACCAGTGGGGAAGTTTCCAAAGCTGCCCCTGCCAGACGCCTCAGGTGTGAACTGAGCAGCCCAGTTCCTCACCTGGCTGTGCACAGGCTGCCTCTTTTTGTGGGGAAACCTGAGGTACTTCAGTAGTGCTGTAATAATTTCTCAGCTTGCTATAATTTCTATGTCTCATGCTAAGATCCCAATTCTCAGTCACATACAATATATATTGACTCTGGACCATTCTGGGAGGAATCAGCCATGTCTGCCCCCAGCTGAAATCAGGTGACTCCCGGGATTCAGCCAGGGAAAGTCAGCTGATCCTACCCCAGGAGATGTTACACCCTTCCACACTCCCAGGTTCTACAGCCCTTCACCAAACAAGTACTCCTGATGTTGGTGTAATACAGAACAGGCAGGGTGCCATAACAAAAACAACCAGACTGATCTGTTACAAGTGTCACTGTTTCAAGGGGGAAATAATCCAGCATGGGGTCCAGAGGAGAAGGTGCCTTCAGGGTCACGTGGTTCCAAGGATCCACACCCAGCAGACTGAGGCCCCAGGCACCAAGGACAGCAGCACTTTCTCTTCTGTGTTAACTCACTGCCTTTGCAGAGGGCCAGTGATCTCCCCTCTCCTATAAATACACCTTTACACTGGAAGCCACTGTGACAAGGCTCTGTCACACAGGTGTGATGAGATGTGTCAGCACCAATAAACCACATTCCTGGACACCTTCAGTCTTGTGTGGAACACCTGCCTCATCTCAGGAAGTATTTGGGGCCAGGCTGCAGAGACCTTGGAGCAATCTGGTCTGGTGGAAGGCGTCCCAGGGGGTAGAACAGGATGAGTTTTATGGTCCCTTCCAACCAGACCAGACTGTAATTCTGTGATCTTTGTGATACACAAACACCTTAGGACTGACTTTCCTAAAAAGAATTTGGATCTCTGACACAATCCCCAGAGTGACGAACAACACAACTTTCTGAAGTAGGCAAATTTAACACAGAGGAATTTAAGACAAAACCTTGTAATATCTTTTAAATTTTTAAGCAGCCCACAATCTGCACCTTTAGAAAAGCCACACTGTGGGTCCCCAGGGCCGCGGGGTGTCACTCACCGAGGTGATGGCGGCAGACCTGCGCGTAGAGCTTGAGCCTGGAATGATTGTCACAGTCCTCGGAGCCCCAGGGCTGGCTGAACCACTCGCTCACCAGCTCGTCCGTCAGCTTCTGCGCCACGCTCTTGCCCACCCGCATGATCCCGTCCCGCAGCACTTTGCAGATGGGCTTGTGCTGCCCCAGTCTGCACATCTGCCAGGGGAGGGAAGGACAAGCCCGTAAGGAGATGCCAACCACGCCAGGAAGTTACAGGGATGGGTTTGTGGCTTAAGCCCCTCATTCCCAGCACACAGCGAGGGGCGTCTCAATAAATACCTTTTAGAAAGGGTTACATTTATCTATTGGCTTGAACTGCACTCACAGCAAAGCTAAGGTTACAAAGGACTCTGACATTGGGGAGTACATGCTAAAGAAATAAATGCTTTTATCCCCAGCCTAGCAACTGTGAAAAGCAACAGCTTCAATGTGCTTCTTGCTCTTTAGGCATGGTGGGACCATCACCAGGAGGATGCAGCTCTATTAATGCCACTGCTGCCTCCTCTATGAAATAAATGTGTGCTGGGAGGAGCAGACAGCAACAAATATCCCAAAATGCCCAGAGAATCCCAGTGTCACTCAGACAGCATTCTTGGACTCTGAAAGTGCAGAAAGCCCTCAGAATGACAAAAACCCCTTCTTCAAATAGTTATTACTTTAAACCCCATGGATTCTTCCCTGTGGACATGCACTGGAGCAGCAATGACACTTAAAAAGCAATAATTCAGTGTGGTCCCTCTTTCCAACCTCATATACAGCACTCAAGTCCCTGAAGAAAGTTTTGGCTCCGTCGAGCAAGGCCTCATTTTCCGGACACACCACGATGTAGGCGACATCCCGATGGCCCCCGTAGGGGTCCAGCAGGAGCCTCTCCCAGAAGGGCAGGGAGAAGGGAGAGATTGTCAGGAAGTCCTTGTCATAGCCCACCAGCAGCGTTGGGATCGGGAGAGGCTCAGGAGATTCCTCAGAGCCTTCACAGGAGAAAGAACAAATAAAGAAAAAATGTTAAAATACCTGGTTTGACTGCAGTGGGTCTCTGATGGCCCAGGAAGTGGGTTCCTTTACAGGAATATTGGGAATCACTCATCCCTTGCTGTTCTGAGTGCCCTACAGGTTTATCATGGAGGGGAAAAGGGTGTGCCATGCCTGATGAACCATGTGCTCCCAGCCTTTCTTCTTGGAAAACATATTTAATAAAGGAGAGGGAAGATTTATATTGTACTTAAGGAATGTCATATAATCAAAGTTGTCGGCCAAAGTGGAGGGAGCTGATCCAAGCACCACTTACACTTTCCTAGAAAGCTGCAATAAAACATCTCCTAGTGTACTCCAAGCTCATGTACTGCCCTTCCTGAGGCTTCATCTCCTGGTTTTCCTTTGTCATATCCATAACCACAGCCCAGGAGTTCCTGTTCAGTCACAGGTAATAACAGGAACACACAAAATCTGACCTTACAGCTCTTCATCCACTCCACCTGGTTGTGCAAAATTACTGATGCTTAGAGAAATTCATTCCCAGGTATATAATACTATACAAAGTTATTATAATTCTAAAAATTGCCTCCTGCCCCTCTCCACAGGATGTGCTCCAAGCAGTGCTGTCCCCACAGAGAGGATTATTATCCAGTGTAACAGGGTGTCTCCCAGATACTGCCTCAGTAGAAGAAATATTGCTGAAAATGTCAAGCTAAAATATACCCAGTAGTTCCTGCAGAATATAATTCAACTTTATTAAAAAGTCAGCATCCAGTAAAATTCACTGACTTTCCATCAAAGGTTCTGCTCTGCACTCTATGGGAATTTTGGTGCTATTCTCTGCTAACAATTGGCAAATCCTAACTCTTCAAATTACAAATGCTGGAAAAATTATTAGAAGTGCTCCTGGTGGGGCACAACAGCTTTAGACAGGAACTGGAGTTACCCCCAGTTGTCCCAGTCCCAAGGAAAGCAGCAATATATCAAATACCAATAGAGAGCAAGGTGTAGTGGAGCTTAGGAGAAACATTAAACCAGACTGCACTGGTTAAGCCTGAAGTAAACTGCAACCAAGAAATACAGACTGAAATGTCAGTCGTTATTCTGAAAACCTGCACAGACAAAATCTGGTTTGTTATTTTACAGAAGTGCCACTTATAGCCAGGAGATACTGAAACTAAAACTTTTCATTAAGGCTACACGAACCTGCATGGAGAAAGCATTCCCAGTTTTTCTGGATTTGCAGAGCTCACACAGGCCCTGTTCCCATTATGACGTGGCTGATTTCAGCAGCTCCCTCTGCTCCCACTATGCCTACACCAGCTTGCTTTGTCTGAGCCAACCCCCTCCTTCACGTGGGGGGCTGAGCCTCACCCACAGTTTCTGCTCCCTATAAATGTGCATCACCTGGAGGGGTAAAACCTTCCCCAGGGTGTCATGAAGGCCTTTTGAGGAACTTTAAAGCTTTGTGAAGATCCCCACCATGACCCCAAGCTGTCTGAACAGCCCCTTCCTAACATTTCCAGGAGAAAGTGCCCATTTCTGGGAAGCTGCACTCTAACTTGGCACAGAACCCAGGGTAGGTACCGTAGGTCCCCCGTCCTGCCATCTTATGGAACTGCTGCCAGGTGAGTGGTCCCTGCACGTGCTGGATGTTCTCCCAGGTCCTTCCCGTCCGCTTCTTCTGGATGGCATCCTGGAGAAAGGGCTGCAGGGAGAGCAGCATGCGCACCACGTCCTGGGAGGAGAGCATGCTGATGTCCAGCACTGCAAGGGACAAGGAGCAGCAATGACTTCAGGGAGGGACAGCAATGCCTTGCACACAGAAACAGCTTTTGTGGATTGTTCCTTGAATTGCTCTGCACACTGCCCATGGAATTTGGACAACTCTAATTAGCTGGATGACACTCAATGTGGCATTTTCAAGAACACTACTGTCACCACAGGCCTTTGCACACACATTTCAGTACCACTGGTGTCCAGCTTAGGTCACAAGATATCAGAGCATCTTCAGTATATAAACAAGTAATATTTAACTATAATTCCCTCCCCCGCTTGGTATTTTTTCCCCCTAACTCAAACAGAGCAATTCTTTTCTGCTGACTGCTTATACCCTTCTCCAAAGTAAAAAAAGGCCCCTAATTTTGCCTTCCCCCAAATACCTGAATTTGCTTCAGATTTGTGAACTTCCACAGACTCATTCTCAATTTAGGCCACAAAGTCTGAGGATAACTAGACTATTGATACTTTAGATGTATTCTAAAGTTTTCACAAATCTACTTTATCTCAAGCATACTTTTAGTCCTGTCATTTCCCACATAAAGATTATGTGGGTCGCAACTAAACAAATACACAGAGGTCACAAAACATTCAGAGACAAAAGGCTCAGCTGTGCCCGTACCGTTGCTGTGAGGCCAGGAATGGACAGTGGCACTTCGGACAAGGGCTTCATCCACCTTGCCCCCGGTGGGGTTGTCCACATACTGCCTGCCCTGCTCCAGGGCGTTGAAACATTCCACCCAGGAGTCGTTGCTGTCGGCCTGCAGCCGGTCGTAGCTCAGGTTGACACAGGGCAGCGTCTGGCGGTTGTTGGAGGCCATGTAATCCAGGCAGCTCAGCGAGGTGAAGGGCTGCGTGTGCTGGTTCTGCAGCAGCAGCAGGAGGCTCATGGGAGGCTCCTGGCTCCTCCTGGCTCCCTCTCCCATCTGCGAGATCAAGTTACTCTGGCAGATCATCAGTCGCCTTTCTGCGGCCTGGCCGATGTCCGAGCTCTTGCCGAAAATATCCAGCTCGTCCTCGATGAAGAGGCCGGAGTTGTAGCCGAGCTTGCGGTTCATGATGGCGCTGAAGCCGCACGTGCAGCGGTACTGATCCTCGTTGGAGGAGTCGGGGATGTACAGCCCCACGTCCGCGCCCTTGATGTTCATGTTGCAGGCGCAGATGCAGCAGCTGTCGAAGTTCCTGTCCTTGAAGATGTTGAGCACGGAGTCGGAGAGGATCAGGGTCACGTACAGGCTGTGCGCCTCCGGGATGGGCTGCACCGTGCCCGGCTCCACCGAGTTGAGCGGCCGCGTGGTGGAGGGGGTGGAGGCGGGGGAGCCCTGGTCCGTGCTGTCGTACTTGACGGAGCCCTGGCCGCTGGCGGTGNCACCCCCGCGCCGCTGTTGCTGGCAGGGGCCGCGCTGTTGAGCGTCACCGGCGTGCTCATCTGCGGCGTGCTCATCTGCAGGTAGTCCTGGTCAGCCAGGCTGCCCACGCTGGGAACGTTGCTGCAGGGAAGAGACCCCTTCGGTCAAAGCTCGTTTTAAATACAAGGAGATAGTGGAACCCGAAGGGACTCCTTGAAACTAAAGAACACTCTGCTCATAACCTTGACTCATGGTTCTCAACAGAACTCAGAATTCTCACCACGAGCACCGCTGTTTCTTATCATGATGATAAAAAGTATCACTTCACCTTCTTAAAGATTATTCTCATGGCCTAAAGCTCAAACGCTCTTGAGAGCAATCTCTAGATAAATTATCAAGTTAAGATTTAGAATGCTTGCAACTTTTTTAGGGAAAAAAGAATAGTAGCTTTTATTTCAAACACCACTATCTGTGAAGAGATACAGACTAGTAGAAATAATATTTTGGACAGAAATCTTTATTTTAGAAATTATGACTTGAAATAGCTGTCATAACTCTGATACACCGTGTCACCTCATGGACACACTGTGTGTCCAATTCCGTAAATTCAAATCCTCATTTCGGATTACAGAGTCTATGGTACAATGGGATATGTTCCATTACAAAGTCTTTAGTCCAGCAAAGCTAAGAATTCTATTTTTGGGTCATCTCCATTCATGACTGGGTTTTATCACTCTGTTTTTTGTCATTTCCTGCCAAATTCAAGTGACCACAGAACAGTTTGTACATTTCCATGAGATCTGTCTTTCATCTGCAAGGACTCATTTCAAGAAACAGGTAATAAGGGGGAAATCAAAGAAAAAGATCTTACTTTTCTCCTTCCACATCACTTCTAATCTCCTTACTTTTCTTGTAATGTGTTAATTACATATTAGAATGAGGAGAGTTTAAGAACTCAATGAGTCCCTGGATAAGGAAGGGGAAACAGGATTTTTCCATGTTTGTCTGTCCTCACAGTGCATTTTGTGTGTTACTGGAAAGGACTGTCCATTTGAATGCCCACCTATCATTAGTGACTTGAAAAGGAAAACACTGAAGACCTCTTTCCTTACAATCATTTTATTACCTTGAACTGATGCGTGTCCAACTCAAAGCAGGAGAAGGGAAAATAATGAAGCAGGGTCTGAAGGAGTTGTGGAGCTGCAGCAGAGTGAGTGCCTCAGACTAATAAGAAAAGGTGACCTAGAAACCCTGATTGGCAATCACCACTCTGTCGGAAGCCTGCAGTAATAATCCTCACTCTAATTGGATTAGATTGAAAATGAAAGGGTTTTTTTCCCCCAACAAATACCTGAAATTAATAACCAGCTCAGGCCCGGTGCATCAGTTACTATTATGAAAAAACCTGAGAATTAAATTGCTCCCTAGGCACTGTATCAAGGGTTTACAATTTCTTCTTTGCAGTTCTTTTGAGAACACTGAAGGACCCTTTGGGGCTGCAAAAGGACTGATTTAAAGATACAGACTGCTTCCTCTAGAAATGAAGCAGTGCAGCAGGAGACCTTTGTACTACTATTATGCTTTTTAAGAGGTTTCATTCATTTAATGGCGCAGATTCTTTCTAGCTTTCAAAACCTCCAGCAATGAATTTGTCTATAAACACTGCTAATTTCTGAGAACTGAGTGAAGAATCCAAGCTTTGAAAATGAATGTCAGTGGTTCCCTATAGGTCTCTCCTCTTTTGGTATCAGGAAGGGTAGGACAGGACAGGACAGGACATGGACCAATGTCTGTCTGATCAGCAGCTCCCCCAGCCCCACTCAGGGACACCACAGGAGCTCAGAGGAGCTCCCATGGGAACACAGACTGGGGAACTCTCACAGGCCCACTCAACATCTCCAGAGTCCTCAGAAGGGCAAATGGAATCACCAGGATCAGAGATCATCAGGCCAGAGCTCAAAATGACACAAGGGAGCCTGGCTGGAGGCTGGACATGGTAATGGGAGGGCAGAGTTGTGATGGGTTCAGTGCATTCATTTTGTTCCCCAACACTTGTGCTTTCTGTTGAATTACAGTATTTTCCTGTATCAGAAATTACCATTAATTCAGGCACTGCATGTTCCTGTTCTTTTAAAAGCCCTGAGAGTGGACATACACTCTAACACCCCTGACTGCCAAAGCCAGGGCTCAATGTTTCTGCTATCAGAACTGTTTTGATCTTGGTCAATGACAAACCTAAAGGTTTAAAACACATTTTGAGGTTAAAACACTGTCAAGACAAACAAAACCATTTTAGCTACCCAGCTTTAGGCATGGGCTTGACAGACCTATTTCCTCCAAGGCTGTACTTACTTGTAGCCATCTCTGATGAAAGTGGCTGCAGGTGGCAATGGAAGTTGTTCGATTTTCGGAGGAACAGCCCAAGAAGGCCTGAAGATGCAGGCATCTGGAATCTTCAGAGGTAGGAGGCACTGGCTGGGCAGGATCTTCAGTGGAGCAAACAGGGAGGAGCCCACAAAAGGTTGAAATGATGGAACTTTGTGCACATACGAAAAATCCTGTAACATCCAAGTGACCTTGGTTACAACAATGTGGTCAGGTTGCACTTTCGTTATTTATTTTTAATTAAAATCTATTGTATTGTTTGAACCCTCTACAATTACCTTTTTTCCCCAAAATGAATTATATTTATTCCTTCTACAAGGCATTCAATAGTAGTTCCTTTGAGGAAACTCAGCTGAGGCTCCCTGTTATCCTGAGATGCTGCACAGCTTTATGGCAGCATTCACAATTGGATCAGGTTCATTTCAGACAGGCTGTGCCTGAAACATGAGTAGTGCACTATGAAATTTTCACACTACCTAATTTTTAGCACCTCAATTAGGCACTTAAAAGACTGATCTTTGCAAGACTTCTGTACTGACACTGGGGAGAGGCTGTCACAGTGTGAGAACCCTGAGGTGCCTTGAGGCAGCCTCTCCAAATAACCTCCACCGTGGGGGTTCACATCACTTTAGCAATAGAAGTGCACACTTTGCATATGCCAATCATTACACAGAGTATGAAATCCAAATATCTAAACAATGCAGCAAAGACAGTGTTAACTATCACTGAACTTCAGCCCAGCTGGGCTTGCAGTGACTGTCACATTTGCTCGCAGAGAGTGATGACAAGAACTTCAGCCAGAGTTTCTAGAGCTATTCCAGCTCTTTCAGGAGAACACAACTTGTCCTCTTGAGGCACTACTGCAAAGTAAAAATCAGTGTGAAAACAGTAACAGCAGTCTCAGTATTTAACATCTCGTTAGAGCATTTTTTCCCTTGCACCTTGTCAAGCATTGAGGGATGAGGAATGTGTGGATTTCTGTCTCCAGCTGCGGAATGCTCAGCACAAGGAATCTACTTCCATGTTCTCAGAATGATCAGCAATGGGTTTAGTGCTTGTTTCCCCCCCTGGTGTGTATGAGCAGGTGTGACACACACAGAAGCAAGTCAGCTGTGCTGTTGGAAATGTTCTCAGGCAGAATTGAATTAAGTATTTTAATACTCCTGTAATGGCTATGAGGGAGATTAAAATATCTTCAGTATCAATGACACCCTGAAATCTGCTCTCACTCCAAATCCTTCAGCTCAACAAATTCCAAGACAGACTTTTTTTTCCCCCCAGGCCCAAGGTATCCTATTCTTAAAGAAACCATTTATTGCACAAGCAGAAGAGAAAAAACAGCAAGGTCTGTGGCAAGGCAAAGTCTTACAAACCTTATAAAAAACTTATTTCAAACTCCTGTGGTGGCATAAAAACTTGTGGATGCACCGAGTCAAGATGGGCAATGGAGACTGTCCCGGAGCACACACTGAGAAGGTGCCTCTTCCCAACGTGCCTCCAAGTGAGAGCTCAGGGAGGAAGGAAGGAGAGCTCTGGCAGTACCAAAGCAGACTTGCCCCATGTCCTGATGTCCAGCTGGGTTCTGCCTTCAGGAGGCAATTCCCTCCCACGTCTGCAAAGCCCCTTTCTCCACAGAACTGCCTGGACAAAGCTCCCTGCCAGCTCAGCCCTTGGCAGGGCAATGAGCTGGGGTCTGGAATTCTGGGGTCTGACTGGACACACTGGACTGGCACCAAAACATGGGAACACAACCCTGGAATGCTGTCCCACACACTGTCCTGCTTCCTGCCAGGGACAAGGACTCCCTTCTCTCCCAGGGACACAAACTGGAACCTCCTGTGGAAGAAGTCACTCTGGGATTTGCCATGGCCTCCCTTCCAGTCTGCCTGAGGGATGCTATTCCTGCTGGCAGGAAAATGTCCCGGTTCACAGCTGACCACATAATTTACACTGAACAAAGGCATCCATCAGTATCCTCCCACTACCCTCAGCCACTTCTTGTCCATGCAGCTGCACGTGTGTCCCTGGGTCAGCAATGCAGAGCCCTAAAAATCAGCTCTCAGTTAATTCCAATGTGGGCACAAAGGAGAGGGAAGGAAGTGGTGCTGGGGAGAGAGATGGCTGCTGAAATAGAAGGAACAGGCTGTGGCACCTGAGGGACAGGATGGGTCTGAAGGAGGAAAATAAGGCTATACAATCAAAGGTTGGGGACTACCAGGAAGCCAGAATTGGAGTGGGCATCTCCATCTTTTTTCCCTGTGTACAGAGCAGCTTGCTGCAGAACAACGTGCTGTGCATTTCCACACAAGAAGTGCATTTTTTATTCAAAACATCCTTCAGGCTGTATGCATGGAAATATGGTAACAGTACCTTCTGACAAAAGTGACAAAAAGCAGCCCCAGAAGTTCATTAATGCAGGACACACAGGCAGAATGATTTGTGCCCTGCTCTTACCCTGTGATGGAACAATGACACAACCAATGTATATCAGTGCTGATGCTGGGTCCCTCCATGGGATGCTATGGAGAAATGGCCACACTGGGATGTCACAAGAACCCAGAGTCCCCAGCTACAAACAGCTCTTTACTGAGACACTACAGGACTCGAGAGAGGAGGAACTAGGTGACATTACCTGACCTGTGTTATACAGAAAGTCAGATAAGAATGGTCCCATCTGGCCTTAAAACTTGTGAAGTAACATCAGCTGAAGAAGAAACAGAGCAAGTTCAACCCCTGGACTTTCTCAGAGAATTTCAACCCTAACCAACCAAAACAGGAACATTTCAGAGAGATAAAGGCAGCCTTTCTACGTGCACCACTTTACCCCACTGTGTGCCAGCCTGGCACCAGGGAGGGGGGCACAGCAAAGGTGCCACAGAGAAATTATCTAAAGAAATACATCATTTAACAGCTACTTAGCCACAAGTGTGGTGATTTTCTATACATGTACATTCTTTCTGTTAGGAACAGGGCTCATTTCACAGACAATACTGTTTGTTTCCTGAGAACACCCAGAACCATTACAAACATAAAATTACAAAATGCCTACAGTTAGAAAATAGGGAAACAAAAAGCTCTTCTACTAGAGAATATTTTTCAGCTCCAGGCTGACAGGTTCTTTACACAGGTCCAGCTCCCATTTGTTAGTTGCTACACAAACTACATGGGACTCGTTTATAAAAATTAAAGTACACATAGACGAGTTTGTAAAAATCCCACATTTTTGGCATGTTACCTTAATTTCTTCAGGTTTAGGGCTACCTAATCCATCTTCCACCTCCATTTTAAACTCAGCCAGCTGCGTTGGAACCACGTTGACCATAGGACTCTCCATCATTCCCAAGGCAGTCACAGTCTCTGAATTTATTCCATCTTTGTAACTCATCACTGGGGAGAAGGCAGGGTGCTGTTCTAAAGAGGGTGGTGTTGGGAACATCCTTTGGAGATCTGCCACAGCTGAAGAGGATGAAATAACACAGTTAATCATTCCAATAAAAATTCTCAAGGAAATTCAATAAAACAGAAGAGATCAATTCAATGCTAGCTCTTATTTCATTAGTTAAAAGCTAGCAAAGCTTCTCCAGACTTACTGGGGTTCTGACAGCAGTGTAAGTCTAGACCAAAAGTTAGCTCCTAGGGATAAATTCCCCAGATTCCTAGGGATACTCTGCAAGGTTATTGTTCAGCAGAAACAACAACCTGGTAGACAGACAAACAAATGTACAGTTTACCAGCAACTAATAACTCCTTTTTAACTGGAGAAGTGAATTGACATTAATGCCAAGCTCACTCCAGTGACTGTTTCTAAGGAGTCACAGAGGAGTTTCCTCACTTTGCCAGAGCTGATCTAGCCCTAAACCAAGAGGCTTTTGTGTGCCCTGAGCTGGATTTCTCCACTCAGTCACTGCAGCCTTGTCTGGTCCATGGCAACACAACTCCTGCCACAAACACGGGCAGTTCTGCCCAGGAGCAGACTGCCAAGCATCCCCAAGTTCCAGTGCCAGAGACACCACAAAATTATCATTTTGCATCACAAGACATTAAGTCAGGAAGATCCCTAAATGACTTCTCAGGAAATGAATGTAATGGAATCATCCACTGTCAATTTTTCTTCTTTAAGCAGAACAACCAACCCCAACAGAGATATTCTATACAGTGTAATGCAATCAAACACAAATCACACCAAAGTCTTGCATGTTCTCCCCAGCTCCATTCTGCTTCCTTCCAGCTACAGACTCAATATTTATTTTGTGTCACATTCAGCATAAATGCTCTATTTTCCTGATTTGAATTAGGACAGGTCCTCTCTGGAGAAAACCATCAGTGGTGAACCACTGTAATTAGAGAAGGGTGAATTCCCACAAGTGTCTCCTCTTAGATACTTTTTTGGAGAGATTTAATGCCCAATCCCATTTCCATACCCATTCTGATGGGACACAAGGACATTCTTGCACTCGCTAACATCTGTACCCTAAAGATTATGGAAAATTCATTAATCAATACAGATGGCTTTCTGACTGGTAAACACTGTGTTGTGGAAATACAAACTGGTAAGAAGTACTGTTCTCAAAAACTAAAAGAAAAAGGCAGAAATATGTGAGGGGATTAGAATTATCTATGGACTATGAATACCTGCACTAACAGCACATTTGTGTAGGATGCTGCAGCCTCAGGATGTGTCTCCACTCTGCCTTAACAGAGCCAACCCTGCAGGTGATGCTTTTGTGCTCAGAGATGACACAGCCAGGCTCCTGAACTCTTTAGACAAAGGGGAACCACTCAAATAGGGGAAGTCCTCTCAAAATGCAGTTCTTTTGGTAATAGCTGTCCAAGCTGAACCCAGTCCTTCACAATCTGGAGCAGCAGAGTAAACAGTGGGCTATGAATTATTTCCTCTCTGTCCATATTCTTTTTTCACCACTCTCTCAGTATCTGAATTTAAAAGACCTTAGTCTTGTCCTGATACAGTATAAATCAAAGCTGAAAAAAAGTTCAGCAGAATGGAAGAAACTTTTCCACCAACATTAGTATGGAATACAATGTTCAGGCTGGCAGCTGGATTAGCTCCCTCTGTTTCTCTGGAGAGGGGACAGGGAGGAAGGTGAAAATGAAGGGTGGCCAGTAGGAATTTATGATGCTGTACAAGGCACTTTAGCTCCCCACAGACACTGCTCTGCCTCGACAGCTGGTGGCAAGGCCATGGCTACAAGTGGAGTGTATCTGTTTAACTTCACACTACATCATTTTCTCACCTCCAGCTCACTCCACTTAGCAAAATTCTGCAGTGCAGATTCATAAAAAAGTTTAATTACAAAAAATCCCCCAACCCTACAGCAACAGGCAACTATCATCATTCATTTTCATGTGTGTCATGCTTGAAAAAGCTTTGCATATTTTAAAAAGCTATGGATCAACTAAACCTGTCAAAATCCAATCTCTGTATACTTCAGACTTCTACATTTGAGTAAATCAGCACAGCTTTTATGGGTCCATAAAACTCTGACTCATCTCCTTCAGACTGGTTTTTTTCTTCACCTCAATTTGTTCTCATTACCAGCTGAAGTTAATGAGAAGGCTTTAAAGAATGATTTGCAGAGAGATTGGATTTCTGCTTACAGTGGCCACAGAAATCAAACACTCTTCCTTCTCACCACTAAGTAATTCGTAATTTGATTCGTTACTATTATACCAGAAATTCTCACCCTCCTTCCGTCCCACAAACACATTTCTCCTTTATCTCAAAAGAAATGGCACCTACACCAATAGAATCAGGGATCTGTTCAGGTTGGAAAAGCCCTCTGAGATCATCGACTCCAACCACTCCCCAGCACTGCCAAGGCCACCACAGCCCCATGTCCCCAGGTGCCACATGCACAGGGCTGGTAAATCCCTCCAGAGATGGGGACTGCAGCACTGCCCTGGGCAGCTGTGCCAGGGCTTTACAACCCTCACAGTGAAGGAATTTTCCCAACAGCCAACCTGAGCCTCCCCTGGCCCAGCCTGAGGCCATTCCCTCTCCTCCTGTTCTGTTCCCTGGGAGCAGAGCCCAACCCTCCTGGCTGCACCCTCCTGTCAGGTGCATGAAATGCAGTAAAGCCCTCAGAGTACAAGTTACCATTCCCAATAGTTGTTGGCACAGTCCTTAGAAAAAAGCCCTATTGTTTAACCTCATTTCATAGTTTCATAAGATTCCTGCACTCCCATAACCTCCCTTGTCCATGTGCAGGGCCTGCACAAGTATCATGACCACAACCACCTATAAAAGAGACCAGACCATGCCTCCAGTTAGAACCCAGCACTTTGATTTTAATCATGTATTTCCACATCCAAATTAAACCCTGAAGGTGATTTTAGTTTTAATTTGTCAAACGTTCCATGCAATTTTCTTCCAAGACAGGTTGCACTATCACGGCCAGTTGGTAAGCCATGGTTTTAAATTCTTTGATTTCATTAAGTAGAAGGATTTATACTTAAAGAGGGATTTGGTAATGGTGGAAGTGCCCCACAGCAAGCAGAGAAGAGAGGGGAAAGCTTCCAAAGAAATATTTGTAACAAACCCTTCCCAGAGTTCCAGACCAAGACCACAATGTCACAGAGAGTACCTCCCATCTCAGTAGGCTCATTAACAATCTGTGTCTGTATTACCACTGCCCTCATTAAAAGCTGGCAACTCCAGCACCAGGTGCACCCCTCAGCGAGCCCAGCTCCCTGCAGGGCTGTGCAGCCAGGCCTGGGTGTGGAGCCCTGGTACTCACTGGGAGGGTAGGGAACCGCAGTCCGGCCGTCCTTGCCCAGCGGCCGCTCCTCGGAGCCCGCTGCCGGCAGCTTGGAGGAGCGCAGGGCCGGGGACACGGCCTGCAAGGCAAGCGCTGCAGTTAGCACACACTGCACCTCAGTGCCGCTGCACAGCAAACACAAGGGCTGCTGTTCTGCTCTCCCACCCACTGCCCCCAAGCAGCCTGGATTTCTTCCCTTATTTCAACACTAAAACCAAACAAATATTTTAATATATATCTATATATACCCCCTCATAAACTGATGCATACACATAACAATATATTTTTGTATTTCTATACACAAATTATACTCAAAATGTTATCACAAGCCCTGAGCTCGAAATACACGTTTCCATGGTCTATTTGTTTCCATGTTTGGATTACTCCAAGGTAATAATGGGAATATGACACTGAGAGTAAGCCCAAAAATGCAAATGTTAAGACAGGAAAAACATTAGGGCTGTCCAGGGCAACTTCAGAGAAGAAAATAATTTCTGATTTTGACAGGACAGTCCTCTGGTAGATTTGCATATTAACTGTGGCATCTGAAGTGCAGTTTGGGTGGAACCACAGTAAAGAAATTGGCGCACATATGCCCTTCTGCCAAGGCATAAGACTTTTAAACACTGTTATCTACTAACAGTCACCTTCTGTATCATTATGGCTCTATTAGATTATGCTTAAAGATAGTGACTATCCAAATCTTTGCCTTCCCAGTCAATTCCCCCACCCCAATAATTGATATAAATCTGCATTTCCTTCTGTATTTCCTAACATGCAGCAGCTATTTCTCTCTGCACTGAAATAAAGTGCTTGGGGGAATATGAGGGAACATGACTCACAGAATTACTGGAATCCTGTAAGGTTGAATTTATTTTTCTATGGGTAGGTTCTCAGACAAGGTAAAAGAACCCATCATCAATTAATGAAACTTGGATATTTTCCACCATAATTCTCAAACACAAAATGCTGACAGAAGTCCAGGACACAGAACTAGATATAATGGATTTATAAAGCTCTCCCTGTGGAAGCTCCTTACAGCCTATCTGTGCAGGACAGATTTCCTGAAGGATCTCTCTTTGCCAGCAATCCTTCCTAGCTAAAATCCAACCCACCTACCTGGAAACTCTCTCTCTCCCCCATCTCTTAGGGATTCCTGTTTTTCAGCCTACAGAGCGCTCATCCCACACAGACTCACCCCAAGCTCATCCTCGTCGGAGTTGTCGAAGATGTTGTCGAGGTCGTGCAGGGACGGGGCCAGGTCGGTGACCTGGGTGAGGCTGCCCGAGCCGGCCCTGCCGGCAGCGCCGTCCTGCCGCGGCTCTGCCACGCCGGAACAGGGAACAGACACAGGGAACAAACGGGAGCGCGGTCAGGGAACGGGAGCGCGGGCAGCAGCACGACTGCACTGAGCCCCTCGGCTGTGCTGCAGCCTCGCAGGCTGCTCAGCAACCCAGGGTCAGGGGAAACAAGGGAGGAGCTGCTGCTCAGTTAACACTAAAAATATATATAATTGTTTTTATAAAAAGGACAAGGAAGATAAAGTTTTTTCTGACTTGGGAGCTGTCTGTAGCTCTGGTATTACAGGCAAAAATTCAGATGGGATTTTTCCCTCCAGATGTTATGGCATATGGGTATTTTTGCCTTGCAGAGTGAATCGAAGAGCTTTGTACTCACCAGTCTTAGGAGCAGAACTGAAAATGGACATGGCATCTTTTCCATCGGGAACTGGTGTGGAATGGCCCGTTGGGGGCATTTCCTTGGAACCAATCCCATCTTCTGACTATACAAAAAATCAAAGAGATTTCATGGATATCAATTTAAGCTATGTAAGAACAAATGTCTTCCTATGTCCAGCCAGACTCAGGGATCTGAGTTAAATACAGGAGTTACAAAGGATTCCATGGATCATATTCAGCTCTGACAGCCAGTCCAGGTAATTAACAACCTCAAACTCTACAGGAAGAAACATCTTTTAGAATGTTTGCTTGCACAGCCAGACACCAAAACAGTTCCATAAAGGATAAGATACATAAGGAGCATCGTGCAGGTGTTAATATAAAATTTTTTAAAAAAAAATTTAAAAATAAATATATACATCTGATTTTGTTCTGTGGAACAGACCTGCATCTTCCAGAGTGCTGTACAGCAAACACTGTGCTACAGGATAAATCCCTCAAGAACATTAATGCCAAAGACTGGATTTAAACCTTACCTTGTTCTTTTTCAAAGGATCTTTCTCAGCCCCAAGTTTGCATCTTTTATTGACAGTGAAACTGTACTTGATATCTCCATCTTCAAAGGTGTAAGGATCACTGGTGTCTCCCCAGCCTTCTCCAGGGGGTTGTAATAGGGGCAAGGGGTCGAGATAGTTCAGGGTCTGCACTGGTTTCTGCTCTTCCAAAATTTTAAACCGTTTATTAGGTTGTGCTAAGAGCCTGAAGTGAAAATAAACAAGCAAAACCACCATGAAACAAAACCAGCATAATCTGAAGCTGTCACACAAACACAGCTCACTCCATCCCCCTTGATCAAGTAGGAATGTTTTCTTTCTCAAATAAAGGATGTATTGGATACATTTAATATTAAATACCTTACTGTATTAAGACCTACTTTAAGACAATGAAAGAAGATTCAATTTTGTCACTGTATAAATGAAAACACTTTCAAGTCCAGCCTTCCCAGGCTGTGTTTTTCAGGCTGAAACCCTTTTCAGCT
This sequence comes from Aegithalos caudatus, assembly GCA_013389925.1. Classification (NCBI taxonomy): domain Eukaryota; kingdom Metazoa; phylum Chordata; class Aves; order Passeriformes; family Aegithalidae; genus Aegithalos; species Aegithalos caudatus. The sequence goes on along the minus strand of WEIU01023061.1, from coordinate 265,853 downwards.
TAGCAAACTCCATCGTAATTACCAAAACCAATAGTCTTTTAACTCAATAACTCTTCCTCAATTAATTTTTCCTAAACATTTTCATTAACCACTCTCTCTGGTACATTTTTAAAATACATTATCCGAATGCTACAGTAATTTTTAAGCTAGCATAAAATACAAAAATAGGTTACAAAGAGACTGGTCAGTTCTTGTGTGTCCAACAGAAAGCCAGATATGGAAAAGGCAAGCATCCTGCAATAGAGTGTTTTTATCGAAGTATTTCATGCTCTCTGCAGCATCTGTGATGGTGAAGTGAAACCTTAGCCTTTCTCAGTTGAAGAGCAGAAATCAGAGTTCAGTGATGATTAAACCTGCCCAGCCCCTGCCCAGTGTGCACTCTCACCTTTTCAGTGCAGTGCTGTCGGGGTTGATCTCCATCCTGCCATCATACCTCTCACACGGCAGCTCCGGCGGCCGGAACTCGGGGTCGTCACTCGAGGGGACACTGTAGGACCTCCACACATCCACGGCCTCGTTGCTCTGAGTTATGCCACAGTACAAGGCTGTCTCACTGACCTCTGCCATCAGAGGTAACCTCTGTCCCACCAGGACTGTCCTGTCATCTAAGCTGGGCAGCGGCTGCAGCTCCAGCCCGCCGCCGTAGAGTGCTGGGTTCACAGGAACGGAAGGGGGGTCCAGGTTCTCGGCCTCCTGACCTCTGGGCTGGGGGCTCAGGGTGGGAGGCAGAGGGGAAGTGGGGGAATGGGGTGAATCCATAGGATTCATATTCATTTGCTTGCTTGGATTTCTAGCAGGTAGCGAGAGCGGCTTCTCGTATTTCCTGGAATTCGGAACTTCCAAAGCGGATTCCATCCCGGCCAGTCCCAGCTTCTGGCCGGACGTGTCCTGCTCCATGCATAGCTCTTCAGTCACCGAGGGCCGATGGTGAAATGGCATCAGGGGCCGTTTTTGCAGTTTCTCTCCCTTGTCCTGCCTCTCGGTGGTTTTGTGCTTTGAGGAGGCAGGAGGGGGCAGTGCCGAGCCCGCCGCCGGCCCCACTCCGAAGCCGGGCTGGGGCAGTGTGGGGGGCCGGCCCGAGGCACCAGCGCAGCGCTGCTTCAGCACCTTGTGCCTGGAAAAGAGCAGGAGAAACCACTCACTGCAGGCCCTGGGCAGTCACCCGACCTCAGGGGAAAGACAAACCCAAAGAACAGCACTAAGAAACCTCCTGTCTACTCCTCATCTTAAACTGGCTTTTAATTTCTGCCTGATGGAGGAAGTTGGAATAAATATTTTTAAATATTCAAAACAAAATAATGTAGTAACATACAATCTTATTACTGGCTTCATATGGCTTTTTTGATTTTTATCTCCAGTATCTTAGAGACTGAGAAGCACAAGATTGAATTTCAGTGTTTCAGGTCCTGCTAAAAAGTATTTTCATCATACTGATGATGATTCCCAAGGATGTGACAACAGGGATATAACTCTGCCCATGTTTTACTGGTCTTTTTTGTTGTTCATGGTTTTTGTTTAGCTGTTTATTTGATTTTATTAAGCTAAACAGAAATTGAAAGATGTGTTTGTGCTTAACATTGAAACATGTTTAAAAATAAACACCATTTCAAAATGAATTACTCCATCCCTATTTTATGAACAACAATAGGACAACAAAAACCCATTTCAAAACATGTAATGTGCTTTTTACTTAAAAAGATAACCTACATGATCACAACTGAAGTGGACTAGATTGCAGACACCCAACCCTGTCTTACAGGTGCAAACACAACACCCTGTGCATGCTGCCCCTGCTCCTGGAAGCATCCAGGCTGTGTGGGGTTATCCCAGCTTTCCACAGGGCTTTGCTGTTCCCAGGACACACTGCATTCCCTGCAGCAGCAGATGGTCTGTGCCTGCAATCACCCTAATGTGCAGCTAATGCCCTGGTAACTGGAGGTTTGCCTTAAGCATGTTCTTGTAACATTTCATTGCCTTAATTCTCCATCGTTCACCGTATTTTAACTGACTGCAGAGAATTATTTCAGACATTCTGCACCTCACACACCATGCTGGGTCTGCAGGAGTCTGAATTTGATGCTGAGCACCAGACAGACCTTTGAGACTCCAGATCTAAGATTATATCCTGACATTTATCCAGTACATGGAATGGGCACAGAAACGACTAAAACAATTTCTATATGCCAGTAGCTGCTCAGGTTCTGCAGCTACACAGAAAGTATTTATTGCTGTTTGAAATCAGGTACTGCTTTCATTTTAAGGATAATGTTTCCATTTCCCAGCTGCTGTGTTCACCAACTCATGATGCAGTTACCACTGTAGGGATGAACAGACACTGTGAAATGGCAAGTGCAGCTGAACCTATCCACAGAACCAGGCTCCCACTGCTCACTATTGAATCCCATGCTTTCCAGGCAAAGCTGGACCTCAGTTTTCCACAGGAAACACTTGGCATTCTGACAAAACATCTATCTGTTCCACATTCTTGAGTATATGAATACAAACACTGTATACAAGCAGGGGGGAAGAGCTGCAGAAAGCATCCTCTGACTTGGGATAGAGCAGGGAGTCTCCAGGTTGAACAGTCCACCCTTATAGGATGCACAGTCCCTTCATTTCTTCCTCAGACTACATAAAGAACTGCATGCTTAAGGAATAACTTCTTTTGGTAAAGCTGCTTTTATCACCTATCTTACAAGTAGATGCTGACCTTGGGAATTAAGAATTTCAGTCCCGAAGTGTTTCACAGGACTACTTCACTGCAAATGGGTTTTCTTCTAGCCCTGTACCATCTCTCTGTTGTTTTAACAATAGTTAAGCATATTGGTGATGATGGCTTGCCTTTTCTGAGTAGAGTTCTGGGATTCTAACCACCCAAAGATGGCAGATAACTTCAATAACCTCCTAAAGTGTTTGTGTGAGTGAGCTGTGAATTCTTTCTGATGCAGTGACAGTGGGTGACCAGGCTGCAAAGATTTAATACTCTGATTCCAGGGCATATTGACTAGAGGCACATGAAGTGATTTGTAGGGATGTTTGCCCTCCTCCTCCAAGTATCAGCATGCTCACAAACTTAGGCAGATCCTGCCCTCTTCACCACAAGCCTTAACCACTTAACCAACGTTAAGCTCTGAAAAGCTGCAGGATGAGTACCTTACAAATGAGAAGTGATCCTGGCCCTAATTACATAATTTTTCCACTTGGATTGGCTCCTGCAAGTGACAACGGCTGAGATGCAGATGCATCCTCCAAATGTGTTTACAGGTTTGATATTACAATTTCCTCTTGTCTCAGCTAAAGCATAATTCCTTCTGCAAGTGTACCTCTGTCTGAATAGGGCTCTCACAATATGACAGATGTTTATTCTCTTCAAAGCTCACCTGGAACAAGAACAACTGACTCTTTGGACTGGATCCACAAAATCCCATGAAACACTATTGTTAGGAACTTCCTCTTCCAAATTTGCAGCTGTAATTTGATTCCTCCTGAAGAAGAGAAAATTATTTTAGCAATCACCACCTTTTGAAGAACAACATTTTAAAAATGTACATGCATAAATTCATATATGTTGTCCTCAGATAAATTAGTTCCTTCTACCTGACCTTTGAAATTGACAGCAGATCCCTGCACTATTCCTTAAATTTACAGCTTGATTTATGTAGGAGGAAGGTCCCAGCTCTGTGTCAGATAACTCTGTCCGGAGTCTGAGCACAAGAAACAAGGGGAAAGCCATTTAAACTGTTTCTGGAAATTAGTCTGACATACCTAGTGAGGAAATTGCATGGAAATAGGAAAATAATAAATATTTCAGGGCTCACCATGCCATGATACACTCCAAATCTCCAGTATTAAAGGTCTGTAATAATAACATCAATTTATACACCCTCGTCAATTGAAATTTTAGTCCAACTCATGTAATGCTTTACAAATACTCCCCTTAGAGCCCTAAATATCAAATATATACAATCTGTTTGTGTTCACCAACTCTTTCACTGTAGTAACTACAACTGGAGATATTACATCACTAAATAAATCTGAGCACTTGGCTGAAGGCACAGCCTATGGACATGTGGCCTCAAGGACTGCCAAAATTAGGGTACAAAACTGCAAAAACATGGGAAGTGTCAGGAGTTCTCAGCTGAACACAGGGACTAATTTTCTTTGATAATACATTTTCTTTGATAATGCTGCTTGGCATCATTAGCTCTGATTGGTGGCAAAGGAATCCTGTAAGGAGTAACATTAAGGCAAACTATGACAATTTTAACTGTATATTTTGTGTTTTAAATAAGCAAACCATGAGGACTGCTGCCATACTTGGCCTGTGCCCTGTTGAGGATGCACTCCTTCCACACACGGTGAACAATACGGTTGTGAAATTTGGGAGTAATCTTGCTTGATTTCTTTGGACTGTGGACACTGACTGTCCCCTCCTGCACAGCTGGATGGCTGATGCTGCTCTGAGAGCAGCCACTTTCTCCTGCAAGAGAAATAAAGCATTAATGTCAGAACTGTTCTGCATATTGTCACTTGCTATTTTTTCCTGTCTTAGCAGGAAGTCTCTTAGCAGGCTGCTGACTACATCATGCTCACATTCACTGGGGAATGCTCAGAGCATCCTTACAAAACACATTTCAAAGGAACACTTCCTTTGAGGTAACAAAGATGATACTGGGTGCAGGTACTGCACCTCATGTGATGAGATACACTCTGTATATTATATATCTATATGTATTCATAAAGAATACACCCCCTAATAAATGGAGGTACTTTAGACAGTCCCTACAGCCCTGGACTGAATAGCTAAGAAATAGTGCAAATAGAGCTTTTTCATTATTATCCTGGATGTTAAACTTCAATTTATACAGTCTTTGGTGAGTTGCTTTAAAAATGAAATTTATTGTAATATGCACGGTCCTAAAAGCATTTATTAAGAAAACTAATCATTTATGTAGACTATTTCAAAGCATGGGTAAGTTCTTTATACTCCATATTAAACATTACTGAGGAAATGAATAGATCACTGATGCTTTCCTACAGACACAGGCTGGGAGAGCTGGGGATGCTCACCTGGAAAAGAGAAGGCTCCAGGGAGAGCTCAGAGCCCCTGCCAGTGCCTAAAGGGGCTCCAGGAGAGCTGGAGAGGGACTGGAGACAAGAGATGGAGGGACAGGACACAGGGAATGGCTTCTCACTGCCAAAAGGCAGGGCTGGATGGGATTTTGGGAAGGAATTGTTCCCTGGGAGGGTGGGCAGGCCCTGGCACAGGGTGCCCACAGAAGTTGTGGCTGCCCCTGGATCCCTGGCAGTGCCCAAGGCCAGGCTGGACAGGGCTTGGAGCAGCCTGGGACAGTGGAAAGTGTCCCTGCCATGGCAGGGATGGAATGAGTTTAAGGTCCTTTCCAACCCAAATCACTCTGAGATTCTGTGCCATTTCTTTACAATACATTTGAATTGAAATACTAGAATCAAAACTGGTTTTGGTGAGAGTTTGAGATCTATACTACAGAAATTTCCAACAGCTTATCACCAGTAGATACACTACTAACACAGCATATGATATTCTCAGTATGTATTTTCTGTATGATTATCAAAGAGATAACAAATGAAGATATTACTTCAACATGTTTGAGAGCCCGAAAACTCTCTGCACACCATTCCTCCCTGTGATACAGAAGCCTTTACCAGCTATTGTACAAGCAGATGCTTCTCTTTCTGCCCTGCAATGTGTTTCTGCTTAGCTGAACTCCAGCACATCCATCTTGCCAAGCCCGAGCTGCAGCAGCAGAGGGAGCTTTGGGTCCACTGGCCTGGGCACGGAGTGCCTGCTCTGGGCTGGGGCTGGAACAGCAAGGAGGGAGGGCTGTGCTGCATTTTCACAAGGTCACACCAGGGTACAGAACACTTCGTCCTCCTGCTGACGCAACCCAAGCAGCCTCAAGTGTGAAGTGCTGAAGGGACTCAGTGCTGCACATCACTGCAGCTAACAGGGATTCCTGCTGCTTGCCACCAGGTGACTTGCAAAACACAACTTCTGAAATGGTGCACAAGCTGCCTAACCCTGCATCTTCTTTCATTCTTCACATGCATTTCTTTCTCCAGTTAGATCTATTTGTAAAGTCAAACAGCAAAATCCCTGGCCACGCTGAGGCTTGTGCCTCTAATCATGTATGTTCACTGGATTTCAAATATTCTCCAAGTGGGAACTTAACAGATGATCAAAAAACAAACAGTTCAGAACTCCAGAACTGGCAAATGTGTCCTCCTTTGGAGAAGGGGAGAAGGAATGTGTGTAACAGACAAAGATCATGTGCACACAGAGGCATCACGTGTCAACAGCAGGAGGAAAACAAGGAAAAGACTGATGGGAAGGGAAGGACAGGGGGCATGAGAGGATAACCAAGGAACTACCAGGGCTTTCAAGTTACATTGAAATGCATTAATTACTGCTTTCTGTAATTATGTAATATTTTTATACTATACAGCACAGCAATATACAGCATAACAGGAGACAGAACTATACAGCAGGCAAAACCACTTTGTTCTCACACACTGACACCGATGTTTATCCATGACCATCCCTGACACAGTCCTGGAACACACAGATACCTATGGCAGGTAATGGTACAGTCAGTGGAGGACATAGCAGCCCCTGACTAGAGGCCACCACCCTGCAGTCCAGATTGGTTCCACTGGTGAAAATGCCATTCCCCAGTTCCAGCAACAACTTGTTCTGTTACATACTTTACACACAGCCATGGAAAATATGATTAAAAGAGAACTGAAGAGATCATCTAGTCCAGTCCTTGCTTTAAAGCTGGATCAACAAATTTAACTGATCTGTTTCTTAAAAACAACCTTACAAAACGCCCCTACCAAACCTCCCAAAACCCATCACCCCTCTGCTAATAGAACTTCTGTACCTTCCCAACAGCCAATTTATTCCAACATTTCATTATCCTTTCTCAGAGCAAGTTGTTCCTCCTGTTTAACCTAGTTTTAACCTAGTTTAGCTTTGCTCCAGTTTAGATTCATTACATACTAGTTGCAGAGAAAAGCCTATTCTTTTTCTCCCTGAAATTCTACTTCTCTGGATTAAACCACCTCAATTCTGTCCATATTTTCCTGGAGGTCCTGGTTGCAAAATCCAGGATCACTCTCACTGTACTTTCTTGAACCTCTGTCAGTTTGTCCACATCTTTAGGTGCTCCAAGCTGGACATGGAACTAAACCCACATTTTAAATAGTTTTGGGCAGAACTGAAGTATTATTCCTGTGCCTCATACTAATCCAGTTTATGGGTTTCATTAATGATTCTGGACTGCATGACATGTTTTTCCAATCCATTTCTCTAGTTTTTTAAGGTTTTTTAAAATTGTTTTTGATAAAAAAGAATCCTTTCATTGTTTGCTGGAGAGGCACCCCTCTGATACAAATTAATACTGCCCTCAAACAATAGCAGAGATCAAACAGAAGCCGTGACTGCCAGATTGGACAGCATGAACACTCTTATATAAATGATAGTTTATAAATATTCAAAATAGCATCCTCCTTGATACTGAACAAGTGTAACACGGGTCTGAAAATTTTAAAAATACAATTGCACATTAAAATATGCATCAATACTTGAATAGATTGTTATTTAAATGGTGATTGTCTTGCTTTAGTTAGTTATTAATTGGCTTCTTGCTTATTTTAGGTCTCAGCTCCTTTGAAAAACACCATTCCAACTGAATTTACATGTCATATTCTGACTTATTAGCAGTAAATACTAAATACTTTGATTGTCTTCATCTATAGGCTCTAAGCATGGGCAAGTGAATCCAGACATATTTTCTTTGGTTTTGCATCAAGGTTCAAAGGTTGGACTTGATGGTCTTAGTGGTCTTTTCAAACCTCAATAACTCTGCTATTCCAGGGCTGACCCTGTTGATGTGACAGAGCTATCCCATAAAAGCCAAGCTTGGGATCTCCTCAGTGAGGGTATAACAAGGATTCTTTAGCCCCATCTGGCTGCACAGTCACAGCAACTTGTAAGGTCTTTGTGTCTTTGACACTTCTATTGCTCTGTGAAATTTATTAAGTGCTGCCCAACAGGTTCAAAAATTCTCCAAGTTCAAGGAGAAGGTTGCCCAGCGGTGGGAGGTTTCTGTGTTGCTTTGCAGCACTTCACACAGATGTACCTACAGGAAAGGGAGCTGAACTGAATTCACTCATTTTGTGTAAAGGGGTGTTCACAGCACTAGCTTTTTCCTTCACCACAAAGTCCTCCCCTGCCTGCCTTTACCCTGCCCCTGTGCACACATGCACTCCCCAGGAGTTTAGCAAAACCCAGAGTCTGAATCCATCTCCCCAGCCCACTGCTTACCCATAACAGCCTGCTCTGGAGAGGTGGGGGGAGTCAGGGGCATCCCACAGGTACTGACAGGATCCTTCACGCTTCCAAGCCCCTGCTGTCCCACATTTATATGGCCTGCAGCACTGGCAGCACTCTGTGACACTGGGATGTCACTCTGGGAGATGAGAACAAAGGCTGAAGGATACACCATCCTCACACCCCCTGCAGAGAGATGGAAAACCACAAGTCTTAGACACACCTGATAATATTCAGCAACCACAGCTACTTCCACTTGTTTTCAATGTCAATTTGACAAAACTTATTATCTGAAATACAGAGAGCTAAGGAATTTCCATGCTAATACACATCCAGCCCTCTGTAACCAGTACAGAGCTATAACAAGTAGCTCAATCCAGTGAATAATGGCATGTGGGATACAGGGAGTACAAAAGCTTGAGGCGACAGAACTACTCAGATGTTCTGGTGTCAAGAGAGCTACAAGAGAATATAGGAAAATTATAATGGCTCTTTCTGATTAATTAGATGACTTTTTTTTTTTTTTCAAATCATGTGGAAGAAAATAATCCTTCAGGCAGAATATTGAAACTTACCAACAATGACTTCAACAGCCACAGGGAAATCGTTGTCATATCCCAGCTCTTCCTCCTCTTTCATGCCTTCCTTTTTCTTCAGCACCATGGGGTAGAAGTACTGCCACTCCTCCATCAGCTTCCGAGTGGCAGGGTCTGACATCTTGTAGGACTGGCCCGTGAGGGTCCCGTTCAAGCCATAAGGACTCACCAGCACTGCAACACAACAAACAGCAGCCCTGAAGGACTCACCAGCACTGCAACACAACAAACAGCAGCCCTGAAGGACTCAGCAGCACTGCAACACAACAAACTGCAGCCCTGAAGGACTCAGCAGCACTGCAGAAGAACCAACAACAGCCCCACTGCACAGCTGCTCCAGCTGTGGAGCAGCAGCTCTGCCTCTGCCTGAGCCACTCTTCTGTCGCCTGAGGACTGAAGGGTCCAGGGAAAGCCCAGGACAGGTGTGAATCCAAACCTACAGAGCACTGAGCCCTCCTCAGCACCACCCCGTGGTAGTTTGGGTTCCTAATTTCCACAGCAAATGAAATTCCAGCAACCCCAGTACAGTGAAACAGCACTCAGGCATGAACACTCATGGAAAGAAGAGAGGAGAGGAACATTTGAGACTTCTCAGCATTAAAAAGGATGGATAATACACAAAGAAGAGTCACAACAAATCAGGAAACTACTTGTTTAACAACAGGTATTTCCATTCTGACTCAATTTTGCTTTTAGTTGTATTTGATTTGAGTCATGAATTCAGCTCACTGAAATAAAATGTATGACTGAAGTGCCTGAGCCTCTCTCAATGCTTTACATCTAGACACAAAATGTTTTCAATAAAGCTTCTATAAATAAACATCTCTATAAATGATCACTTCATGTGTCTCTGGGTGGTTTTTTTTACTCTATGTTGAACTTTACTAAAGATTTCTTGCTTTAATTGCTTTGAAATTATAATTTCAGACCGTAGTAAAGACAGCATAATGCAATGACTCAAAATTCTTAATGTGTTTTTTTTTAGAGCATCACATGAATATTGCACTATGAATTTACTAAACTGTCAACTTAATTCTGTAAAATTTTAATTTCTTACACTGGCAAATAAATAGTCATAGATACTTAAACTTTTTCATTGTTTCTGCTACATTTTCACACCCACTCACCCCTTGTTTTTAAAATAAAACAGTCAACAGTTGCCAATGTATGAATGAAAAGCAGTCCCGAACCAGAATCCACATAGCGTTCACAGAAAGCCCATGTCAGAAAATCACATGGGTGCACTGACTTTCTTACACACTCAGCCTTTTTAAACTGAAAGGATTGATTTGTCTGGCACATAAGGTTGCCAACATTGTGAATGGATAGCAAGTTCTGGGGAATCCTCCCGACAGGGCTGATGTCCCGGGATGCTGGGTACCTTGGAAGGGCGAGGGGGAGGACTGGGCCATCTGGATGTGCTCCTCGGTGATCAGGTAGATGGGCTGGTGCTGGGCAATCTCCACACTCGTGCACACATTGCTCTCCCCGTGCAGGAAGAACGTGAAGGCACACGACAAGTGCTCACTGCGGGAGAGAGGAGACAAAAGGAAATATTTATCGGTGTTAATGGGCTCCAGGAGGGAAATTCAGAGCCTCGGGGTCAGGCACACACCCTTCTGTCCTGTTCCCAGGCTCATCTCCCGGCTGATAATCATAGACAGAGGGACCTGTCACCAGTCAAATAATTGACAATGTTGGCAGCTGTCTCATCGATGTGCTTTCCTACTTGTTTCATTACAAAGAAATGGGATTTTAACCAGAATTCAAGCAGTAAAATTATGGGTCTTTAGAAATTCTTCAAGTTTACTCCACAATGAGGTCCAACTGAAAAGGAATAACAAAGGAATAGGTAATATGTTTGCCTAACAGCTCATGAGAATCTTGATTAAAGAATATAAAAGCACGTGAATATTACAGAAAGTTGTCAACAACCTAAGGTGAACCATGGACTTGCCACTGCTGACCAAATTTAACTTGGAATGAATGGTATTGAAAGTGTTTTCACTTCATTCTACCCATAGAGTGACTCTCATCACAGCAAACTATTTGCTTAAATAGTTCCTTGCTACAAAGCCACAAGAAAAAAAGAAAACAAAGCACATTTCGTGGTTTTTATCATCATTTTAATCAACTAAAAATGTACAGAGCTGCAGTAAGTGTGCAGAGACTTTTCTGTCCAATTCAAGAGCTGTGCACAGTTTTATGGGTGTTGGCTTTGGCACAGGGCCAGCCCTAACGGGACCCGTGTTTTACACACAGCTCTCACTCCCTGCACCAAGAAGAACAACCAGAGGCAACTACAACCATTCCACTTTAGTGTTTAAGTCATGCAACTGCTCTGCTACTGCTGCCAGTTGTTTTTAAACAAAGGCACTGATGGTCTAGAATTGGGCTCTCTAGAATAGCTACTCTAATCTCACTAAATCTCTGAATGATTCCACACACTGGCAGAGTAACCTATCCTGTAGCCCAAGTTACTCTCCTGTGAGCCCCATCCTACCACAAAAAGAGGGAAGAAGAAAAAGTCCAGCTGAGAAAAATCCAGAAAGAAAAGTTTACTGAAATGACAGGTAACAGCTACACTTCCCTGGTGCTGCCATTCACAATTCAGTGACAATTGAAACAATAAGGTTTCATTATGTTTCAATTTTCACAAAGGAAAGAAATTTCACTATCCTCGGTGATGAAGTGGTAAATCGATCATTAAGTTACATGGGGGGGTGGGGAGGGAGGGAACAGGACGTGGGACAAAATGGGTCACAGACTCCAGGTATTTCTATCCTGCCCCAAAGAAGAGAAGCAAATCAATTAATGTAATAAAAACCCATGAACAATGGATTTCTGCAAATACAAGAAATACAAAACTACAGCAAAGTCCAATTATTTAATCAAAGCCCATTAGTTTTCTTACACAGGGCCTTTAATATAAAGAAGGTTTAAATAAATAAAACTCCCATGAGAAATCTGGTGTAAGATCAAGATAACTGCAGAGAGTTGATGTGCAGCAGGTCAGCATTTCCAAAGCAGAGAGCAAAGCTGTTATTTTCAGCTCCTGTCTTTAGGATATACACAGAAACACTCTGGATTCTGCAAGCTTCCTACAGGATTTAACTGTGGGTCTTGCTTGGCTGCCAATAAACTGAAGGGAAAAAATTGGGAACATCCAGGGACCCTCTCAAGTGTCTTGCAAAGTGTTCTGGCATGAACAAATCATGTGGAATCTTATGCAACACTCACAGCTACCCAGAAACACTGTGAGGATAAGGAATACACCAAATCAGAGCTTGAAGACAAAAGATTGGTTTGGTTTGGGAGGGAAGGCAATGCATGCCACTAACTTTCAACTGAGAATCATTTAGCACCAGAACTAGTAATTGAGATCACAGAATTAGACAGCTTCAGACTTAGAGTACAGACTTAGAGTACAGACAACTGATTATGGGCAGAGGTGTACAAATACAATAGCAGCCCATTTCTCTTCCCTGAATGCCAGATCAAGGAATAACAGTAATGAATGTTAGTGCTCATGCCCAGCAATAAGGACCTCATCAGTGAAAGATGGATCATTTCTAGCACTGGATCCAAATTAAACCATGCCCAGCTCTAGGAGGAGAACAGCACAGCTCACTCAGTCCAGCAGTGCTTTCCTTCAGACCAGAGCTGGTGGAGCTGCTGGCACAAGCCCCTCTGCCCAGCAGGTCCAACTCCAGCCAGACCCTGCTGCCCTCCCTGACTCCCCACCAGCTTGGCCAGGGAGAGGCAGAGACACAAAGGTGAAGCTCCTCTGGTGCCAGTTACTGCCATAAGCTCAGCTTTCAAGACCAAAAATAACAAAGATCAAGGCCTGGGGACTTCCTGTCGTCCCAATCAGCTCCTGGCAGACCCCAGGTGAAGGTTTCCTTTGGTAACAAGTAAGAATTTGATCTGAGCACTCTGGCAAGTGCTCCCAGCCTTCTGACATTCCTGTCTGCAGTACAGCTCACATCATTCCTGAAATACCAGCCCAAAGAAATCACTCTGGCTACAAATGTTAGCTGGATCTGGGAATAAAATCCAAATGGAGAAACCACACCCAGCTCCAAGCAGCCAGCCCTTCACACAGCCCCAGCACAGGGCCTGATCCACAATTGAGCTCCACTGTACATTCAACCTATTCACATCACATCAAATTCCAGAACACACAAACTGCTCAGGTCCTCATTAGAGCCTTCCAACATTACCAATATCCAGTTTTCCTACCAGATCCACTTCTCTTTGCACCAACAAAAAACTGAAGACAAAATGCAGATCAGACCAGGGTTCCTAAAAACATTCAACACCATGTTCAGACTTTAAAAAAAAATCATTTTATTTACATTTATTTCAACCCAGTTCAAAAACTGAAGCTGACAGGCTTTCGAGAAGCCACTCCACTATCTCTGCAGGTTTTAAAACATCCTCATTTCTATACTCTTTTGTGATCAGATGATAAAACTATCAGAAACCACCAGGAAGACACTTGAAATGCTTCCAAATGATCTCCCTACTCCCCAAAGTCTGTTGGAATACCTCAAAATGCCAGCTCAGGACAAGCACAATAATCCAAGTGTTGCTAATTTTGCACATTTGTGCTACACATTCACTTTGCACACACTAATGAATTACACCAGGAACAAAGGGCAGTCAGAGAGGCAGTTTTAACTCCTTCTCTGACTCTATTAATAATGAATTTACTTTGTACCTTTAAATTTGAGCCTTTTTTGCCCCTAAATTGTTTTTCCCAGTCCTTATCTCAACTCATGGCCTGTTTTTTTCCCCTCCTCTGCCCAGCTGTAGCAGAGGAGAGAGAGTGAACAGTTTTCATGGGTACCTGGCATTTCAGCCAGTGTGAAACCACAGCAGAATGCAAATCTGAGGCACTACTCTGGTGACACTATGCAGGAACTCTTTTTTACAGGTACTTTTTCAGAAACCTCTCTTTGCTTTCCCAGTGCCTGACAGGTGCCTTGGTGAGGATGTCATCTCCCCCAGTGGAATGTACAGAACATATGGTATTTACAACTTTGGCTGCACTAAGGCTGAGGTGGGAAGAATGTTGAGCACTGATCTGCAGCCAGCACTGCACACTTTGGCACACACCTTCAGCAGCATTTCCACTACATTCACTGAGACTTGTGTGCTGAAATTAAAACAACTACTTAAATAAAAGGCATCTATTAACAGAAGTACAAAGAAGGAGCAATGTCAAATAACCTTTTGTAACAAAAGATCTGTGTCCTTTTAAGTATTGCAGGTACTTTTTCCTCTGTAACACAGAAAAATCAAGATTTCACTTTGGCACCTAAACACCTGTAGCTGACATTATTTGTATTTAAGGGGTTTCCTTTGGGACCTTAATTACCTCAAATAACTTTTGAGATGCCTAAAAATGTAGGTGAATACCGTGGCAATGTATTATTTAGTACTTCCCATAAACTTTATGAATGCCAAATCCTCTGTTACTATAAATAACTTATAGAAAACATTACACTACGTTTACTTACATATAAAAATCAGATGAGGATTATGAAAACCTAACTACATTTAAACACCATAATATTGGAAGAGAAAGGAAAACAACTGATGGATTCAGATGTTGTTTCCATTTTTTGGGGAGTTTCGGATAAACACCCAGTGGAGTCTGTGCTGTTCTGCATTCAAACTGAAAACAAACAAACAAACAAACAAAAACAAACAAACAAAAAAAAACCAAAAAAACCCCCACCAAACAAAACAAACAAACCTGCAATTTCTAACAGAGTTTGGAATGCATATACTAATGTATATCTTGTATAAAGTCAAACTGCACCCCACAGATTTCAAAATATACCACAAATGTGGAAATCAAACTGCCAGTAACAATTACTTTGGGATTTGGGGAAGAAGATGCTACAAAAACAATTGATTATTTTTCCTTTTTAGAGGGATATAAAACAATAGTTTCATGGTATGAATTTTATCATTATTATTTTACAGACTTGAAGCCATTCCTTGAAAACCCCTTGCTGCCATGCAGTGTGCACAGTGCCCAAGCTTGCTTTGTCCCAAACACTGCAACCTCCTGACACGTGGAAAGTGCAGTTGGGAGCCAGATGCCAGGATTGACACTAAAGGTTTCTTAGAAAAACACAGTGAAAATTTTAAAATCCTGCATTTGTACATATCCATCCTATTTTTAGACCAATTTCAGGGCTGAGCATTTTTAAAATACTCATTTCTCTGCAGAGGATCTTGAGCTCCCGTGCACGTCCTGCCCTCCAAGCTGCAGGCAACCTCTTGTTTCTCCTTTACTACATAAGCAACTGCCCACAAAGCCACTGAGTGTGTAGGATTCATTCTATTTTCTGACCAATATATTGTGTGGCTGCTTTAATTCTCCTCAAAGTTAACACTGGGATCTGAAAGCCCTCAAGTCACAGTTACCCCAAAATAGCTTCAAGTCTGATGTCAGAAAAGAGGCAGCAGCAAGGCACAGGCACTAGGAAAACAGTCAAATCACTTGTTTGATGTGGACTACAAAAAAAGAGGGCATCAAAAGGCAAACTTGAAACAGAAGAGTAAGTGAGAGCAAAATAAAATAATTTCCTTTAAAGCTGCTAAAGCAACAGGACAGGAGCAGGTCACAACGGGGTCTGGGCAGGAGATGGCAGCACCTGGACACCCCTACAGTCAATAACACTCCAACAGCACAGTAAATTACCAGTCCAGTACATAAATCACCTCTTCTTAAATATTCTGGAAATTAATATCCCCAGAGAAGCCTCAACTTGAACAAGCTTCCATTAAAGGAAGAGAAGAAAGGCTGCCAGCATTGATTTTAGAGAAGGCAGAGCCTCAGTTCCAGTGCAGAGTGGCCTTAAATGTGCCACTGCCCAGTTAAGGCACTGCCCTTAGCTGAGGGGAGGGATGCACTCCCAGAGTGCCCAGATCCTCCAGGACACACCACGGTCCAGGCAGGAGCTCCAGGGCCAGGCCACTGTATCAGCAGGGAAAACTTCCTCACATACACCAAGGGAGCCAAGGAGCACCTGGAGCAGCAAACAAAAAAGGCCAGGCCATTTTTTGGCCCTTTAGGGAAATGGCACATTCAAAACCTCAACTAAAGCTAAAAGGAAAGCATTTCCAGGCATGAGAATTCCAGAGTTTTCTGGACACCATAGCCTCCCCAGCCTCCATTTCTGCACCAGGCATGGGACCCCCACAGTCAGGTTCTCTCTGCTGTGGCCCAGACACAGATCCACACTGGAAAATGGAAACACCAACCCTGCTTGGGGCTCTGTCACTGCACACATCAGTCCCTGGGAAGGAAGGAAGGACTCCCTGCCCAACTGGATCCAGCATTCTCTGTGTGCTGGAGCCAGAACAGACTGAGGGCTGACACTGTCTGGCAGCTGGAGCTTGTCCCAAGGCTAATGAACACCCAGGTGAAACCAGGTGGGGCAATTATTTCACTGTATCACAGCACCTGAAACAACTCCTCTTCAGGTGAACACACTGCTGGCTCATGAACAAGGGAAACTGATGTCTGCTTATACATCTCTGCCCAAAGTCACTAGTTTTGTATGGCACAGAATAAGAATAGATGAGGCCAAGCTTCAGATTAAATCATATTGCTTTTGCAAAGACTCCTTGTCTCTTGATTTTGTTATCTCTCTCTTCCCCAACTCAAAGAAATAAAAAGAGCAGGGAACAGAACATTAGTTCCCAGAACTACCAGATCTTTAATAATGGTATCTGTAAGTCCAGTTGTTGTCTCACATATACTGTTGGATTTTTTTTCATGTATGAGATGCACAGACAGAAACTTTGTATACATATTAATTGCCTTTAATGTTTTTCCAGTAGTGAAGTAAAACACTAAGATAACAGTTTCACAATGCAGCAACCATTTAGATAACATTATCTAAACACTTGCTGTGTTACAGACTTATTATCTCAACACTGCCTCAGTTGTCACCAGCAAAGCCCTTGCCAAGGCCAACACACACCTCCCTAATGGGATTCCCTCCCTGATTCCATCCCCAGCAACCTCCCACTCTCCCCT
The DNA here is from genome assembly GCA_013389925.1 of Aegithalos caudatus. NCBI lineage: Eukaryota > Metazoa > Chordata > Aves > Passeriformes > Aegithalidae > Aegithalos > Aegithalos caudatus. The sequence goes on along the minus strand of WEIU01023061.1, from coordinate 248,818 downwards.
GTGTATAAATGTATGCACAGGATGAGCTGCCAGCCTGGGGGACACAGGGGGGTTATTCTTCCAATGGATCCATCAATCTGCAGTGTGACAGGGTAAGAACAGCACTGCCTGCACAAGTCCATGGGAAATGCTGCACATCCCATCAGCCCCTTCTGAGCAGTGATTCCACTGTGGGATCACTTGGAACAAGACCCACACCAAGTCTGTGCTGGAGGCAAGGTCACGTCCAGAGTCCATAACTTTCGACAGGAACACGGGACAAACTGCTCCCATCTCCTGGCCTGGCTTACCCCATGCCTCAGGCTGGGAGAGCTCCAGCTCTGGGTTTTTTGGAGATGGACTGGACTGCTTACAGAACAGAGAACAGGCTTGGCTGTGAGTAAATAACACAGTGCTCCTGCTGAGGTGGAGTTTGCACTTTAGGGAAGCAGAGCAATATGAAAATAAACATCCTAAAGTCAGAGCATGGCTATGCAGGATTTTGGTTTTCATGCTGAAAGCTTGAGCCGTTTGAAAGAACTGAGAAGATTCCTGCTCTGGAAATGGGCTGGGATCCATCTCCAGGGGGATTGGAACTGGCAGATCAAACCACAGCAATCCAACTGTGCTGCTCAGCAGGTGAAGAGCTTGGGCATCCTCCCACCAACAACTCCAAAGTCAGGAACATTGAGGAATGTCAGGTTACAAAATCCTGTCTGCAGTAGATAAGCAGATGTTGCAGGGTAGATAAACAGAGCAGATCAATGTAAACAGTTTCCCTGTATCAGAAATTCAGATCACTTAAAATTTTATGTGCTAAATTATCATTTTTTAATAAAATCTGATTTTTAGTAAATGTAATCAATACCAGATAAAACTGGCCAAACCCAGAGGGTCTCCTGGATCTCTGAAATAAAATTCCTGCAGTGAAATCCCAGTGAACATTCCTCCCTTGGCAGAGGGATGGTGAGTGATGCAGTCAGAACTGTACCACACCATGTAGCTCAAGGCACTGAGGATTACTGAATCCATTATTTGTTACATTTGTGCCACACTTCAGAGCAGTGCTGATTTAGAAACACAACTATTTTGAATTATTTAAGATGTCAGTATCAAAAAACGATTCTGCAAGTTTATTATATTCATTATGAATTAAAATTCATTGTGATGAGACACTGGATCCCACCCTATTTAGAAAACACATAAGTTATTGTGACCATATTTCTACTGTACTACAGGATATAGACTTTAAAATACTATATAAATGCATACCAAAAAGGAAACATGGAAGTTATTAAAGTTATTTTCAGGTTAATGCCAAAACAAACACATATATTTCACTGGAAATTCTGAGCTTTTAAGATATATGTCTTTAGGAATCAGGAACTTGCTTATATCTGTGCCAGCATTACCAGGTATTCTAAAAACAATAGTACCAGCTGGTGAAAACTACAAAATGGATTATAATTAACTAGAAGATTGTCAGAATGGATGCAATATTTCTTGCTTTAGCATACTCAAAATACCACTACATCAGGAAAAATTGCATATAAATCTTCTAAAATCCCTGCTGTTATCACCCTCCTGCCATCTCTCTCTCTTTCTGAAGCACTGTGTGTTTCCACACAGGGTCTGAAATGGGTCCTTTGGAAAATTCATTTCCATGAAAGATCTGATACCCTTTCCAACAAGAATGCAGGCAGATAAGCTCATATATTCAATGTGCCCCATAAGTTATTCATGGCACATGAATAAGTTACATGTTAGTTACATGTGGAATCTCCCCAAAAGCCCTCTTTTTGTGCTGTTATTCTCAGCATTTCTTAAACACCATCCAGGCCTCAGAACTGTCATGAGCAGTTGTGCTCTGGAGATCAGGACTGAAAGAAATCCTTTTGAATATTAATAACCCCAAACTCCAGCACGAGCCTGACGAGCGCTGATGGAGGTTCGCCAACCAACATTTTTTTTTCAGCCTAAGGCATAAACTGACCTTTCCTTAACAGCTTGGCCCTGCAAAGTTTAAATGCTGGGTTCCCTGAAATTGAAGCTTTCTGTGGCAGCTTTATCACAGATAACACAGCTATCAGTTACTCTGGCTCACAGCTCCTGCTGGATGGTTGACTGGCACAGTCAAAATGATTTGTCTGTGGGTCACAGACCAAACAGAGCCGAAGCTTTGGAAAAAGGCTTCCCTCTACCCCCCATAAAGGGGTAAAAATATTATCTTTTCTATTAAGATTTGTGCTGCACACTGGCCATTGGTGAGCAGCTAATTTTATCCAAGTTAAGTCAGCCCAGTTTTCAGTCTCACAGGTGAATTGCAGGAGCTGTGTGTGAAGTTAGTGATGAAATCATGTTCATGTTCAGAGAAATGAAGAGTATTTAACACTCAGGTATGGGGGAGTATCAAACCACATTTATGTTGGGAGCTTCATTTTCATAAACTAATGCTGCTCTAGCAGTAAAGCCACAAGTCATTTGTGATCTCTTAGTAATAGCTTTAGACAGTTCCTTACTTTAATATGTCCTTGTAGCTCAGATTCACTCAAAGCCACAGCTGAGTTTGTCACCAATATCTGCTCCGTGCTCTACTGGATTCAAAACTGCACATTTAAGAAGAGAAGCAACATGGGATACCACAGAAATTTATTTGTAACAAATTATCAAAAATTACCTAAATTCTATCTTGATTTATATCACAACTAGCTCTGAAAGCTAGAAATATAATATGTCTGTTTTGGCTTGAAATGGCTTTGATCTCAACAGCCATTTGTTAGAAATTACTACCCTATAAAAACCCTGTAACCTGAATGAACACTGTGACGTGGATAAGCATTGCTGTGGGTTTTAGAGGGCTACTCTGTTATTATGGAGGCAGAGTCTGAAAGGTCACAGTATTTGTTTATGTAACACACGTGGTGTTCTTACAAATAACAGCTCGGAGTTCTTCAGTAACCAAACATTCCTTCACCTGGGAATACCGAGCTGGAACAATCACCCAGCACTGTGCAAAACAGGTTAGGGAGACCTAAAAAAATTAAAAATATGGGAAGAAAACCACCTGGTTTTCAGTGCTCTACAAGAACCCTGACTAGCAGGTATGAGGTACAAGGAGATTTAATACATGAACATCAGATCATTCTCAGACTGCTCATAGCATGGGGAAGAAAGTGAAGCAGATGCTGCCACTCACTCCTGCTTGCACCACAGGTTTAAATTAGGGAGGGATTGTGGGAAGCTTTAAAATTATTTTATCCAAACTCTTTCAAGATAATCAGATAGTTCTACACAAATCCTAAAAATGAAGCTCAAAACCAATGAAAACTAAAATCCCATAAAAGAATAGACACGTGTTTCTCACGATCAAATGCCCAATTTTCTCACGAGCAGCCAGGCTTCTCTCCCTGCTTTGTCAGTGCAGCAGCACTGGCATGGGAACACAATGCCCAGTAATTCACAAGTTAACAGACACCACAATTCATTTGCTCTCTCCCAATTTAAATTCCTGCAGTCTCAGTCACAGGGATGCTCTCCAGACGTGCACACAGGCTCTGTCACCACAGTCAGCAGCCAGAGCACAACCAGGGTGCGTCCTTTCCGTGTCTGAGCTATAAAAACAAAGCCCAGCCCACCAGAGGCTCCTCCTCTGCTCTGCAAGGCCAGCACTGCCTTGGTTTTCCTGCCTGCTAATGTAGGTTAATGCACCCTTCTCCCCTTCACCCCACGGGGGCTGAGCCATTATCCAAAGCAGCATTATATTAGATTAAGGCCATTCAGAAAAGAGATTCCTGGGGAAAAAACCCAGCAAACTAAAGAGGAAGAAGGGCCACACATCCACTTCTTCTTGTCTTTAAGTTCACTCCACGTGAAATTAAAGTTATCAGTTTCATTCACAAAGCAAGTACATCAACAGGAAGAACTGTGGTTACCCAGGTTGTTCAACACAGAAATAATAATAATAATAACAATAATAACAGTAATAATGTTCTCAGAATCTCAAGATTATTAATGCAGTTTTGATTTGTGCTCCCTACTGTGGGCTCCTCGAGGGAAAAGGAAAAGTAAAGCATTATATTGTGGGGTTTATGTTGAAGATTGACACAACCTTAAAAAAGAAATTCAGACTCTCCAGGCATTAAACCCCTGTACTCACTCTCCAGTGTGAGCAAAGTTTAGTTTTTCTGGCAGGTGAACACCAGCACTGCGAGCTCTCCAGTGAGGAAGCAGCCCTGCCTTCAGAACGTGGGAGCTGGGGACCTTCTGACCACCTCACATCCTTTTAGAGGTGGCAACTGGAAATAGGATTTTTAAGTGCTGCAAGACTTGATCCCCCTCTAAATTCAGTTCTCCCCACAAACCAAATCTTCTGATATCTTTACATGATTATAAATCTATAATAATAACTCAGTATTTTCCAAATCCTGATGGAGAACTTTAATATTCCCAGGACTCGCAGCTGAACTCTGAAATGTGACAGGACAACAGCACTATTGCAAAATAGAAGGAAATAATGCTCAACTAAGCCAAAAACCAACCCACCCCCCAAAATGACAAAGCAAAGCCAAGAGCCTAAATCTCTCCACATTTCCTCTCACAGCACACCTTACTCAAGCACCAAGGACTGAGCATAAAATGCCCTTCACACCTCTATTGAAGAGCACAAGGTTTAATGAGCTACACAGAACAGAGACAAAGTTTTAACAGATTTGAACCTGGTTTTACAGCATGGTCTCAGAGAAAATTTGATCTCCTTTGCTGCATGGTGTGTAAAAGAGCCTGCAAAGGCTGTAAACACCTCCTAATACACACTGAAATTCGGGCTGTAAGCCTGCTGCCAGCTGTCCTTTAGGAGGATGGCTGCACAAAATTATTTCACATGCGTCCATTATGCAGCATGATCACAATTAATGGAATAAATTTTATGATTCAAAACAAATTAAGCAACATGTAGAAAATTCTAAAACCATGAAAAATGCATTAATTTATTCATTGCCATGCATTTGTGATCTTTCCACTTTTGGAGTACGGTTTAATTGACTAGTTTAGAGACCAATTAATCCCTTTACATTTAAGTCAATCACTGAATCCTCTCCAAATAATTTAGCTCCTACATGCTGCCTCCCATTTGATGTCCCTGGAGAGTGACTGCAGTTGAAACAGGTGGCACACAAATCACATTTAGGAATGGAGAAAGAACTGCACTAGCAGGGATACGAAGCATTAAAGATGCACAATTCAGTCAAGCATGTTCACTCCCTGATCTCCACTACTCCAGCTCCCAGTCATGTCCTGAATGGTTGGAGAGGGTTAAATGACAATTGCAGGTCACACATAATTATCTTAATTTTTGTTACTTTCTAGTCCTCACCTACCTACTACTCATCTCTTCATTTTTTTACAAGGCACATGGAAATAATTCAGTGTCGAAGTCAGGAGATGTGAATTTGTCACCAAGGAAATAATTCCTCAGGTGAGGAACAGAGGTACTGGACACCAAACCAGTAACCACCAGCATCACAATCCTAAGGGGAAGGAAATTCCTAACATATTTAGGGGTTTTGCCTATTAAAACCACTCACAATCTCACCAGCATTGGAATGGGGCAGGACATTTTATTTTCCCACAAAGTACCACCTTAAAAGGTATCAGAATGAAGGTAGGATTTCTCTATTTAAATAATAAGTAAATCTGAAAATGAGCCAAGGACTTCACCCCTTCTACAAGGTGCCCAACCAAGAAAAAAGCTTGAAAAGAAAAATTATTTCAAATAAGCAAAAAAACAGCTCCTGAAACCCTAGGAGGCTCAAGTAGAAATGAAAGAAAAATATTATTTTTGTACAGCAGTGCAAGGCTTGTTGCATTTTAAAAATTTACATAGGCACATGATAAACAAATGATCTGAAACCTAAAGAAAATATGTTCCAAGAAAAAAAATTCAAGAAAATTCATGAGAAGGAAAAATAATTATTCTCATATCAAATGCAAGATTGTCATGTTTGCAGTTCCACCAAGTAATTTTACATTATAAATTATTTTCTCCCTCATTTTCCTCTTGAATTAAGAACAAGTTTCTGTCAGAAAATGAAAAGAAAAAACCCCAACCCCACCACTGCAGAAAAACATTTCTGCAGTGAGAAGTATTTAATAGAAATGCCTGAAATACCAATTCTGTGTTTTGGCAGGACTGAAACTCCACCCAAGTGAGCGAACCAGACAGAGCTCTGGTGACCAGCACCCACCCACCGTGGGCCACTGACACAGAGTGACCCCCAGAGAAAGGGAAACCAGGATCTTTATCCATCCTCCAACTCCAGCAGTTCCTGATTTCTCCATTCTGAGACCTGTGGGAGCTTTGTGCAAGCCCTCAGTGGGCTCAGCAAGCCCAGTGCCTGTGCCCTGGCCTGTGTTGCCAGAGTGCTGGCTCAGGATCTCTGCCAGGACCAACAATTCCTGAGGCAGGGAAGCGCTGCAGCCGTCGCTTTGTGCTGAATTCTCACCCACAGACAGAAACCTTCCAACTTTCAGGCTTGTTCTGTGGTGCTGCCTGTGGTGGTGGCACAGGTTTGTTTGCTGTTCAACACAACCATGGAAATAAAATTAGAAATTGCTCTAAAAGTTGGATTAGCCTATAAATGTCCAGGCAGAAATGACACTGCTCTGCCATGTGTAGGCAGCTCTCCACGTGTGGAATGCTGAGCATCAGTGCACAGTGCAAACCCACACACAGACAGCATGCAGGGGAAAAAAGATGCAGCTTGCCCTGATCTTCCAACCAGACCCCTTCTCAGCAGACCCAGCACTGGAAGGGAATGTACCCACACAAGGAAAAGCTGAGCTCCATGAACTCAGCTGTTAAAAGGCAAAGCAGCCATTCTTACAATGGACTCCACAGTGCTCAAACTGTACAAGTCCACAAAACTTCTCTGACAACCCCTAAAACATCACTATTTCTAACAGGTCACTGAGATGTAGAAGGATCTTCTTCAAGGTCAGAAACATTGTCTTTGGCTTTCAATTAAACACTGTTAATTTCTGACTGAATTATAGGATGAAGGAAAAGCAAATAACCACGTCCCAGTTCCGGTTCTTCCTCCCTCAACCTGGTCACTTGACAGGTTGCCAACACTTCTGAACATTCAAACTCCAGTGTGTGCTACAGCTCTGACTGTTACCATTACGTTCTGGAGAAGCAAAAGATCACACACCACGTCCCAAGTGCAAGCCACCAGAAGCAGCAGTGCAGCAGCTTGAAGTTATTCAGTGTTGCTGTGCTTCACTAAGTCCTTATGTAAAAATTAAGTGTAAAGTTATCATTCATTAACATTAAAACCCATCAAGTGAGAGGTTTTGTCACACTGGCCAATAATCCCTAAGTGACAGAAGTTGTGAACATTTTCTATTCAGCCAGCCAGCAATTTGCAGCAAGTATCAGCAACGACACAATTTGTTAGTCAGTGTGTCCGAATCACACAGAAATTGCTAACATCACACAAAAAGCTACACTTCTGTATTTTATATAAATGGAACTTTCAACAGGTATCTGGTAGAGGAAGACACAGTTCCATGACATAAATGAAACGATGTGTTTGTGAAAATGCATGACATGTTCATATGCAAGAATTACTTTTGTCACACAGCTTCAAAGAGCGATCTGCATCCAAAATCCAGCAGGAGTCTCCCGTTGTTTTACCCCAGCAGGAGCAGGACATAAGTTCTGTAATGGCTGGAAATTGTCAGCTAAATGTGCCATGGATCCTTCTACAAGGAAGTTTGAGTGCATAGTGATGGAACACGATATTCTTATTTCAATCACACAACCAGTCCAGCAGCAAGCTTCTAGGGAAGCTGCTCTTTCTGGGAGTCCTAATAATATCCAGAGTGACTTGAGAGATTCACAAGAAGCTCCTCTCATTCCAGACTTCTTGTCACATCTGACTCATTTCACTGATTTCTTCTTGGGAAAAAAACCCCACCAAAACATCAAGAGAACAAATACAATGAGCCAGCTTAAGCTGAGATGAGCATGGAACACTTTGAGAGGCTTTTCAGGTGTAAAAATCCTAAGGAAGCACAGGCAACCCTTGAGAACTTTTACTGATTTAAGGAGCAGAGCTCCAACCCATCTTCTCCTCACAGACACGATGGTGGCAAAAGTCCCCCTGGAAATGAACCTGTATAATCTGAGTTCCCTCCTTCTGTTAATACAGCTTCTCGAGACCTGCTTTAAACTGTTAGAATACAATATTATTTGCAAATTTAAGCTACACCAGCAACAGACATGTTGGGTGTTTTTTACTTCTTCATAAACTCTAAGAAGAGAGATATTTTTCAGTAGTCCTACTTGTTGGGTCACTACAGTCACCATCTGAGGTGGGAAGGGTGAAGTGCTGCTGAAATCAAGATGTATGTCTTAGGGTTTTAAACACCTCGTCTGTAAAAATATACATACACCACAGAGTACAGGTGAACTGTAAGGATAAGGTCATCCAAGTGAGAAAACTGGATTTCATCCAGCTTCATTTTATCTTAACCAAACAATACCAAGATTTTCAAAGTACCTAAAAACATGTGTCTCATGAGAACTTTGCAGTTAACTGTGTTCTTCCTCACAATCTTTTCTTCTATGACATAAAGGCTGATGATAAGTAGTGCAATAGCATAATAAGCTAGCCCTGAAATTTCCATTTCTAAACCTCTCTCCATAAAGCGGAAAGGATTTCAATTTTCCAGCAGCCATGGGAATTCAGAGGAGCAGGAAGGGGAGGGAAATCATTTCAGATAGATGCCAAATTTTATCACACATAGAAGTCTGAATGAAATCCAAAACTAGGAAAATTATTTAGAAAGAAGACACAGTGTATTTTTGTATAAAACTACACAGATTTAATACCAAGGTAAGACACTGCCAGCAAATGGCTTTAGCAGGTTCTGTTTTCCTTGTGTTGGGATCAATTCATGAACTGAGCATGAGGGAAGACTTCCTTCAGGGTTGAAAGGGTAATTTAGTTTCTATGGTCCATTAATTTCCTGGCTTCTTTCCCCAGCCTGCTCATTAGTGTGAAGTGCGGTGACGAGGTTTAGAATATGGAAGTTGAAACAGCACCTACAAAATTCCTTCACACAATGATGCAAAACATCTATCAGAATCAGCAGAGCTTTGAGATTTTTTGACCTAGAATTCAGACTGGCCTGCATCAACAACCATTTCCATCTTTAAAGATGGTACCAAGTCAGTTAAAGACATTATTAATGGCTCCTCACGATTATCCATCAGCATTTGCTCCAACAGCCTCCAAACAGACAAACTAGTTTTACTTCAGCTGAATTAGTAACAGATGGAGGAGATGCATTACCCTCAATCACAAGGTTAAACAGATAATTATGAAAAAACACCCGCAAGTCTCCGATATTATCTGATCCTATTAATGTTGCAGGCAACGGAGTAACACAGAGCCCAGCAGAGGAAGCAGGAAAATTATTTAGGTCACTTGAAGAAACAGATTTCTCTCTGATTTCTTTCTTTCCAGAAGCACAGACTGCAAGTGAAACAGCCAAATTTGGCAGCATGGAGGCAGATAGAAACCTGGGTGTGAGTTCTAGACTCCCAGGAAAAGCTCCCACTCTGCAGTGGCACTTCCCTGGATTAAAGGCTAACAGGATTTGACCCTTCCCTTCCAGAGGGCAGGATGAAGAAGAGGTTTATGTTTCATTCTGCTGGCCTGTGGAAGCCAACCCTGCCTCACACCTTTCTATTCTCCATCTGTAACACACAAACAAGTGTCATCCCTTCCCACATGGAATTAAGTGATTAAAAAAGTATAACATTAAAGCATAACCAGAAAAAAAATGTAGAATTGTCCCTTATGCTATTCCCACCCTTTACATCAGGGCAAGGCTGTTCATTTTCTCTTTGAAACCTGAAGTTAAAAAAAAAAAAGGTAAAACTCAGAAATGAATCATTCATTTATTAGAGCCCACCTTAAATCTCAATACTTAAAGTAGATTCTCAGCAGAATAAAGGAACAGTTTGAGTAAAACCAGATATACATAAAAAAAAAAAGTTGAATTCAACCACTTCTTAGGGCTTTGACTGCTTCACTGACAGCACCTGATGAAAGAATATAAATTCACTAATTCCTGCAACCCAAGATGTCCTGCAAGATGCACCATTCCTGGCTCCAGGCACGTGGGTGGGTGCAAAGCCCAGCCCACTCCCAGGGAAAGTGTCTGTTTCCTGCACTGGAACAGAACCGTGCCTGGGTCCCTCCCGGGAGGTTCCTGTGACTGCCTGGAGGCCAGTCCTGTGTCACTGCTCCACACAACACTTCAGTCACCTGACTGTGGAGAGGCAGATATTAAATAGGAACTCTGCACTGGGAGAATTTATTTCTTTGGAAAAGAATCAGACTAGGTAGTTCCTTTCTTACTTTCAATAACAAACACTCTCCCAATATTAAAATGGTCTGGGTGGAACAGCTCAGGTCACATTTTTCAACCATTAGTGAATGTTTTCCTAATGCTCCTGTTGAAAGACAAAATTTTAATAAAATCTGTTAAGATTCTTTAGATGCTACTATCTGTTAAGAAGACTAGGTCAGAGCAAGTAGCAGACAAGAAACATCTAAATATTGACTTAAAGCTATGTTACCTGGCCATAAAATTGACACATAAAATTAAGTTCCTAAAAATACAACTAAGTATTTGAAGTGCTCCTTGAAATGCAAGCTCTATTGTGTGCACTCTGCCAGCAAAGTAATCCCATGGAATCAATTAGGAAAAAGAAATAACACAACTGTGAGGAGACCATGGCATTTCTAAATACACATCCAGAGCTACATACACAGCCATCTCTCAGCAATCTCAAATAATCACCAGGACAAAATCTAAAGGTCACCAGGGAAGTAGGGAGGAAGCAGCAAACTCCCTTCATCCTGTGAGGAAACCCAGCCAGACACACCATGTACTTTGGAACCTCACATCATGGTGGGAAGTTTCAAGTTTGCAGAGGTGTGTGGCTGCTATGAGATAAACTAATCCCAAAAACACGTGAATAAAGGCATTTAGCACAAGACACAAGGACAGGAATACACAGTTCCTGTTTCTAAATGTGTTGGTACAGCAGGAGGGGTTTTATTAATACCCATTCAGGATTGCTGAAGTGCTTTGCTAGTGGAAAGTCCAGCAGTGAATTAGACTTAGATGTTGGTTAAGCCCTCCCATCACACAATCTTCTATCCCAAACATAGCTAACATCCTCCCTGAGGATGCAGGCCAAAAGTTGCCCAATTTTAAACAGAGCCATGGTTCCACATTCAGATCAGAAAGCTGGAGGATCCCTGGCAGCAGACCGGGCCAGGAAAAGAATCTCTTTGAAGCTGCTCATGAGTTTGGAATGTACAAATGAAGACTGTACCCTAATTCAGGCAGACAGGGAAGGCAGGACATAGCTTTAAACAATCATGTGGTTACAATGGCTTCACTGGAATGTGATAGCCTGAAATTATGTGCAGCTCAAGTGTTTTAAAATAAGAACTTGAAGGAATCCAACCGCAGGGAAGGAGGGAGAGCACTATTAAAGCAGCAGGCATCACACACAATGCCCTGTACCTGATGGTGCAGCTGAGCCACTCAAGCTGCAGTTCCCAGCTCCTGCCTCCCCCAGGCCAGAGCTCCCTGCACTGCTGGGGCTGGGGCTGCTCCCTAGGAGGGGTTCACCCCCAAACCTTGCTCCTGAGCACTGCTCTCACCAGTTCACTTCACTTGTCATGACTCACACAAGGTTTCCCTCAAACCTACAGCAACATTTTTGTATTTCCAAGAAACTCACGTGAAAAACCTAAACAGTGGTGAAGTATTCCTTTGCTCTATGATTTTTAATATTTTAGGATAAGCTTCCTGTTGTGTTTGGGGCTTGTAGTTGAAAATACCAAGTTTTAGGGTGTACTGGTACAGTAGGTCTGTGGTTGGGGTTTTCCCAATCCACACAAGCATAATTTAATTTTTCAAACATACCTAAATAAGGTTTTATAAGTAATCTCAGGGGAACTGTTGTCATGCTGAATGAACTAAGAATGAATATGTTCACCACATATTGATCTTAAAGTGGTTCCATTAGGCTTAGGAAATTTATATTAATTCTAATTGCTGTTATTTCAGTTTTTATAGAAAAAAATCTGCAGAAAAAATATTCATTTATTCAACTACAAAACAGAAAAGCAGCTCTGTATAAGCACTTTGGTTTTCAACTAAAAATATCTGAAAAATATCCTCCTTAACAAAAAATCTAGTTAAAAACAAGACCAGCAACACATATCTATCTATAGCTATGCACAGATGATGTAATGTGTGTGCATATGCAGTAAGGATCTACAGCATCCGTAGGCTTTGCATTTTTGGACTATTTTTACAGTTTCTTTCAGTATAAAGGGCCTCTAAACTAATAAACAAAGCAAAAAACCAAGGGGTTGTTAAAAAGATAATCACATGCAGATTTGTATTAAGGCAGAACTCGAATCTCATTTGATCAGAGCCATTCTTTGGAGCATGGCAGGAGCCATCTCCTAGCTAGAAAAGCCATTACCACAGGAAATCCTTTGACTTCACTGACAACAAGGATAAAAGCACCTCATCGAGGGTCAGGTTTGCATGGTCAGCAAAAAAGAAAGTAAAACCAGCTTTCCACTCCCCCTTCTCCTGGGAAGGCTGAATATTAGGCTATTAGGTAGTCAGATATATTATTTTATAGCTTGCAAAGCCCTTGGGTAATAAAGAATGAGTGCAACTGCCACAGGCAGCTTTACAGGAAATTGTGTGAAACAATGACAGATGCTCCAGAATTGTTTCAAAACAAGAAAGCCAGGAAGAGCAGTGTGTCAGCTCAGGGGTTTTGCCCACAAACCATATTCACTAACATGCTGACAGAAACTGTGTGCATAAAATTGTGCTTGGGATTATGTGCACATGCACACAAACAGCCCCATGAATGCAGAGTTAAATAATTCTATCCATAATGAAGCATTTCAACAAATATGTATTTCTATTGCCACTCTCAGAAACAGGTGGAAAAGCCTCACTCATTCAACAGGAATTACTTGAGAAGCTACAAAGGAAAGTGAATAGGAGTGACAAAATTAAAGTTTTCATACTGAACTTTCTAAAAAAGTTGAAATACTAGTCAAAAAAACCCACTCAGGCATTTAAAACACTAAATCTCACAAACCCTCAGCTGGATTTAATATCCTTTATTCACTGAATACAGGACTTACATCACAAGCCAACTTCAGAGTTAGATTTTAAAAGCAATTGGTTGCTGTTAGATGGAAAAAGACACCAAACAGGATCTTGAAGAAATAAATAATGCCCAATTCTCACTGACAGAGACATGAAGTAGCTGCCTAATGGTGCCAGCAAATCCTACAAACAGCTACCTGCACATTAAATCACAGAGATGCTCTTAACTGCCTCCAAACCCAAGATTTTTAACTACAACATAAAAATATCTTACAAATTTTGAAACAGTAGCACAGGGCTGATGCTTTCACCCAGCCCAGGTGGCAATCTGCTACTTTTGGCAAAATGACACTGATATTATTTTGCAGTGCCATCTGATTGTTTAATAAATAGGGCTGCTGCTTCTCTGTGATCTCCTGGTTGGTTTGTGTGTGTAACTAACCACATCTTTGTCTTGCTTAATATATGTTTACATTTCCAGAGTGCTTTTTACTATAAACTGCTTTAAACTATTTATTTGGTTTAACATGCTACCAACACAGTATGTAAAAATTCACTTGGCTGGCTTTTATAGAGACTTTTACAAAAAGTAATAATATTTAAAAGCTTAACAGTAAAATCACATCAATAAAGTCAGCTCACTACTTTTTCAAACAAAGCAGTGGAATTCCAGTGCAGGATGCATCTGCAAAGGGTAAAGACAAGTGAAATTACTGCAACAACTGTGTAAGTACTTGACTTCAGCTGTGATTCTCATTGTTTATCAACATTTACAGAAAAGAAATTGTTATTTTTAAAAGATTTTGGTCCAAATTATTTCTTCAAATAACAAGTGTCTTCATTTAAAGAATATTGCTGAACCTTCTCAAAAGAACTTGGAAACTCTTGAAGCATGAACCAACTGTATCCCCAAAGCTCTTGTAACCCAGCACGGTGAGGACAGAGAACATCCCCTGGCTCTAGGGGTGGTGGAAGTCAAGCCTTCCTTGTTTAATCTCTGGAATTTCACAGCAAGGAAATTGTGTGCTCAGCTTTATTAGAGCAGGTCAGAACAAAACAGGGAGCAAATTGCAAAAATCCACCTCCAGGTAGCAGACAGGTCACACGAGCACGTCAGTGACACAACACACACTGCCAGAAAAGCAGAGAGGCACCAGGACAGCCTAAAATAAAGCACTGCTATTTTTAGTTCTTTGTTGCTGTTGATTGCACCATACCAGAAATAGATTCTAAAATAAATATGGAGGTTTGGTGAAGACTTTATTGGTCCATCTGTTCTCCAGGAGACTTCTATTTTCCTGTAATACCACACAAATGACAAAGCTGCAGTACATGAAGATGTCCATAAATATATAATCAAAAGAATTTTCAGGAAAACATGCAATAAACCAAAGTCAGTCCAGTCTCAAAACAGTGGTTTGCAGTTTGCAACTTGAACAAAACAAAACCCCACCAAACTAACACTTTTATTTCAAGATCCCTATTGTGACAGCGTATTGTAAAAGGATTGACTGGTTTATTTTTTAACTCAAAGTAAATCATCTCCACTCATGCAAAACTGTCATTCAAAATTGGAACATTAAATAGATTTCTCTTTTTATACTCTTGAACTGGTAATTTACATCCAAAATGAATCTTCAAAGATCATAAATGCTACATAAAGGGAAATGGAAATGCAGTAGAAATTACCAGTGTGTGTGTGTGTGTGTGTGACACGAATGGGAACAATCATGGATTTGTGAGAAAAGTGGCCTTAAGAATAATGAAGTACAACAGCAAATCCTGCTACACAGCACCTTTTATTACAAAGAACACCCACTATAACAGAAGAAGAGAGATTTGGTGTTGCTGACAGTGTTAGCTCCTGTAAATAAAATGAACATGTGATGCACAGGGTGGGAGAGTGGACAGTTAAACTCATTGGCCACTAGAATTTCTCAATCAACTGGTTTGCAATATTGAATTCCTTCACTTAGAATAGCTGTCCCTGTGTTAACCTCCACCAGTGAGATTTTTTTTTTCCTCTGTAATTTTTACCATCAGTACAAGTGCTCCAAGTTTGGACTGAACTGTATTAAACAGGTCTGTGTGGGCAGTTCATAAAGTGCTCCAGCTTACTTTAATTAGTTCTTTTAATTCTCTCACTTATACAAACACTACAGCTACTTAAGTGCCTCTCCTGAGATCACTTAGCCCTCTTTGATTTCTTCCAGCATTGAGACACAGTCCTTGACTTAACTTTGCATTTAAAAGAGACGTCACAATTATTAAGGCTAAATAATGAGAATTAAAAGAAGGCAAACAGCACAGAGACAAATTTTGCTCTGATTATAATACTGGAAAAATATGAAAACTAGAATTCAAGGCAAATCACTGTAGTACAACTTCAGAGAAATCAGAGACCAAATGAGGGGAAAGAAAAAAAAAAAACAACAGAGAAAAAAAACTCCACTAAAAAACTCTTAAATTTAATTCAATGGAAATAAACATAAAGAAAAGGAACAGGAGGCAAAATTAGTAATAATTCCATACAAAGAACATAAGGAGTTTTCATTGTGAAGGAGATGAACTGAACAGAGAGAGCAGATGTGTACTAAAATCAAAAGGCTTGAGACAAAAAAAGGATATAGAGAGTTACATTCTCTCCTTCACACAGGAAGTAGGAGCCCTAAAGTACATTAATAAATTAAAAAATTAAACCAAAAACCCCATCCTTTTTTCCACCCATTGCACAGATGAGCTATGGTATTAATTACCAACAAGTATTTATGCAGGCTGAAATTCTGTGTGGGTTCAAACTCAATTAAATGCACAAAAGAAAAAATCATCAACAGTTGTTAAACATAAAAATATGTCAAGTTGTATTGTCAAACCCAGCAGGAACCTGACCCAGTGTACAGAAAAATAACTGAATTCTTGACAGGATCTGAAGACTCTTCCCTGAGCTGTCCCACTTCTGACCACTGATGGAGACAATTTTTATGGTAAGGGATTATTTAGGATCTGGGTATATTCCTTTTTAAGAAATTAGAAACACATAATCATGGGCAGCTTCCTGAAATGCCAAAGTAACTGTATTACACTGATTTTTATCTGACTTGGGCAAATGCTACATCTGTCTCATGGCTGGGGCAAACTAGGCAGAATCTGATACTCTTCAGACATTTCCACTCCTTCCTAAATCAAATCTTTTTCTAGGAATTGGGCAGGGCAGTAAATAATTTCTCTGTATGTGCCTGTCCTAGGGAACTGCTCTCCAAAATGTCAGATCCAAATGTGGTTTCAGCAACACTGTGCACACATACATGTTTCTATATAATCTGAAAACTAGTAAAGAGAGAATTCTGTACATTAGACATCCAGTTCCATATTTTAGACTTAAACTTGATCCTTCAACAAGGAAAAAAAAAGGAAGATAATTTAATGTTCTTCCTTCAGCTCCTCTCTATCAGCTTTCCAGTCAGCAGATGGAAATTATATAATTAGATGTACTGACATCATCATCCAAAAAACACTTGCAGTTCCCCATGTCTTTAACAGCTGGCAACACAAAGAGATTAAAAAGAGATGAGATCCCTCAAAGTAATTTTTGCATCTTGCTTTCCTCAGGAGACAGAAAATCCCCTTGGCTGGTGGGAAATTCAATCTACCCCAGCATTACCACCTTGTGCCTGCAGACATCCCAGCCAGCAGCACTCGTCTCTCACTGTGCCATGTCACATCTTCAATCATGGCACCATATTTTGGAAGTCTTTGGGTTCTTCACATAGGCACCCACAGCTCCCACTTCTTTCGGAATGCCTTCCCACTCCTCCAGAAAGGAAATTCCAAAAATTGTCACCATGACATTCAGACTGACAGAAATCAGGGGAAGGCAACAGCCCTCCATGCAAGTTTCAACTTTCCCAAATATTCCAGTGTCTAGAGTGCATTGCTGCACTTAAAGATGGCCATCATTACTTAATGCACTGTAGGAAAACAGTTTTTCAGTCCAAATCTGGACTGGTTCTCAGAAATCCAGATAAAACAAGGCAAGAAGAAAGGGTAGAGGGAAAAGGGGGAAGTCTAGTCCTGCAGGAAGAAAATACCTTGCCAGTCTCACTCGAGTGATTTTCACACATCACTAAATGCAGTGATGCATGAGGAATTCCTGTTGGGTTCTTTCTTATAGATCACCAAGGATTTAAAAGCACTGCCACAGGTGTGGCCTGGGATCACAGGATACTTCATCTGCAATTCCCTGGGCAGGTGAGCCCTGACCAAAATACTCACTGAGGCAACTGCACACACAGTGCTGGGATTTAGAGCCTTTTCCCTGTGTAAATCCCAGAAGCTACTCCAGAAGCAGTACTTCCCATCCTGAAGAACAGTACCCACATGCAAGCAAATGCAACAGCAAATCTGCAGATGTGTCAGTACAGCAAAGGACCACACGTGCTGCCACAGAGGAAAGCCATGGATTGATCCCTGCTGCATCACCAGAGCTGATGGCAGTAGATGGCAGCATCAAGCATGGTATGGGCAAAGATCAGTTTGGCAGTGCTGGAAGAGTATTCTTCTGGGAACCTGGAAAAAAAGTCTGCTCCTTAGGAATTACCCATTCTTATCTTTATTGACAGCATAGAGTTGAGATACTATAAATGCAGTCTGATTTATTACAACATTTTATGCTTATTGATTTTTCAGGAAGAAAACTTGACATAAATACACTGTGTGCCATGACAGTGAAGCAGAGGGCTGCCCACATGTGGGTCCAGACAGGTGGGTCTATCCTACCTCAAGGGAATCCAGACAGCCCAGACCCACACACTGCTAGAGAATCCAATTCTTGTTTCCAAAATGTTATCCAGTCACTTGTCCAGGAATTTTCAACTTCCAAAGTGCAGACACTCAGAACATAACAAGTCACTTCCCTGCCCAAGTGAGAGCATTTGGGAGTTGCCCAGCACTTGGGATGAAGAAAGAACCTGCTCCACACGTGCTCCTCCCCCTGCCTCCAGCTCAGGCCACACATAACCTCTGCAGTGTTCACACTGAAGGAACAAGGTCTGCCCTGCAACCCCAAGCAGGAGGAGAAGTGGCTTTTTCCTGAGGATTTGCCCTTCAAAGGCAAAATTCTTCAACAATTCACCTCAAAATCCCAGTTTGAGGGAGGTATGGCAGCAATGGGTCCCTTGCCAGAACCTCTCCCTTCCTCCCCCTCCTGCCGCACTCTTTTCAATGAAAAAGCTTTTTTCAACCATATGAGATTTCTCAAAGAGGAGAAATAAAATCCCTGTCACCAGTCAGTACCTCTTGCAACAACTCAGAGAGAGCATCCAAGAATAACAACCAGTGGCTTCTTAATGCACTTTACTAATCCAACTCTACCCAGTTTGTCCCACCAAACATCACTGCTCCAACTGCAGCTCCTCCTGTTCTAGACAGGTTTAAAAATAAATATTGCTGAGCCCAGGACAGAGTTTGGTTAGAGTGATTACACAGGAGAAGAGAAGGAGCCACTGGAAGCAAAGAGAAGGGAGAAGCAGTGAGCATTACTTCTGTCCTCTCACCAACAGACTGGAGACTTAATTCAGAATTTTGCTTTCTCAGTTGCCAACAGAGCTCACAAATGGTGATGCATTTAAGATGAACCTGTGTCGTTGTTTGTATCAGCAGATTGGTTCTCTGCAATGTTCACTTCAGCCTTGGAAAGGCTGGCCTACAGCTCCCTGTTCATTGTTGACATATGGATTTGTTTGTGTTACAGGCCCACCCAAAGGAACTGGTTTATACATCCTTATTTAGATTATATAGGATATACCAAGTGTTTATTCAAGTTTGCTGTCTTCTAAACCAGCAGTAAATTTCTGCCAAAGCTACTTTAAAGCTGTGCCATTATCGTGAATCTGACCATTTAGTAAGTTAAAACACTACAGGCATTCAGAAGACTAATACAGCTTTTGCTCTACTTTATAAATGGTTCCAGACAATTAGTGTTTAAAAATAAGCATTTCCATAACATTTTTTGCTGCATAGCAGTCACAAAATAGTCCATTTATATTCCTATCATTTGAGGATTTCTGAAACAAGGGACCTGGTTGCACAACACCTAATGGATCATGTGGTATTGCACAAAAATCACATTATTTTGCAGTATTTAAAGGACTTGCTCCACTCTCTGCCATGGGCAGGGACAACTTCCACTTTCCCAGGTTGCTCCAAGCCCCATCCAGCCTGGCCTTGGACACTTCCAGGGATCCAGGGGCAGTCACAGCTTCTCTGGGCAACCTCTGCCAGGGCCTCCCCACTCTCATAGGGGACAATTTCTTCCTAACACTTCATTTAAACCTGCTCTCATTCAGTTTAAAACCATTTCCCTGTCACCACCATGTTAGTCTGAGTCTTCAGAAAATAAAGGTTTGCAAAAATTTTTAAGGGAGCATAAGTCTCAGAAAACAGATTTTGAGAATAAATAACCTACATAACTGTTAAGAAACAAAGCTTTACTTCAAGATTAACTTATTTAAAAGAGATATCAAAGTTTAAGGAAAAAAATGAAAAAGGTATTATTGATGACAGAAATAATTCAATGGAATTGCATTCAATTGAAGTTTTCTTTCCTGTTTTTGGAGAGGGATTGAAGTTTCTTGGTGGTTTTTCTTTGTTTGTTTGTTTTGGACACCAGTTTTATTTGTGAATATGAGAAAGTGTATTTACTTCTGAACTGGACTGAAAACAAACCCCGTAGTGGTACTTTTTTTGCAGAACTCACAAGACCATATACAAGAATTGTAAATCAGTCTAAGGCCCAAATGCAGCCTGATTTTTAGAAACCCAGGCAAGCCAGTCTCCTGTTCCTGGAGGTTCCTGCAGCACAGGGAGCAGAGCTGCACTGCACCTACAATTAGAGTTGCAACAGATTTGAATATTCCAAACTAAGGCCCTCTAAATATCTACAGAAGCCCTTAAGTCAATTCATTACTGATACAGTAAGTGACAACACTTGTGTTTGGCAGACAGTGCAACTGGGAGCCCTGACAAATCTCATTAACAGCACATCAGGGGCACTTAGTTGATCCTTTACACACAGTGCCAGTACTGAGTGTATAATGAGAAAAGGAGCTTAAACTTTAGTGGGACTGCACTAATTGGTCACCAAGTCCTGATTAAGCCAGGCCTCATATATAATTACTGAAGTTCAAGTATCTGACACAAATGTATCCAAAAACACTTAATGAAGATACTCAGTCACTTCTAAACTACACAAATAAAATTAAAGCATGAAAAAGGAAAGAAACAGAAATAGGCTACTTATTTACGTGAACTACCTGCCTTTTATATACTCCTTGTGCAAAATATTTCAATTGTTTAAATAACTATATTTTAAAGTTATAAAAGTGTGAAGATAATCTCTCAATTACATTAAATAATGGAAATATTTAGTATACAGGTATTCCAGTAAGCTTATATAAATATTTGGATACATAAATAACATTACCCAGAAAAAATAACTACAAAAGAAGGTTTTACAGCATCCAGAAGTTAAAGATTACTAGATCAGCTTTATGTATTTGTTCATTTACATTAATTAAATCAGTAAAGAAGATCCTTAACTTTAAAACTTCAGAGGCAACTCTTCTGCCTCATAAACTGGAACCCACAAAAGAATGTGCCAGCACATCCCCCCTCCAGATGGTAAAAGAGGAAACATATACCCTCTATGTGGAACATATACCCTAACACACATATCCTGGATATCCTGGCTTCCTCTAAATCCTACAAGGAGATGGTAGTTACAAATACACACTGAGAATTGATGGACTCTGAGTATTTCAGAGGGGAAAAGGCAGTCCAAATCTTGGGCACCTCAAAACATCAGACTGTGACACTGTGACAGCACCTGAATGTCTGTCCTGGCCCAACACAGCCCAGGAATACAGGATGCCTTTGGAAGCAGAGGGCACAATGGAATTCTTCTTTCTCAGGACAGAAAGGGATGAGAATTCTGTTAGCATTTCATTTCAGACTGGTGGATGTTGGTCAGGAGTACCTGTGTCCTGTGCTGAAAGCTCCTGAGGAGCCAAAAGCCTGGAGTTTACACAGATCCTTTTACAGGACTCTGACACAGCAGCTCCAGTGAGTCCCAACCCTGCTGCCTCAGGCTGGGAATTCCTGTGTGACAGGAGGGACCCCGATCTGCCTGCTGGCTGCCACAGCCACACAGGCACCCCAAACACACTGGGCAAGTGCCCCAGCAGCAGCACTGAGATAATGCTGCATGCACCCAAGGTCACTCCAGGCACAGAACCTCTCCTACCAAGACAAGGGGGCACTTGGGAAGAAACTACTTCTGCCTCACTTCTGTCACCAAAATACGAGCTGTGACATGACTGAAGGGCTCCCAGCACACCTACCAACATCCCTGCTGCTTTATCTGAGGTGGCTGGCTCAGGCCCATGCCCTCAGCAAACAGCAGGGTAAGACACTGCACAGCATCACCTGAATTGGCTGAAGTGGGGATGTGCAGCAAACTGGAAACACCTCTGGTGACATCTCACCAATGACCCCATGCAGGGAGCCCTTCTATTGTTCCCAGGACGTTATCCTGATTGGCAAGGAATCTGAGGAATCAGTGCCTGGGGTTGCTTTGCTACTGTGTTTTTAATGGTTTTAGCCAGGAGAGGAGATGAAAAGGCCAGGCCCCGAGGCTGGGGCCGGCAGCCCTGGCTCCAGCTGCTCGGTTCCATTCCTGAAGGACGGCACACAAAGCCCGGCCCCACGCCCCGATGCACAGCTGGGCACAGCCACTGCAAACTGGGTCACACATTTCAAACAGGCAATGGAAATTTTACAGCACGCTCCAGAACCGTTCTTGCCAGCTTTTAGAAAATTATGGTTTATTATTTTTACTATTAAATTAAAAAACCAATAAAAAGACAACTGAATACACCTTAATTTATAGCTTATATAGAAGGTTGGTGATAAAGCAACAGGAACATTGAGATGTTCAGTCCAAAATACTTTTTTCCTGCACAGTGTGCTAACATTTTCGATCAAGAATTTTACATACAAGTTTCCAGAAATACAAACACACAAAATAATCCAAGACTACCAGTAGCATATATAAGAATAGATAATAGTTATTAAAAAGGTATTGTTTGAATAGCATTTACCCAAACCATTTTAATAGTATCCTTAGGTAACCCTAAGCTGCTAATAATATTTTGCTGTTTTGCCTATAAAACATAACAATGTTTATTTATTAGTGGCATTAAATGAATATACTTGAATAAAATTATATTAAGTTGCTTGGAAAGGTCTATAAACATAAGCATGTGATATCAAGAACACCTTGGTATCACCTTGATACATTTGCACCTTTTGCCTGAAAAATGCATATGAAAACACCGAAAATCTCCATCTCAGGATTATTCCTTCTGCTAAAATACAATTTCAGAGTATATCATGTTTGGTATACTACATAATATTTCAGAGTAAGTAAGAGTTAATTCAGCTTTAGCACACACAAGATTACCAATTAAAGTAACACCAGCCACAGATATAACACACCAACTTGGCATATGGTTTTGCTGAAACCATAAGTAATCCTCAGAAGAAACTCAGCAAAGATGAACATAACATTTCAGAACTTAAACCTTGAAAATATGAAAATATTTCTCTGGGAACTAAGCCTCTTAAACTGAAATAGTAAAGCTTATTCTTAGAGAGGTATGAAGAATTATTAGAAAATACACAGTATTTCTTATTACTCCATATTTCTATCACATTTATTTTGACAAGTCAGGAATAAGAACACATTCCTTAAAATTAAGTCAGATTGATTTTTATTATTTTCCTGCCTAGTCTTTCCTCATTTATAATGGTGTTGGCAATACTGTACATATATATTACTACAGCATCACTAGACACCATTTGCAAGACACATATACGATCACATTGCTGAATTTTTTAAGATGGCTAAAATAAAAGTACACAAATGTGCAGAATTAAAATAATTTATAAAACTTCTTTTTCTCAAAGTCAAGGAAATAAAACCCCCTTTGCTGCATCACAGCAAACTGTACATGCACAATCATTTACTTTTTCTCAGCTGAGGAATTCAAATCTCCATAAAAATTTAAATGGAGCACTTCAACTTCTTTTACTGTGCTTTTTACTGCACTATGTCACCATGTAATGAAACACCTGAGTGCCATTTGCCAGAAGAAATTACCTGTGCCAGGAGCAAAGCTCTGTGTGGGATTCAGCCAAGGTGCTCCAGTACTTTCACTAGTTCCCAACTGCTCCTGGCACAGCAGTTCTGGCACAGCAGTTCCTCTCCAGGCTCTCCAAACCTGATGTTGTCATGTGAAGACACTGACCTGACTGCCAGCAGCTCCTGGCATGGCACAAAGCAAATGCAGCTTGCAACAATGCTCAGTGTCCACTCTGGTATCACTGACTCAGGTATTCCCTGGATGAGGCCTATGGCTGCTCCCAGGAAATTGAAGGCAATGATGATTTCCAGGATCTGAGAGAGGCAGCAGTGCTTTAAATATCTGCAGTGTTCAGGTTTTGATGGCACTGATTAATGCCCAGTTTTCATGCTCACAATGAAGTGAACACAGTTATTGACCAAAACTGGCTGTGGATGCAGTGACTGAGCTGCTATAGAGGGAAAAGTTCCTGGATTAGGTCTACAGGAGGAGAGCTGACATGGAATGCTCTGGATATTTATTAAGGTACCCATGCACTCGTAACTCAGAGATTTCTGTGTTCCAACACATCACATGATGTTATCAAGTGTGGGACAGTGACAGCCAGAAACCTGCTTGGGAACTGCAATCAAGAGCTGCATATCCCTGCAGCCTGGCTGCAATCCCAGTGCCCCATCCACGCTGGTTCACAGACAGCACAGGGGCTGCCTAAACCCCATTCCTACCTCAGCCTTCTCACCCAGTAACAAGGACAGGAACAAGCTCTAATTTTGAATATTCTACTGATTCAGTAGTTTTCTTCTTAAAGCTAAAAAATACCCAGCACACTTTTGGAAGAGAGGATGACCCGTAAATCATTTAAGCTACAACAAGCAACAATTATTTTTTCATGTGTTCTTTTCATTGAATTTAATTAAAAACAGCTTAACTACTTAAGCTGTTCATACAGTTCAAAACAAACTGATTTCCCCCCAGTTTCCTACACACTAAGAAAACAATCACTAAAACAATCAGCAAACATTCTTACATAAGATGGTCATCATTTTTATTTCAGTATGTTCTTTAACACTTCAATGTGGTGCTTTCCACAACTAAAATAAACCCCATATAGACTGTGAGAATGAATTTTCCTCATACAGTGAAAGGCACTACCAATGCCTCAGATCAAAAAAGTTCTGTGAACTCCAAATCTACAGATCTCCTTTAGAAAGCTGTGTGAAAAAATAATCAAGTTTGCCATTTCCCATCAGTAGCGTGAAACCTATTTTAGACACACTGCTGTAAGATGACAATAAAATGTGTAGAATTATTTAGGAAGTGACACATAACACTGAAGATATCTGGGAAAGGAAACCCACAAGTTCTGCACTGAATTTCCTGTCAAAAACATCTGGTCTGCACTGAATGCAAAACAAAACACAAGCAAACAAGGATCTGTCTGGAACTCCCTCTGCTGTTCCCTCAGTCCTCCTGGAAGAGCAGGAAAGCTCACCCTGCACTCAGTTCCCAGCACTGCCTGGGAAGGCAGGCCAGGCCCTCTGTTGTTCTTAGGCCTCCCTCTCACATCTCAGCATAAGTAGGTCAAGGCCACTGCCATGCTCCACTTCATCTTTGACTTCATTCTGAAATCACAGCCCTCCCACCCTTCTCCTTTAATGCCATTCACAAAAACCACAGGCCCTGAAGGATTTTACTCCTTGAAAGCCAGCCCGTGACTTTCAAGTCCTTCCCTGTTCATTTACACCCAGCCCAGGACTTTTTAGTGTATTCCTGAAATGGCATTAGCAACTCTGGACATTGGAAACTTGAGATGAGCAACTCTGCCACAAGCAAAGAAATACAAAAGCAGACTTCAGAGATGGTTCTGTTTCTTCAGCAGAAAGACACCTGCTGGTTCCCACCATTCAAGGGGGGATGTATCCATACCGATCTCTTTGCACACTCAAGGAGAACAGAGAAGGTATTTTCAACAGGGATTGCCTGTCCCCAGACTCCAATCTGTACACACATGCAACTTATTTCTATTACTTTATATAATAACACAGCTTTAAGTAATGTTTTATAAAATGCTTTTTTTTTTTTTGGTTATGTAGATTTTACGTTCAAATACCTAAACACTCTCAGTTGGCCTCTTCTTCCTGCGACTATTCCTTATTCCTTTATCTAGAACAAGCTGCTGCTTAGAGCAAGAGCTCCACAAAGAATTTATCTGGAATTAACATGAATCAATTTGTGACGATAGCTTTTTGTGCTGGGCTGAGAAAGAAAGCTTAAAAGATTAAATAAAAGGTGTCTGGACAGATTAGCACCCAAAGCCTCCCTCTACTTGTTGCTACTGTCCACAATTGACTTTACTGTCCACTTTTACAGCCTTTACTACAATCTTTCAGGAAGTTAATTTTTAATTAGGCACAATTATTATTGCTAAATAAACACTTTTAAAGTGGTACATATCCAAAGGATCTCTAGTGGCAAGAACTTTATAAAAATAAACAGAGAAACCAACACCCCTTCAACCAACAACAAACATTATCTTCTTCAAATCTAGAGTGCACCCTTCAACCCTAAAATCCTCAGTGTCAGATTTATATATGGAATACTTCAAACACAAACAGAGTTCAACATGAACTCGGGTTTTGTGACATTTTCCAGGCCAGGTTTCTTTATGTGCAGGCTGCACTTCTGTTTACAAACACAGTTATCCCCTACAGAACCCTCATTGTGCAGGTTGATTTGGTGTCACACACATGTAAATCAGACACAGGATTTACTAATCTGCCAGAATTCTAAGGTGGTATTACCTCCCACGCCACTGCTGCTGCTGTTTTTGACACATCATCTACTGTATCAGATGCTTAATTTATTAAATTGATACACACCAGGAGCAGGCAGGAGACTCACAAGCACGTTTAATCTGAGCACTCAGGCTGCAGTGACGTGGATAAAACAAAGAGCTTTTGCTGAAAGGAGCTGCCTCTCTTTTCCAGAAACTGGAACTGACCCCTACTTACGTCACTTAAGGGAATTAATCTTCCAGAAAATTAAGCTGTTGTTGGTACGACCAGAAAAGCAGCAGAGAAAACGCAAGGGATAAAAGGTGGTTACGCACAGCCAGGACTGGGGAAGGTACGGAAAAACCTGGACCTTTCCATGGCTCCTTGCCATTAGATTGATGTGAAATCAAAGGTTACACACACAAAGCAAACAGTAACAAAAGAGATAACTCCAAGCCACTTTAACACTTT
Source organism: Aegithalos caudatus (assembly GCA_013389925.1). Classification (NCBI taxonomy): domain Eukaryota; kingdom Metazoa; phylum Chordata; class Aves; order Passeriformes; family Aegithalidae; genus Aegithalos; species Aegithalos caudatus. The sequence goes on along the minus strand of WEIU01023061.1, from coordinate 222,162 downwards.
CAGGTTTTAGGAAGGAGACAAAGCCAAGGTTAATTCCTGCATTCTCTCAACACCAATTTCTGTTTGTAAGCAGCTGTTTTGCACCAAGTTTGCTACAGAAGGAAGCCAATGGTTTGTAGCATTGCACTGTAACAGTTCTGCAGCTAAACCTTGCAGTGAGATCACGATGAGAGGGAGAAGACAGGTCTGACGTGCAGGATGATTTCCACCTGTCCCCACCCTGCCATCAGACGCTGTGTGACTGCAGCTACGCTGGCTGGATGAAGAAGTTGCCACCCCACTTCATCTCCACTGCTCATTACCTTCAAATCTCCCAGCATAACTGCATGTTTAGTCACTTCCTAACCCAGTTCTGTCAAAATGATTCCCGTTAGAAAATCTGTGTTTCAGCTTAACTCAGATTATTTTTGACAGAACTTGTTTAGCGGATGACTATAAATGCAAGTACCAGAAGATCTGAGAACATTGTAACCTTTAGAGCTGGGAGAGGAAATAGCGAGCAGTGGAGCCAGCTACCCCTGTTCCATGGCTGTGTTGCTGTGGGAGAAGGACATTAATCACTCCTATAGGTCTGATCTGTCAGCCTGCCTGAGCAGGGAAAGCTGTGTATCGAGGGTGGCATCTTGAAAGAAAATAAATCAGGAAATCTATAGACTACTTATTTTACAGCTTAAAATGTCAGGTTGGGGTTTAGTGTCCAGAAATTAAAATAATTTGTTATAACTGCCTGCAATTCTGTTGTATAATGAGAGGAAAAGGCAGATGCTGCTCAAAAGATATTAATAAATGTGACATTTCTGTGGAGCTAATGGATAAATACCAACCTCGCCTTCTTATCTTAAATTACTATAACAAGGCCTGAAAACTTACTTAATTGCTTTCTATGTATTACAGATGTGAACACGGTGTCTGTGTTTTTACTTGTTACATGGCAAAAAGAGTGGGAAAACTACCACCAAAATGCAGCATCCAATTACCAAAACACAATCCACAGCACTGACAGGAGCAGCACTTTATGTAGAGATCTCCTTACCTTTTATTAGCAGGCTTCTCATCCTTGTCATAGGGCCTTATGAACCATTTCCCAATTCTTACAAAGTTTTTATCCATCAGGCATCTAGAAAACAATTACAGCAACAATTACTAGTTAGATCTTAAAGAGTAATTAAAAGGAGTCCTTGAAGACAGTACACTGATGGATTAGGCAGCTGAATTTCAATCATATTGAAATAAAAGTTTGAAGTTTTTGGGTCCCACTTTTTGTTTTCTCACATCAGTCATAGAAAATCCCTGTCCTGCCTCACGACGTTGTCACTGATGCTGAACTTCACACATGCATTTTCCCCTCACCTTTGCCACAATCCTTTCCACTCTGTGCTGCTCTTTTTGCTGACTGATCCCTTGTTCTATTTTTCACATTCCTCTTCTTGAACAAAGGCCATTCATTAGTACTGATGCTTTTCTATCCAGTCTTTCAGATTTCAGATGATAAAGAATATGCACTCCCTTATTTTTGGCATGTAAATGGTATAGTATAGGAATGACAGAAAAATTGCATTAAAGAAATATTAACAATGATTCCGTTTTCTCTTCACGTGATCCCCAGCATGATTTCAGGTGCTGAAACTCCCATAATTACTGCTTCCTCTGTCAGAAAACCTCAGGCCATCAAACATACTCTCACATCACCAAAATTAGAGCAGTAAGTTCCATTTTCTCTGGTCCCTTTGAAAGTCCATAGTTTCTTTTCAGAAACTGCATATTCCTCTTAAAAAAAAAAAAACCAACAGTGAGGACTCAAAGTGATCAATACCCAATTTAAATGGACAAGTTAGGGAGTGCCTGGTGCCTTTCTAGGTCCACCTGTGCAGATGAATCACAGGAGCAATTTGCCAACCCTGAGTATGCCTCATACATTAAACATGTACTTGAACATGCTGCCCAAGGGACCACACACAGAAATTCATAATTAAGGCATATTTTTCAGTAAGGTAAATAATATGCTTCAAAAATTCTGTAAAACTGGTTATTTGTTGCTAGTGGTTTATACACCATTACAAGTAATATGCAAGCCTTGCCCATATATTTCACATCTATTCAGTATTTTTTATTTAGATGAAAGAACTGGATTTTTCCAGTCTTCTAAGTTTTCCAATAGTTTATTTCTATAGCAGCTGCTAAAGATTAGCCAAAACAAAGGGAAAAAAAATTAAAAATCACATGAAACTTTCTGGGCAAGTACATCCTGCAAGGTTCAAAAAAGCTGTGTGATCTACACTTCAAAAGCATACCTAGAAGATACAGATAGGAAATGGACGACTGACAATGTAAATACTAATATGCTCCTAATTTCTCTGTATAAACTTGGCAGGATTTTCCAAAGTTAAAGCTGAAGAAAATTCTACCAGCACTTTCTCAATTAAAGCAAAAATAATCCATTTCAGTTGAATAACCAATATCTTAAACTGAATATGAAAGCTAAGGCAGCAGAGATCTAAAGACATTGGTAAAGGTGGGGGGGGAAAAGCTTCAGCAACTATTTCCCTAGGAAATATTTGCTATCAGAGAGTCTGTCAGTGCCAGCATGTTTTATACAAACAAAAGGAAGTCTGTGAAGTTTACACAGATCCCTAAAGAAAATAATATGTAGTAGCAAAAAAATGTAATAAACTCTTCCCGTCACACACACTTCAATGCCGCATCGCTATGTCTCACCACAGCAGGTTTAACTGCCTCAAACTAATGCTGCTTTCCTAGGAAAAAAAAGTCTTCATAGGAAGATTTGTCCTTAAAAATCAGTCAACCCTCCATGCTAAAGTAAATCACGGGTTATTTAAGGAATAATCCCACATAAAATCAGAGCCATGCCAGCAGCAGTGCAGATCACAGATGTGGCCAGGTGGGCAGTTAATGATAGTATGGTTATTTTTGCTGGATAAGCACTAAAGGTAACTAGTCTTTCACACTGAGCTGTAACAATGGACCTTTGGAAAAAAAAAATCCACCCCAATATACAGTCATAAAAAGCAGTTATTTAATTATATAAGGACATGAAACACCCTGCAGGGCCTGGCTTCTCTCCCTCTTCAGGGCTGGGCGATCCCTCCCTCAGCAGCGCAGCTGTTCCAGCACTTCACTGGTGCCTGACCTCCTGTATTTCTGATTTTTCCACAAAAAACTGACCTGCCAAGGGCACACCAACCATTACGAAATAACACCATAATATTTTGAGTACTCATCCCTCAAATCTTGTAATGTTTTCTATACCGCTAATTAACATAAACTAAGCATTAATGTGGGTATGGGAGGGGGGGGATTAAAAAAATCAAAACCCCTACAATCAGTTGTGTAAAGGCCCTTTTTTCTTGCCTTTGCCTGTTTTAGGTAAAAGCAGACGCTACTGCTCCATTCCTGTCCCGTGTTGTCCCCCAGCTCCCTCAGGCTCCTCCATGAGGGGCCGCTCCCCCTCACGGCTCCTCCTCCCGCCATTTCCTTCCCACCACAGCCGAGCCCCCTCAGCCTCCAGCAAAATAAACACGAAATAAACTCCAAACCCCACGAAACCGCAACCGCCGGCACCAGCCCCAGCACTGATAGGCCAGAAATGGATTTGATCTGCTTTATTAATAGGGCTTTTCCTAAACACCGGGTAAAATAGGCTTTAAAGTTTAAACTGCTATTTAATAAAGCCTGCACACGTGTTGCTATTACTTTAAATGAAGTAATTATGATGTTAAGTTCAGATTTCATACGGCAGGGAAAAAAAAAAAGAGATAAAAAGTGAATAACTTGAAGTAAATTCAACTATGAAAGTGTAAAACTTGTCATAAGCAGAACAGCGAGAAGACGCTCATGTCCAAGGCTGGGACTGTGGCAGGAGTTGTATCAGCTCATCATGACACGAATCATATCAGCTTATCACAGCATTAATCATATCAGCTTATCACAGCATTAATCATATCAGCTTATCGTGACATTAATTGTTTCCATTTATCAGGACAGGAACTGAGGCTCTCAACAAATACCTGAGGTGTGCTCACCAACTACTGCTGGAAGAAAAAGATTTTTCAGTCACAGCTGGACAGAGCAGTTCTGCTGACTCTGCCAGATGATTTCAATTAAGTTACATTTTAAAAAAATTAATTTTATTTCACAAGTTTAAAGAAGTCTAAAGAATAAAATTAGCCACTTTACACTTAAAAGTCGGCTGGCTGGGTACCACAGAGTAATAAACACAAATCAAATTAATTTTCCCTTTTATACTATAAAGCTACAAAAGAACTAATGAACATTCTAGACTTGGAATTTAATTTTTATACTTTCGTTCATTCTAAATAGCCTACAACTTTTAGAAAAATCCCCTAAAGAGACTGATGGGATAGAAAACAGAGAATATAACAAGTAATCCTTGTACTTGCAGATATTCACACAGGTAACTCAGTCACCCCATGGAAGCACAGCCTCAGGAACATAATGCAAACCTCATTACCAGTAAATCTACATCAAAGCAAACAGGACACTAAATGAGACAAGATGAAAGCATTTTCTATTTGCTTATTTTCTGAAAGAAAAAAAATCCAAGGCTGCATTCTACAAAATTACTGCAACACAAAGGTGCATTCTATTTTGTTGTTGTTGTTGTTATTATTACCTCAGAGAAAGTGGGAATAGTCTAATATAATTTAATAATTAATGGAAGATATCCAAATTTGTAAGAACTAGGATGTAATACAGTAAGGTGATGATGACCTGAAGAACTGCAGAAACAGAAAGAATAAAAAGATACAGCCCAAGATGCCATGTCCCATTCAATGGGCATTAAGAACAAGATAATCTTCAGTAATCTTAAAAGTTGATAGCTGGATTTAGAAGAAAAAGGCATAACTGCATTAACTAATCACAGAATAACTCTGCAGTCAAGCCATATATGTGGCTTATCAGAGTGGGAGCTGTTAAGCTTCACCCTGAATATTGTGCACGAATGCAGTCAAATTTTAACATGCATGTAACCAGGATAATTGAGGGAAGAGAGTTAAGAGCTTTTAAGATATGTATCATTTAACCTCATCAAGGCACTGAAGGTCAAATACAATTACACTCTCTAAGCACTTCCAGAAGGTGAAAACTTCCCTTTTTTTTGGCTTTTAAAACAGCTCCTTAGCAAAAATCCGAGCAGAAATATGTATCAACATTACTGTTTGTATAAGTGCTTAATTAGTTTGCACAGCTTTTTATGATAAATTACCAGAGTTAATGATTTATGAGATCCATCTCAATCCTCCTCTCTTGGATTCAAGGTCTAACTCTAAAAAATGTAGCTTAAGATCTAAAATAATATAATTGCTCTAAGGTATCCTGTATGATTTTAAGTATCAAAATTAAATATGTGAGAGCACTAGTTTTTCTTACCTTTCCAGAAGATTATGAATTGCTTTGAAGAGCAGAGTCCTACACTCATAGGAAAGTCCATTCTCCCAGAATCCTTCTTCCACCACTACAAAAACACAAAATGTCAACATGCTTAGAATAGGGAAATACAAACATCTATCCAAAACACATCTTCAACAGTTTAATTTTCAAAATAGCATGTATCATTAAACTATTTCAACTATTACCTATATCACCCAAGCAGCTTTAATCTTTACTTGCCGAAGACACAGCCTTTGAATTAAAAAAAATAAATAAAAGCGCTAACACAAAAGCATAAAAGCAAACCCATTTGTTTGTAACATTGAGTATGCAAGTACAGGGGTGAGGAATGCACGATCATTCTTTGCCACCGCTGCTGAGAGATCCTTTAAAACTTAACCACAGATGCCGACAATCAAGAAACAAAGTGAATCATTAAGGGTGTAAAATCAATTTACATAACTGAAACAACTTGAAACAACTCCCTGAACCTCTCGCTGTCACACTCAAGTGCAATTCCTCCATTGTAGTGACTTCAACTATTGCAGTTTTAGCAATACACTGCAGATTTTATACCAAAATAAAAACTGTACACTCAGTACCAAAGTGCAGAGATTTTAGAGTTTAAAAAAAGTAAGTCTAATTATCTCTCATAGTAGAGTGCAGCCTGAATTAGTCACCTGAAGGACAGACAAACCTCAGAAATATCTGCTGTCCTTACTCATGGCTTTTGGGTGCTAAAACTACCAGGAGTAGCACTATTTCTGGTATGCCTGTACCAGATTCTAAATCTTACTCAGCCAGAAGACGCAGAGTGAAAACAGATGATAAAACAACTTTTTTCAAGGAGTAGGAATTCGTTAATTGTCTGAATTCTGTCATTTCAATTTTACAGGACTAGTCGCCAGATCTTTGAAAGTGCAAACATAAAATTCTACTGCACGTTAAGCACTGAATATTTCACACCCCTCCTTGGCCAATTTGCAGGACAAGACCTCCCAGCAGCGCGTCTATCGCAGAGATGATTATCTCAGTATAGTTTACAACCATGGTTAAAGGCAAGCTTCTAAGGAGTTAGGGCTCCATGGAAAATACTAATATTGCCAGCAGTCTTCAAAGCCTCGAGCCACAGCCTGCTGCTTCTCCAGGAGCTGTAACTCACACTCAGACAAGAAAAGGCACATTTTTTGCATGTGCAATGTTGTGATATGCTAATGTCGGTAACAGAGCCTCTCTCCTCGTGCAGAATGGAAAAGCCAGGTTTCAGTACCTAAATCACCTTATCGGCCCGCACAGGACGTGCCGGGAGAATGGAGACACAGACCTGTGCCTCTGGGCACAAGCCAAGGAGCTTTTCCTCAGAAACCGCTGCAGGCTCTTTAATGCTCGCCGAGGATGTAATGGGCCATGGCTATTTACTGCACAGTGGCCTCGGCTTTCATGGGTAAAACACTGCTCTTAAGGAACTCAGAACCCCCGTGCACGGTCACAACTATTGATGTATAAATTCTCAACAGCTCAGAACTACTGAAGCCCCTGAAGCTGCAAAGCAGGTACAGTCTTGCACTTAAAAATTACATAATCCTCAAGTATATGAAAAGCTACAGATTAGTTACACTATGAGAGATCACACCTGCATGAAAATTCAGTATTTAAATTTAAAAAATCAAACTTTTGACAGAACCTGTAAAAGTCAAAATAAATTCACTCTTACACAGCAGTGAGTTCTTACCCAGTTTCACACTATTGTAGGCTGTACTGCCAATATTGCCAATATTCCTGCTTTAGGAACTTCATGCAAAATAAGGGAGACAAGAATCAAGTCTATGATTTTACAGGAAAGCTCTGAAGTTCTCAGTTCTAACTCCCTACCTACTTCCAGAAATACACAGCACACCAACAGGACCCTGTCACAGTTTATATCATCTATCAGAACTATTTTCTGCAAGTATAATTTTCCATTTCAGAAGAATTCAGATCAGATCACACTGCTTTACACCATTGAATGTAATATTCTGTAGACTTGGGTTGATTTTAATCCAGAATTCTTTTGTGTCTGGATATCACCTGTATTCTTTTTCCCTGCTCAGTTTCCCTGGGCTACTCCAGCCTGTTATTCCTCCACAATCCCAGACATGAAAGCACTACACTCCCAGCAGGAGGGACTGGATGCGGGAATGGAAACTGGCAGCACTCCCCCACCCTACCCACCACCACAGCTGCATCCATGGCTGCCCTGCACTCAGCAGAGAGAATGGCAGGGAGGAAGGTGTCCAAAATCCTCGGAAAAGCAGGGAAAAGCAATGGTAACCTTGCAGCCAAGTGCTAGGGTCAAGTGTGCCATGAGGTCAGACTGGCAGAGGAGCAGCAGTGGAGTGGGACAGGGAAAAGGGGAAAGTCTGGAGTGGTATCAACCCTCAATATTCTAATTTTCCAAACTGCCTTTCTGAGTACACAGAATTCACATAAATTATATATGAAATGGAAATAAAATTACATCCCTATTAAATTTAACTCTAAGTATATCATAAGACATTGCCATAACCATTTTCCTATAATAAATAATGCCTCTAATTCCCAGATATATTAAAGCTCTATACTTACTGTAATTATCTCTAATGCTTCTTTATCCTACTAAAAAAGTACATCTTACAATTAAGAGCATGTACATATGTCTGATGCCATAAAAATGAGGAGGAAATATTAGAAGTGCCACATTTCACTTCCTCTCTGCTCTTTGGCTTCCTGATCCAGACTCCACAAGAAAAGTGTTGAAATGACTGGAGCAAGTTACAACTTCAGGATGCATATGGTGACCAATAAATAAGCTTGGCCAAACACTAAAATTTAGACTATCCTTGTAAATTCCAAAGTTCCTGACACTTATAATTTAACTAGGTTCTAGATTTTGAAGAGTATTTTAAATTCCTTACAGCAAACTGAAGCCTAGGAAATAGTCTCTTGTCTGTCTACATGACAATTTCTAATGCTTTTAACACTCAAAATGTTCAACTCCAGCCCCCCTCAGCTTTCTCATGCTCCTGATAGCATTTCCAGGCATAGCCAGCAGAACACAGGTGCTGCACAGGTTCCAAAACATGGGAATACCTGTGGCCTGTCCTGGAGGCATTTCTGTTACTTCAGTTGAAATATTTCTCTTTAGATGCAACAAATGAACACTGAACAACAGCTGTGAAAGGCATCTTCCAAAACAGAGAACTTCTAGGGGGACAATCAAGGACAGATGGATGTTTTAGAGAGAGAAATCAACAACAGAGCACAAACTACATCTTCCTCCATGGAAGTCAGAGCAGAGGACAAGGGTTTGGAGAGGCAGCAAAGCAGAGGGGACAAACTGTGGGTCACTGCTTGCCAGGCCATGGGGAGACAAAGCCACAGCTAATGTGATCCCTGTTGGCAGCAGCCCCACCCTGGGCAGGTGTCAGGCTGGGCGGCCTCCAGGAGCGAGATCTGCCTCCAGAGTGATCTGCCAGGTGACTGCTCCTCCACTGGGACAGGTTTATGCACACATGTAGCTATAGCTCTGTGTGTGTATATATATATGTATGTATGTATATGTATATGTACATGTACATGTACATGTATATGTATATGTATTACTGTATACATTAACTACTCTATCCAAGCCTTTGTTCACCCTGGAGAAGGATGACACCTGGGAGAAGCATTTGCTTTAACAGGCAGCTCATCCCCTTCTCACTGCCCTGCAACAGAGGGAGAACTTCACCACATCATTTCTCACCAAAATTAGCAACTGCTTTCCCCTAGTTATGTTTTGGGTTGTTTGGTGGGGTTTTTTAAATGAAATAATCTCCCAAAATAAACCACTAAGTCTATTAATATTCTGTCTCTAAAAATCTGGATTCTCAGAAAAAAAAAATTATCAAGAATAGCAGAAAATCCAAAACAAGAAAAACGTGTATCTGACACTTGTAATGGATTACAGTGGAGGTGTTAATCTCACTGCTGGTGTTCAAACAGAATGGGAATTAATCAACATCCTTCATATATAAAGTTTTTAGGCATTTGTTATGATTTTTTTTTCATAGGTTAAAAAAATGAATAAAACATTTGTGGTGATTTTTATGTTTATTCTTGCAGATCAGATGTTAAAAGAATGAAAGGCAACTACAATAATTTAGACTTACATGGGAAATTTATAATTTAAATATACATTAATGAGCAGCTTAGTTGGCTTGGGATCTTTTTTATTTTCAAGTCAGAGATATTAAGGTCTTCAAAGTGTCCAACGATTTTTATGAAGCCAGCCATGTTCTCAAAAAAAAAAAAAAAAAAAGATCCATTATAAAAATTTCAAGGAGAGAAGTCACAGCAAAATATCAAAGCAAATACTTCAATAATTTTAGGTCTCCCAGCAGAGATACTGGAAAGATAATAAGATCTCTGTTCTGCTTCAGTGGCCAAACTGACATATTTTACTTAAAAGAAATATAGGAAGGAAGGAGAGGAGGCAAGTCGAGGCTGTGTCGGCGCTGCAGAGACAGTTATACCTTTAAGAAATCCAGCCACCCACATTTTAATAATTCAGGTCACACTGCCTTGTGCAGTTTAAAAGCAGAATTAGTTTCAAAGAATACATATTTCCTCAGAGCTATGTTACATATTTCCTTTTAATGTATCATATTGCAGCAACAGCTGAAATGAACGTCTAGACATCAAAAACAAGGCTTTATTCCCACCTACTGCTTTTTTACCTCAGGCATCAGAGCTAATGAAACCCATTATCCAGAACACTGCCCTCAGTTACCACATTGGCCACTGCAAATATGAAAAAACACTCTGGGACAGCACCAGTTATTCAGCCATTAAAATTACTGAAAATCAATTTCTTGCTGCACACTGCAGAAATACTGATAGATTAAAGCAGGACACATGGGACAAGGAGATTACTTCCAGGGAAGATTACTATGTCAAACTGCTGAGGACGGGGACTTACTCAGCTCCTCAAGATTCACATTCAGAGCAGCACATGCTCCTTCCTAGCCTTTGATATTTTGCCTCCTTGTTGCCATGAAATATGAAGGATGTGGGGTTTTTTCCATGTTTTAAAAACACATAGCTAAACAACTCCAACAAAATCAGACGTAAAATTACTACAAGCAAGCATTTAATTTTTCATCTGTATTTTTGTTAACGTGCCCTTAAAACAATATTTCAAAAACCAAATTAGCATTTTGAAGCATCATTTCTCCTAAAAAATTGAGTTAAGAGAGTAACAACACAATGCAATGGTACATTAATTCTGAAAAACTATATTATACCCATAAAAATCCAATTAAAGACAATGCCATTGATCGATCATTGCTATACTGCCATTGATCACCTTGTAAAATCTGCGTTTGAAGTCATTAGTGATTAAATTGACTTATTACTAAATCAGATTCAACCCACTTAGAGATCTAATTTCCTTGTGCTGGTTATGATCGGAGGGAAATTGTGCTGCTCGCTCGTACAGGCCTGAGAATCCATCTTGGCTCCCTTCCCCGAGTCAGCTCACCACAAAATGAACCAAAACAGTGCAAATGCTCCCCAGAATGATTCGTTTGTGTTCTCCTATTTCCAAACACAGGGAATAGTCACTGGACATGCACAGAAGCGTTTCCAATCCGCATCCTTCCAAGGTAGGTATCCTTAACAGATTCCAGGAAAATCAGAGTATTAATGGAGACCATGCCTGGAGATTGCTGCTCAGGCACGACCCGAGTTTGCATCTCAATGCACTGCAATTTTCGATATAAAAACCAACACTTGCAAGCAGAGTTGACTATGAAACTAAAATTGTTGCACTTCAGAAGGATAAATAAAACCTTCAAAGGCAACAGCTGTTGAATATCACAGGAATACTCCGAGGCTTTAATTGTTGCGCATTGAAACAGAAATTAGCATAATAGCTATTTATTGAAAAACAGATGGTAGGTAACTATCTGCACTTAGATTGTGTTAGCACTACTTAAAGTAATACTTTTATCGCTTCCTCAGTCCTGGTAGGTATAGAGTTGTTTTTTATAAAATACACATTAAATGCTACATCCTCTCCCTGGCCCACACAATCACATTCCTGTGCTCCTGCACAGCCTCTCCTGCCTTCCAACAGAGCACACCACAGCCAGATCTTCGTGGGGATGGTTTCTCAGCCGCTTGGTTAACCAAAATTATTATCTATGAAATCAGAACGAGCATTTCTCTGCAATTACAGCTCCAGTCTGCTCTCTCTGTAGGAATGCAGATGAGCTGTGCAGAGCTGAGCTGCTCACTCCCGAGATAGGACAGATTCCAAATCAAACCATGGATTTGCCGTGTGGTTTTTGTTTTGAATGCTTTCTACAATCACCAGAAAGAGTAAAATGAGCAGAAATAAGACACAATTTTATGTAGTTTACACAGTTTCCCAAAGGAAAGCAGAAGTTGTATGCGATGGGAAACCTGCTTTTGCATGCCAGAAAATCCCTCCAATCCCTGATTTGTGCTGCTTCATTTGTCCCACCATGTGTTTGTGTTAAGCAGTCTTATTTCCAAGCCACTTTATATTTCTTTGCAGCAGTATTTCCTATAAATGAAAAGCATAACCTGGACCACAGAGAAAAGGCACTAAAGGTTTGGGGAGATTCTCACCATAATTTCCTAAAATATTCCAGGCTAAGGATACCAGTAGAAAAGAAGTATTTTCTTAACTTTACTCCTGGGAGTTTCTAGAATTTCCTCTCACATTTCTGAACTTTTCATTTTCCATTACATCTTCAAGTCTTTGGAATAAAGACATTAAAAAGCGTTTGTCAGAAGAACATAAAAGCAACCCAAAAGTCTTTGAAGAAAAATACAATTTTCAAAAGTATACTCTGCTTTCCTAATCCCAGAAACAACCTGTACTCTCCAAACTTGATCTGCTCTCTTCCCTTCCATATCTCCCAAGTTTTCTTCATTTCCACTTCCACCTGGGCCTTGCAGCCAGCAGGACCCTCAATTCCACACATCAGCTGCAACCCCCGCTTCTGCCTTTTGATCTCCCCAGGTTCAAAGAATGTGGAATTCCTGCAGTGGATGTGCAGCAGGGACACCTTCCTCAGCACCATCAATGCCATGAGGAGGACTTGTATTTTTCCTCTCCAAACACAACTGGTGTTTACTAGCACTGACGGGACACTGACTGCATTCCCTGTTCTCAGAGCTCTGCTGGAGGTGACGGAATGTACACGGGCAGCGAGTCTCTCCGGAGAAATCACAGCGAGTTCAGCCATCCCCAGTGAGACAGGGCTTGTTCTGAAGAAAAATGCCGTCCCTATTAATCCCTACTTGGAAAGCGAAAGGAACCCGGAGTCTTCCCTCACTTCCCAAGTATGCAGGACGTCACTGCTGGAGCACAGCTCACATCGCAGAGCGGCACCGGGCTGAGCTCTCCCTGCCCTTCCACACGGTTGTGCCTCAGAAACGTCCGCACGGCTCCACACAGCCGATTCCACCCAGACCCTGCAATCCCGTCCCTCCTCGTCCCCATCCCCATTCCCATTCCCAATCCCACCCCGCCCTCTGGCCGTGCCTCCCGTGATCCATCCCCACACCCACAAGGAGCTGGGGCGGCATCCCGGGAGCTTCCCGTGGCCAAGGGGACACGGACACGGGTGCGTGCCGTAGGCTGTGACCGCCGTGGGGCAGTGACCGCCGCGGGGCTGTGACCTCCGTGGGGCACTGACCGCCGGGGGGCACTGACCGCCGGGGGGCACTGACCGCCGGGGGGCACTGACCGCCGGGGGGCACTGACCGCCGGGGGGCACTGACCGCCGGGGGGCACTGACCGCCGGGGGGCACTGACCGCCGGGGGGCACTGACCGCCGGGGGGCACTGACCGCCGGGGGGCACTGACCGCCGGGGGGCACTGACCGCCGGGGGGCACTGACCGCCGGGGGGCACTGACCGCCGGGGGGCACTGACCGCCGGGGGGCACTGACCGCCGGGGGGCACTGACCGCCGGGGGGCACTGACCGCCGGGGGGCACTGACCGCCGGGGGGCACTGACCGCCGCGGGCAGTGACCGCCGTGGGGCCGGGAGGGCAGCGCGGCCCGGCCCCAGGGCACATCCAGGGCCCGGGAGTGAACATCCAACCTCACCCCGCAGGAGGGGGCATTCCTCGCTGCTCGCTGCGTGCCACAGCCTTTAATTGATATGCTAAGGTGACAGCTGGGGGAAAGACAAGATCTCCAACACATCCAAGGAGACATTTATGGAGAAATCCCGGCTGTAACGTGCCCAGTCTCCCAGAGCTCTGCTTCCACCCAGCTGGGCTCTGCCCTGTGGAACAGGAACCGGTGATATTTCCATCTCAGCTGTATGCCGACTTAACCAAGTCAACATTTGGGTTTCCATCAGCTAGAATTTGAGTTTATCCTTTTGCATAAAAATTAAGAATTGTGCTGATTTTTCCTCAGTTCATGCTTGCTTTTGGTCCTGTATCACTACTTGCAGCCCCCAGGCTCCTATTTTCTTCATTCTTTTTTCTTTTTTTTTTTCTTTTTTAACTTAATGGCTATAGAAATAACTATTTTCCTTAGAAAATCTCTTCCTTAACTTACTTGTAATGCTATACTGTGAGAAAACAAGATTTAGATTTAGTAAGGGATACAGGAAATATTTTTAGAGCAGTTTTCGGTGTTATATACATGTAATGTGCCCCACACAAAATAGCCAAAGGTTGTACGTGTGAACTACAACACTAATTCCATTTTGCATGGAACATATTAGGTAAGTCCTCTTCATCTTACTGCTTGAAAATAAGAAAAGATGTGGATAAATATTTTTTTTTCTAGGTTATACATACTTTCAAACTAGTGTTTTAAAGCTTATTTTACCACTTGTTTTCCTACCTCCCTGCTGGAATTCATTATAATTTACACAGGAATAAACAACAAAACTGACTTTTCAATTTGTGTACTTAGAAACTTGCTGCAGCAAAAGCTGAAGGATGCAGAAAACCCAAGCCCCAACCAACAATCCCCAAAAATACAAGAATTAGCAGCAGGCAAACCCAATTTAAATATTGCTGGCAGGTTTTGAGTAGCAAAGTTAAGCAAAGGTCCCTTCCAATCCAAACCATAACATGATCCTGTAGGTCTTTCCAGACATGACTTTCAGCTTATGTTTTTTATCAATTAGAAAATAAATTTTAGCTCACAAGGTTTATATACTTCACAAACAGAGGGTGAGGCTTGAGCAATAACCAACATCAGCACAAAAATGGTTATGGTCAGACTTGATGCTTGTAAATAAAATAGAAAAATATTTTCAAAATAAAAGAGTCTCAGTTTTGGAAATACAATAATTTTTGGAAATAAAACAAAACTTGAAAATGCATCATAAGCTGAGGTATGAAGAACAGTGTAAATGAAGTATCTTTTTATAAATGTGCCAGTGAGAACCTTTTCCCTCATATCCTTGTCTTTCTGGAGAGGCCAGAAGCCTTCCAAAACCACAGGCACAAAATAAAAACGCAGAACAGACTTCAAAGACAGAACAAGCATATTTTTGTCATTTTGTTTGTTCTTTACTCCCCACAAAACATGCCAAAATACTTTGTGCTCTTCTGTAAGCAAATGTTTACTGGAGTTTGCTGCTACTTGAACGGAAGCAAAAGCAAAATAACAGTTTTGTGTTGAGTTCCGCCAGCAAAGGGCATGAGCTGGAGGCAGCAGGTTTTCAAGCAGGTTTTTAAATCTATTTTTGTCCTCTAAGGAAGCCAGCAGAGGGAGCTGGCTGGGACCCGGTCTGGGCTCTTCACCCAGGGGCTGCTGTTTCGATTAAGAAAAGGATCCGAGATCACACAGGCTAAAAATAAAACTTCACGGGGAAAAAAAATCGACCACATGCAATAATAAACATATTAGGAGAGAGCAGGTTTGGAGAGAAGTGTAAGTGCTCCTTTTAAAATAAAGCCCTCAATATGAAACAGTTTTGAAAGGAGAGAAACTTCCTTGAAAAATAATCTAGTCAAATGTGTGATCCCTTGGGAAAGGCTCTGGAAGATCCCTGAAAATCCTGATGTCCATGACTTCTGCTGGCTGAACAGGTATTTGCCCCAAACAGGTACTGAAACCTCAGTGTAGGAAAACAACCCCTCTCCCTTCCCATCCCTGCCTTTCCAAGCAGGGACTACTGCAGATGCTCTTTCAGATAGGGACAGAAAAACAATTTCTTCAGCAGCACATTCTTATTTATAATAATATGTTTATTTACTCCTGTTTATAAACAGAAGGTATTACAGAGGAAAAATAATGAGGAAGACACAACATGGCATTGGCAATGGAAAAAACAAATTACTGAGGACTGAAGAGCTGTTCTGAAATAAAGGAGTCCTTGGAATTCCACACAGTAATCAACTAAACTGCAAGATTTTACAGATTTAGACTACTAAGTACTCAGCTTTTCTCATGATTATCAAGGCTGAACATATATACAGCAATTATTAATTTAAAGCCAGTCTTGCTCTGTAAGATCTCTCCTGTAAGAATTTCTCCTTGAGAGTTACTGCAAACAAGAATCCAAGTGAGCAGAATTCCCTTGGGGATGAGCAGGCTCCCAGAGGAACACCCAGGAATAGAAAGTTTATTCCATAAAAAAAAGCACTGCAACTTCTGACTCCTCTGCACTTGGGACTCCTAAAGATCACTCTTATAAAATTTGAGCCAACTGACCACATCTGACCACTACAAAAGAATTCCCCTTCCCAGGCATCCCCTGTGCTCACTGCTGGAGTTCTTTCCCATATCCATATTTCAGCAGGAGCTGTCTCCCTCACCACTGGCTCTGCAATGCAAATGCAATATGTTGTTCACTTTACAGGCTGTTGCCATGGATATTAATGTGATGTCATAAATTGTTACATCTTCATTGCAGAAACAAAATGAAAGGGCTTGGAAGCGGGAGAAGAATAAGAACTCATCTACCAAACATATTTAAGAATAAGCAACTATTGTACAAATCACAAAGGAAAAAGAGGCACATAAATGTGTATCTTAATTTAGTGTTGTTGAATGTTTCTCTATGTAAGTGCTTCCTAAAATATTCCAAATTCCCTATTGAATTTTTTACTGGACTGTTACCTGCACAGTGGGACGTCCTCAGCAACAGATGTAACAGCACTTCTGAAATTCAGCTTTCCACCACAGTTGGAAATATATTTTTCTGTTGGAAGCATCAGTTTCTTAGCGCTTCTTTAAATTATCAGGCAGTGGCCAACCATCCCAGCAACGCCCACATGCCTTGCCCCTGCTTTTCCTTTCATTCCTGCTGTTTTTTGACTGACCAATTCCATTCCTGGCATATGGGCCATAGCAAGTACTGAATTTTTGAAAAATCAGGGTTGTGGGTTGCCCTTAAAAATTATTATCGACAAGTATTCCTGAAGTTTTTCCTCTCCAAGGACTCCGGGAGCCAACAGTAACAAAATGTTCCTTTGCCTTATTAAAACAGTAGCTAAGATTACAACAAGTTAATCTACTTTATCTGTAGATATACACACAGAGAAAAGAATGATTTAGCTTAGAGAAAAGCAGAATACAGTACAAAGCACACCCAGTGTTCACAGTCACAGAGGATTTCCCTCATTTTCAATTAGTCAAACTGTCTGGTTTAATCTTTTTCCCAAACAGTTTAGCTTTGCTGAGAGTGGATTTAACTAAGTCGAAAGACACACAGGGAGTGGGGAATGAATGGTCTCTCTGCCTGCCTGGAGCTGCTGACCTGCCAAGGAACAACTGCCTGGGAACAGGGAAAAACACATCCCCATGCCCTTCCACTGTCACCAAACGGGCACCCAGAGGTGGAGCAGCACCTGCCAAGGAGAATCCAGGTGCTGTCTGACCCTCCCCAGACCGTGGTGCCAGGAAACCCAGGCACTCCTCAGCTCCTGAGCATTTCCTTTGCCAGCTCTAACAGGAAAAAAAGCACCTGGCCTTCATTTCTGGGGTCTTATTGCACTTCTAAGTGTACCCATTCACAAGTGAGGAAGCCATCCATTTACAGTGATGAGATGTTCCTCCCCTTCCCAAACTTCCAGGATTTGCATATGGAATGGGATAGATCCATCCCTCCATTGAAATAGAGCATCCCACACTGCCACAGTTCAGAGAACAGAAGAGATCGAATCTTCAACAGTCCAAGAGTACCTTCCCTGGTCTTGTCTGTGGCTTCCACTTCCACATTCCATCTAATCAGGAGTCTTAACCTGTTCCACCAAGTCTCTCACCCTTAACTCTCCATCATAAGTCATTAAATACCTTTTGTTCCCAAGACTCCACCCATTTAGGGGAGGAGGAATACTCTTCAAAATATATGCTCACCATTCCAATATCTACAAGACTTAAAAGGCTACTGAATAGCTGAGCAAATAGAAAACAAAAGTAAGTTTCTTGACATCTTTTTTAAAAAGGTGTTCTGTAATTGCAGCTTTACTAGTTTGGGAGATGTTCCATCTTCTTGACTAATTAACCTATTTAATTCACTTGCTTATGAGAGCTCCTGCTGCCAGTAAAACACCCAGTGAATAGCACCCCTCCCAGTTTAGCCCAGTCCCTCTCACCAGCTGCATCTCTTGCTGATGGAACCACTCCCATTGTCTCCATGCACTGGTGCATCAGATGTTTTGGGACAATCTGAACGACTCAGACAACACAGGGGCACCTGTACTCTGTATTTCAAATCCTATTTTTAATTCAGGAGCTTAAAGGGCAAAACATCCTCCAAACAACATCCCCGGTCACTCATCCATCCCTGCCCTCTGGCAGTGGGAAGCCATTCCCTGTGTCTGTCCCTCCATCCCTTGTCCTAAGGCCCCCTCCAGCTCTCCTGGAGCCCCTTTAGGCCCTGGAAGGATGTTTTAAGATCCTCAGAGAAACCAAGGCTGCAGATCCCCATTAACTGCTGACTTCTGAAATACTTCTTGATTGGAACAGTTGAATTCAATTCCCAGACCCAGTGGGTCCCTTTTCTGGGGAGCCACCCAACACAGAAATGCTGCCATGGCCCCCTGCTCTGAACAGTTAAGCAATAGCTGCTATGTGAGGAGTAATACTGAGAATTTATTACCCTTGAAGGATTTGCCTCCTACAATCCTACAGACTGAAAGTCCAAGGTCAAAGTGCAATAGAAAGTCAACGAGCCCTACAGGGCAGCCTAAACACTCCACAGCAGCACACTGGAGCACCAGGCAGTGGGATCAGACAGGAGCAAGGGCACCCCAGGTGTTGGAGGAACACCTCTGAGATGCAACATGAAGGACTTCCATCAAATTCCCCACCCAGAGCATGCTCCTGACCTGCATCCCACAGCTATCCAAGCAAATCCATCCAAGAACAGTGCTTTGCACACAGCACCCTGCAGCTTCTCTCTGAATCAGGAGGGTTGGTTCTGTGCATGTAACCCAGGGGTTCGCTGCACAGAACACAAAATGCTATTTCTAAAGTAAAAATAATTATAAATTGAGCTTTTATTTTATTAAAAAACCTAATTCTGTTTAAAATGCAGCCATAAGAAGATTACAGCTTAGCCTACTTAATTTCCCCTAATATTTCAGTAAATAACAACCATCCATTTCTGCATCTCCACCAAAGCCCTTGGCTGTCATGCAGAAGGAGCCACCCAGAGAACTCTGAACTGGACTGTGGGGTGACCCTGTGAGCCCTGGCTCTGGGTGTGCCCAGGGCTGGAGCATGGCCTGGCAGTGCCATCACTGCACATCAGCCTCACCCTGCACCCACTGGGCACAGCCTGCCCTGGGCACTGCTTCTTCTGGGCACAGCCTTACCCAGGCCCAGCCTCCCCAGAACGTGGGCACAGCCCTGCTGGACACCCTGGCAAGGACCCAGCACTCACAGGATGCTGAGCCAGTGTGACACGGAGTCTGCAGGATCCTTCCCCGGCAGGCCAGGGACGGGGGGATCTGCTGCCAGGCTGTGCCAGCTGCCATTTGGAGCCTGCAATGGACATCAGCATTTTGCCTTTCTGTCAACAATTTTAGTGTCAAAACACAAGCACATGCATGGCTCCATCCCCACAGAGAGCCTGCAACAGCCAGAGTTGTCCCTCGTGGAACATTTTCCATCACTGATACATCTTGCACTTCAGAACGCCCACAGTCAAACCCAAATTCTCACCCACTTACCCCAGAAGCAGCAAAGCCAGACTTAATTGACTTTGTCACGCTAGGGATGTAAAAGGCAGCTCCTAACTACTGCAAACCATGGCTATATACAAATCACAGCGCTTGAGTTTCACTGCAAATTAATAGGGAAAAATCCTCCTGTGAAATCTCCTGGCACCCTGGCAGCCCCACCCAGCTCCATCCCTCTAGGCCAAAGAATTTCACTCACTTGTAACATTTAAACATAATCTGACAGCAAATGAAGCTTCAGCTGAAGATTCTTAAACGCTGGGTTTTGCTTACTTGCCCCCCCTCAAGTAGAATATAAACCAGCTGGAAAGATATCCTCTTGGAAATGTACTCCATTATATATTCTTCATCCTGATAAAAGTTATCAAATACAACCAACAGATCAATGACTGATGCTACTAACATTTTATTTTCTTTTATGCTTTCTTCTTGTTTATGTGATACCCCCATAGCCTGTAAGAAGCCTTTGCCTTCAAGCACAAAGCATCACAATTACTCCAGACATTATTCTGCTGACATAAAACCCCAGCTACAATGCATTTAAATTTCCACAAAACATGTCTGGGTTGTTTAAAGAGGGTAGCAACAGGGAGATAATCCCAGTTTAATAACTTTGCATGTAATTGCTCTAAGCTACCATCTTAAGCTGTCTTACATAAAACCCATGCCCTGGGTCACTCCTTGTGCCCCTTACCTTGGGAGCACAGTTTGTGTCCAGCTGCACCTCCCAACCCAGCTCCATCCCCACCACCAGTGTCCTGCACCTCCCTGAGCTTTCCACATAATCACGGCAGAGATGGGCTCCCCCTAAATTAATTCCCAGGACTGTGCCAGGATTTTGTCGAAAGTATCACATGAGAAACAAAATAAATCTTGATGTCACATTTAATAACTAATATCTATGTTCTGTGGTGCGTTATTTTTATTTCATTGCAGCATTAACACACTAAAATTATCAATATGCAGCTTCTCTCTACTAAAATTACTAGAAAGGATTTAATGCCTAAAGTAACTACACCACCTCTGTTATAGTTAAAAATAGAAAAATAAAGATCTCTGCTTGCTGGTATTTAACCTTTATCTCCAAAACTTAACTTTCAGCCATAACAGTGGTGGGTTTTACCTGGGCTATCAGAAAGGAATAAATTGATATTTTTCATTTATGCAAAATAAGATCAATCTGGTTATGAAAACCTACAAGAACCTTAGTAGAAAATGCCTAAAGCTCCTCTGCTCAGGGAGGAAAAATAATTTCACCATGCATGAGAATCTTTTCCAAGACAAACCAGTAAGAGACAGACAAATTATTTAACCAGTCCTTCACTTCGACTGGGGTATGTTTTGGCAAGAGATTCATACCACAGTGGGAAAACATGTTTGATGAGCAGTGTTTTACACCGAAAATTCTCCTCATTCCCAACAAATTCCCCAAGAATTGTCAGCAAATCTATAAAGCAACAGATCCCTGTTCTCACTGCTGTCACTTTTGCATTTCACAGAATTGGTCTGAGTGTCTTTTCCTTGCCAAGACGTCCCCATCGGAATGCTGCATTTATTCTGCAGCTAAAATAAAATACACCCTTACTCAACTTCTTTTTGGTCTCTCTATATTTTAAATGCATTTTCACGTGACATCAGGCACCAATTAGTCCAGAAGACTTTGAAGTTCCTGCTTTGTGTCCCTTGCTCAGATTCCAGCAGTACCAGGCAGCTTCTCCTTGTCCCACCCACCCCAAACCAGAGAAGCTTATTTCCAAGAGCTGAGCAGCCCAGGTGCCAGGGACTCCCTCCTGTAGCATTCTGGCCCACCCAATGTTTATTTGTAAATAAGCTAATTTTGGTGAAAGTTACACAATCAAATATATACAAGCTTAGCTAAAAGGAAAAAACAAATCAACTTCTCATGTGGCCCATTTTCAAACTCCAAATTAAGAAAGAAGTGGAAGTAACTGGCTTCATCTCACTGATGTTTAATAAACTCTTATTCTGGTGTATCAAAGGAAGATAAAACTCTTGTATATATATATATGTACACAAATATATATGTTCACACACATACATATACTAAAGAGTCTTATACTCTACATCACCCTTTAAACATATTAAATAAATTCATTATTCTAGAAAACATTATGGGCAGCACCACAGATGCTTTTAAACACAATTTTAAAGGATGTATTTAATGTATTAAGTACTCTTAATGCTAAGGAATGATCCAAACTCTGAGATATTCACATCAAACTAGTGCACATCAGAACCTTGTCACTGGAAGATGATCATATATTCCTGGCTAGCTCCTCAGTGGATACTAGGATACATCTGACTCCAAGCAAGAGAATGGGAAGCTCAGAAGCAATTTCAGATCTATCAAAATTGAAATATCATCTAAATACAACAACAACATTTTCACTTTGGGATCTTCGCCAGAAAAGAGCCACCCTGCAGTAACTGTTGCTCTTTGATGTGGTGTTTGTATTCAAGAACCATCTTCCATGATGCTGCTGCTGAGCAACTGCTGAAATCTCCACACTTGGACCTGCCTTAAAATCTACCAAACCTACTGGATACAGCAACTGGGCAGCAGGAGCCAAACAGGGAATTGGACAGGGATGGTCAATGGAAAAAATAATGCTGGAAGGGAAGGGAACAAAGGCTGGTGTCCCTCTGCTCCTGAGGCCCCTCTGCTCCTCAGGCAGCCCAGGCTGGGGACATCCCAACCTGCACACAGTGGTGTCACACAGCACCAGCACAAAGTGGTCTCACAGAAAGCAGGAACAGCAAAACAAACAGAAAAGATTTAGGGAATTGCAAATAAGAGGCACTTGTGGTTCCATCTGCAAGGTACAGCTCTCATCAGCATCTCCCAGTTTAACCCAGTTTAACTGGGGGCCATTTTACAGTGAAATTACTCAGCAGAAAAAGCCCAACCCAAATGCAGGAGGAAGGGCTCAGGGTGAGTGCACTGTTGGAGGGGCACATTTATCCCTCATGACTCTTGGAGAGGGTTTGCTGTTCATGGATAAGTTATTTATAGCTCATCTGGGCAGCATCCACATCTTTAATTCCGTAGCAGCTTCCCTTGCCTTTTGAATTAAAAATTGAACTTTACTCCAACGGATTCTCAAGGGGAAAGCATTAAATGTGCCACATCCTGTTCTTTGTTTCAAAGCAGCAGTGTGAAATAATGTAAAGAGCTCACACAGCCCTGATGATTACTGCATATTTCATTACCACTCCAACACTCTTTGTCCCACTTAGAGCTGCCTACATGCCTTGGGCCATATGGAGCTGGTTAAGCAGGGCCTGTGATTACTACTTGGAAAAATCTACAACAATCATTCTCAGACAATTCTCAGCATTGTGATTACTTAACTTCAATTTTTCTAAACCTAAAAAAGTAATCGACCATGTCTGGAATGTAAGTGAGCCCCAGTTTTTCGAAATTTATTAAAAGATGCAACTGATTATATAAATATGACACACAACAAGTAACTGAGCAGAGGTACAATGGGCTATATTTATTTTTGCCCATCATTTTGAGTAAGCTTGGGGGAAATGTACAACCTCAGAGTCAGAAATGAGTGATCTTTTATAGCTAACACACATGGCTGGCAGGTGGCACACATTATTTTGTTGTCTGTGCTGCCTAAAACTCCCAGACAGTTCAGTTTCACTGAATCGCTTTTGGGTCTGTAACACAGCAAGTGTTAAATGCATGGATGAATTTGTGCCTAAAACAATTTCACCTGGAGCTTTATACAGAAGTGCCCGGTGACTGCATCCCACAGCCACGGAAAGCCCATCCCAGTGTCACCCCCGGGACTGCAGGCCCCAGACACAGCAGCATCTGCTCCTGCTCTCCAGACAGGCCCCTCTGCCAGATCCTTTATTCCCACTGTCCAGATATATTTAATTAATTACATCATGGTTGTGCAGCATCCAGGAAAAGGGGATGCTGTTAATAATGTAACCCCAGTTGACAATTCTATTTCAGTTTCCATGGATCTCTAAAGGCAATCATTCCATGGTGCTCATCCCCTGCGGGCTTGCAAAAGTGTTCCAGGGAAAGTTTCCAAAGGAGAGGCTCCTGTGCTGCTCACACACACCTTGGCCAGAGAAAAGGGCACATTTAGGGGCACCTCTCAGCAGAATGAGGGTGGGCTGATCTTTCTGAGGGCTGGCTAATTCCCTAAATGAATCCTGATCAATTCTCAGGATACACTGAAACCACTCATCTTCCCTCTTTAAGGAGAGCCCTGTCAGAGAGGTTTAGGCTGGATACTGGGAAAAGGCTCTTCCCTCCAAAATTATCAAAAATATTGAATTAATCATTAATTACATTGACATGTCCAGTGGTTTAATATCATCTAACTTCTATCAGCACAACTCTGCTTCACACCAGTTCCCTCACAGGGCTTCAGTGACATTCTGCTACTTCACTGCTTATTCTACTCCCAGGATTATACTGGATACTGAAAAGCAAAAGTAAAGCATTTTATGCAGAAAAACAACACTTGCAGCATATGCAAAAGCTGGTTGCAGAGCAAGCCCAGAATTAGCTATACAGATATTTTTCCAAGTTTGACAGTTGAGCCTTCTGTGCTTGTCATGCATATGCCACATTAGAAAAATAATGTTCTTATGTAGTAGTGAACACATGTTTATTTAATGGCATCTGCCCAGAGGGATGAGATATTTGCTGGGAGCACTCACAGAACTGTTTCTCTCAACCCAAATCACGTTTGAAATATCTAGGTTAAAACCAATCTGGAATGGGTTGATTTCTGAAAAACAAGACCTTTTTAACTTTCAAGAATTCAAACCCAGGGTTTTTCTACACGTAGCTGAATTTTCTATGCAAGAAAATATCCCCATCTGAAAAGAGGGAGAGGAAATCAAATAAAAATATTTTAAATATTATAACATTTATAAACAGAAAATATGGTTTCAAAGAAAATACTAGGAAATTTTATTCTTTCTGTTCCCCAGAAAACCACATTGTCTGTCCTGATCTATGTCTTTGGGCTACAGCCACAGGGAAACAGAAACTAATCCTTCAAATAAAAACAGATTTGCTTGGGTTTGCCTTGCATTTGTGGGAGGGTTTTGTGTGGGTTTGTGTTTTTTTCATTTGGGTGGAGTTTGGTTTTTTTAATAAAGCAATGGAATATTTACGACTTAGAGTATTTGTTAAAGGAAATCATCAAAATGCAGAAAAGAAAGCCTTTTGTACAAGACTTACTACCTTAAAAGATAAAAAAAAATACAGGAAACAATGGGTAAGGCTCTAAAAATAAATAAAAATGAAAAAGCCTGTGTTCTATCCCTTCTCTTCTTCCCAATGTGATGACTTCAGCTGAGTAACTCAATATTTGTGCTTTGGCACCACCATCCATAAAGACCAAACAGAGTGAGTTCATTCATCTTAAAAAGACACAAAAGAACTCCATCCTTTCCCATCCATGACTAACACATGTGTAAGAGACTGCAGGCACTCAAAATGTGATGGCATCATTCAAAAAAATAGGAACTAAAGGGATTTTGGTGTCAAACCCAGACTGAGATCTGACTGAAACACAGGCCAGGGGTGCAGCAGTTCAGGGGACCTGAGGGAAGGGACAAAACACCAGCAATTGTATCAACCTCTGCATGGAATGAAGATTAAAATAAACCTTGAAAAGGAAAATGAGAAGACTTAGGTCTTCCTCCCTTTCTAATATTTTGGGTTTTTTTAACCTGTTTATGCCAGAGTTCCTTGGGGAGTAACCTGGCCTGGCAGGGCACAGTGGAGCTTCTGAGACACATTTTGAGCACAACATTCAGGGATGCAGAGCAAAGTTCTGTCTGAACTTTGGAGAAGCACTTGAGCCTGCACTCCCAGTCTAATGCTGCAGCACTGGAGGCCCTCAGGGTATTCCAAGGTCTGCAATTCCCCAGGGTGCCACCCATGCCAGGGCCCAGGCTGGACACGGTTCCCCCACCAGGGTGACATTTGCTCCCCAGCTTCCACAGCCTGACCCCTCTCAGTATCACCTTCCTCCCCCTATTTCTCTCCCACTCTTGCATCCCCATTTTTCCCTTATTCCTCAGCTTCCATCAGGATCTGCCAGCATGGGGTCCTCTGCAGAGGGGCAGCCACCAACAGTGACAAAGACTGGGGCAGAAAGGCCCAGCTGGAGGCAGAGGGGAGGAATTGGCCCTTTTTTTTTGGAAGCAGAGCAGATTGAAATTCAGATGATCCTGCAAACACAGCTGGAAGCATCTCCTCCTAGAGGCAAAAGAACCCAAGCCTTCCAATAGCACTTGGAGTATGAGCTGAGGGGGAAATAATCTAGAAATAAGAGAATAAATTGCCTGATCAATTGGTGTTTAATCAGAATTTCTGCTGTATACATTTGTGTTCTTCAGTGCTCACACGCTGTAAACAACACATCCCTGTCCAGAACATCGAAACAAGCTTCACATGGAACACACACAGCAATTACAAATAAATGTTGCGTTTCTGCAGTGCCTAAAGGGCTTAAAAACAGCTCCCGGAATATCTAAAATATTGTAATTCTGCTTCAGTGGCAAAAAGCTGCAACACATAAATAACTGCTCTGCAGAGCATCCAGGCAGGCCTAAAAAGGACATTCTAGGTTATGACATTTTTAGTGCTTTGTAAGAACAAACTTTGGATTTCTGCTGTTACAACGAGGACAAAATAAGTCAAGAGCCATATTCCCCCTTGCCTGATTGCTCTGCTTCCTCCTGGGAATGTGGCCAGAGCTTAGGGAGAAGTGAAGGATCTCCATTGGAACAGGAATTTAGGAACAATTCTTTGTCCTTTTATCAATATTAGGGTGAGGATTTGGGGGTTTCTGTCCACTTTGCACTATCTTTTTACTGCTAAGCTAATAATAAATTGATGCTGAGCTCCAAGATCCATCATGTATTTCAGCTGGATAGCTGAAGCTAAGATGTTTGTCATCCATTAATTAATCTTTCGGAGGGTTTCAGGGATGAGAGAGAGAAACAATAAACCACTGAATAAATGGGATTTAATTCCCTTCACCTCTCATCTTCCATTACTCAGAGCACACTGAGTATGAGAAAGTCTATTTGACAAGAAGTACCAACATATTAAACACACACAAAAGCCATCCATCCTGCCAGTGCTTCCTGCAGCAGCAGCCACTAACTGTGATTAATTTACACTAATTTGGAGTTTAAAGAAAGACACTGATAAAATAATGTTTCTCCTGCTATTAAAAATATGGAGAAAAATACAAAGAAGGCAGCCAGCAATTCAGCAGCATGCAAGTCAAAAGTAAATTTACAAAGCCTAAACTCTGGGTGTTATCATTGCCATGCTGCACCTGAGGGCTGTCAGCATTCCAGGCACTGGCAGGGACATTTCACCAAGGTAATTCCATCCCACACCTGGGTCTCACCTCCCTCAGAGTCCTTTTGCCTTCTGAACCTTAAGAGAACAGTTCAAAAGGAAGGAGGACACTGAACCTCTCTCTCCTCTGTGCAGGAAAACACAACCATTTATGAAAACTGCACATTTGTGGTTTTAATTTTTTACCTGCACTCGGTAGGTGCTGCTTAGATTTTGTAGCTGTTCACATTCTTTTTCATGTAATGAGAAAAAAAGATCTTAAATGTTTTATTAGGTTAGTGTTTGTCTGGTTACTTATGAATGTCTTATTTACTGAAAAACAAAACTTCTAATTATTCATTCTCCTTCTGCTCTTCCATCCCAAGGGCCAGCCTGGTTTTGATAAGAGGTATCATTCAGCAGCACTGCCCACACCCAAAGGCTTGGAGGAGCTGACACCATCAGCTGGGGTATGTTCTCTTTCCTGGATAGCAAAACTAGATGTTTTTATTTAATTGTGGCTTCCTTGCAGCTTGCAATAGGAAAAATTGCATTATTAGTAAGATCTGAAGTTGTAATCCACACTGCACCACTAAAACACTGGAATCCTGATCAGCTGAGAAGCAAATCAGAATTTCCAGATAAACCTAAGTCTTGAACTCCGTGATGACTTAGATGTGTCTTATCCTTCCACCTACACAATAAATTTAATTGTTCAACTATTTTCCAGTATTACACTGATTTGGGTGGTTGTCAGGCAACAATTCCATCTGCAATGATACCAAAATCTGCTGTCCCATTACAGCCAGCTGTGCACCCAATGAACAGTGTCAAACCATCACTCCCAGGTGATGTTAAATCACAGCAAGAAAACAATGGCTCAGGTTCTATATCTTTATCCTTTCCCTGGGGCCACAACCCCAACCTATCTTTTATAAAGGCACATGCTGTTAAAATTAGTTAAAATACACAGATTATCTGTGTGTTAATTTGGGGGTTTGAGATCATATTTACTTCGTGTTTTCTCCTCAATCTGAACTCATTAAATTCTTTACAGCCATTAATGAGTACAACAAGTGTCTGAAGCTACAGGAGAAACATTGCCTATGGCTCTCATCTGAAGCTTACCTATAGAAAAGATAAATCAACAAACAGGAAATCGCCACTGTCTTGTGCCAACACATCTGGAATTTCTGGAAGTCCACGGCATCATTGCCCAAATTTAAGTTATTGGCTGCCCTGAGGTTCCAAAACCAGGTACACTTTATTCCAGTGGAGTTTCACAATGTGACATGGGAGCTAAAATGAAAATCTGGGCCCAGGAAACAAAGTTGGCAAAGAAAACCAAAGCAGAGGGAAAGGACTAATGGTCTGAGCCCTGGTGTAAATGTAAATACTACAGGTGCTCCCTGACTTCTGTGCTTCTGGAATGGGAACTGCACTCCAGGCACTGCTCACAGTGAGATTGTTCTGGGAAGACAATCCATACGTTAAGAAATGGGACCTTTTTTTAAAATTTTTTTAATTGGCATCTAATAATTCTGCAGTTTCAGAACTGTTTGGAGCTGCTCTGTGAGTCACTCCAAAGTGAATTTCTTACCCTTACCTCATTCTACAGAAATTTGAAGTCCAATGGACCGTGCCTGTATAAAGTGTAATGAGTTTTTTAATATTTTATATGCATGTTATCAATAACAATATTTTCAAACACACAGTCCCTCCAACAGCTTTAGCATAACACAAAACATTGAAAACACAGCCCTCCCTCCATGGGAGTTCCCACAGGAGCTGAGTAACAACCAAATCCAACATTTCTTTCATTATAAATCTCATGCTTTACCCCACAAACCATTCCAGCTTCTCCCAAGGCACAGAGGGATATCCAAATAACAAAGGATTTAACAAAAGCTCTCCTAAGCTGTTTTATCTATTTATCATAGCAAGAGGGATCCAGACCTGAGTCTGGCTGGGTGGGGATGTTCTGCCCTTTGGAATCAGCCCTGGCACCACCTGCAGAAGCTTTTATTCCCAGAGGAGGAGACCACAACTGGATCCTGAGCTGAAATCAAACAGCACTTCAGGTCACAGCTCCAGGATTCCTTCCACACAACAAATGACCTGAACAGGTTCTGAGGTTTTCTTAGGGCTCCATCCCAAAGTTAACTCGGATCCAACTCCAGCTTGCCTGGCCCTCTGATATTTTCTCCACCTCCCTAAAACCACCAGGGGCATTCCTGCAGTGTTACCTCCAGGAAACCTGTCTTTCACCTTGCCTGGTGCATCTCTTGCTCAACCTTTCCAAAATCCTTATGTATTGACAAAACTGGATCTACAGCCACCTCAAACACAGATATGTATTTAACCTTGACATCCCTTAAACTTGGGG
Organism: Aegithalos caudatus; assembly: GCA_013389925.1. Taxonomy (NCBI): domain Eukaryota; kingdom Metazoa; phylum Chordata; class Aves; order Passeriformes; family Aegithalidae; genus Aegithalos; species Aegithalos caudatus. The sequence goes on along the minus strand of WEIU01023061.1, from coordinate 192,806 downwards.
CTGCACTACATAAACCCAACCCCACTCCTTACCTTAATTTCTCTTTAAGGACAAATTAATTGCTCCTTAATTTCAGTAACTTTTCCTCCCACAGATGTGTGCCAAGCAATCCCACTGGAGCTACCAAACCACTTTCCCTTGGACACTCAACAATCTGTCTGCAAGCAAGGAACAACCAGTTCTGACCTACAGAAATTGGTGAAAATATCCAACATAAGGAAGCCAGGATTTGGCCGTGCATTAAAAAGATTTATGGTTGTGCTCTCACAACTGAATGTAGACTTGACAGGATGAATTGGCCTTTAAAGATAAGACAGGTTAAAATCCCATTTCTGCCTAATTAGCAACTTCCCCAAGAGCAGGAGCTGGTTTCAGAGTAGAAAATCCCATGAAGGACTTTTACATGATAATAGTTCAGAGGAAATATTTTCCTGAAAGAGGAAGCAGATAGCATGCTAAAAAAACATAGCTTGATTATATCTGACAGATTATTTGCTCTCTCTTACCAACTTCCTGTAATTTTCTGACATGTAATTCTGAGGTGGAAAACAAAAGGAACCCAGGATCTCACACTAACTCCTCACCACCACCAAAACAGCACACTAAGCTTCATTAACAGCAAGGGCCCCTCAAAGTATCCTTCTTATTTAAAAGGTTTATTAGAAATCACAGAACATCCTGATGTTTAAATTCCAGTAGGGAGGAGGAAGGCAGCAGGGGCTTAAGGCACCACCAGCATCCATTCTCCAGGGAGGAAAGGAGATCTGGCACAGCACACACAGCCCTGCCAGGCAGTGACCAGGTAACATCCCCCAGACTGGCTCAGGCATTTATAGTTCCAAGGTCTGGCTTGGAATTTTGATGTCTTTTGTATAACCCAGTGTAAAAACCTCTTTTTGTTCAATGTACATCATTCTGAGTCCTGAGTGCTGTACTGCAGGGAATTTCAGTTCTAAATTCCACCAGAAAGCCCATTAAAAAGGAAGAAAACAAGAGAGAAAGGACAGAGGGATGGCAAACACTGTACTCCTCCTTCTAGGCTGTATTATGGAATGGGAACAATGCTTTTTGGGATATAAAGAGGGTCAGAGCACAATGCATCACCACCAGTGAATGTTCCAAGAGCTCTAAATAGCAAACTGGGTGTCTCAGCTTAGAGAACTTTAATTTCTTTGAGATACAAAAACTCCAGGAAGAATGTTCCTGCCTCAGAAAACAAGTGAAATAAAAGGGAGAAGATCCACACTGTGGCAGAGAGGGCAGGGAAATTCTATTCCTAATGTTCATTTGCTCCTTGTGTACAATCTCTCAACAGCAATCTTGTACCAAACCAGAGCAGCTTCTTCCCACAGCCCAGGTCTGCATCCACAGCTTCTCTGGGCCACGACACTCCTCAACTGAGGTGGTGGCTTCCAAAAAACAAAGGAATCACAGTAAAATTTAGCCCAGAGCCCTCCTGAGGCCATGGCCTGTAACCAAATCAAAAGTTAGCTAATGCTGCTCACACAAGTCTGGAGCATCTCCAGGGATGAAGATTCCATCATGTCTCTGGACAGCTTGTTCCAGCGTTTTAACATCCTCCTTGGAAACAAGTATTCTGATCCAAAATGGAAATTTCTGCCCATTGAGATAACTTTTTATGTTGTTTTTCATTTTCCTTGAGCACTTCTACAGCAAGAACCTGCTTCCCCTGCCTGCTGCCCCCCCAGCCTGCCTACCTGAGGGGCTCCCATGGAACCCAGGGCTCCAGGTGGTCCCACCTGAGAGTAAGGAATGTTCATTGCCAGAGCAGCAGGGAATTATCCACAGGGGAACTGCTCTGATCCATATTCAGGTCCTTGCCCACCAGGAGAGCAGATCTTTTCCTACAAAAGTTGTTTTGTTGTCCCCAGGCTATAAGTGGTTGTCAGTGCAGGATTTTATTCCATCTCAGGTGCAATATCTGACATCAAAGCCAGGACTGACTCTGGAGAAGGGAGCTGCTAACCCAGAATGCTGAGTGGATCCTGAACCACTCCCTCTGAGCCCAGCAGCTCAGGCTGTGCTCCATGTCAGAGACCAAAACTGTCCCAAAAGCCCTGTTCATCCAAAGTCAAGTCCAGAAGATAGCAGTGAAATCAGAAGATTCCAAGATCTCCATGTCCTGTTGCCCCTTTAAAGGCTTTCCAGCTTTTTAAACCAGCCCAGGCCAAAACTGTCCAGTAAGAAGAAAAGATTCCATTTAATAGATGCAAACATATTTGGTACCATGCTCTGAACTAGCACTGAACAGATCTCCTTCCACCATACTGCAAGTTATGTATGCTAATATATGCTAATTAGGCAAGCTAATCCTCTGAGCTGAAAACCTGTTTCAAGAGGAGGTAAACTTCAAAACATTTCTCAAAAAAGCTTCCACGGAAATCCATATTCATTACCTTGCAGGAACGAATGTACCACAGCTTGGCACATTTGCAATTGGGCTCGACAGAAACCTGAACCAAGTGCATCCTTTTGTCCAGAAGTGATGGGGAAGATGGACTTGTGGAGGAAAAATCCTTTTCTTTTTAAACAAGAAATGAGACTGCTCCAAAAATATGAAACACTGCCAGCCTCCCTGGTTGTAGAAGGTGGGGAAGCTGTGCACAGTGATTCGACCAAACATTATTTTCCAAACAAACTTCCATAACTGTAAGGAATTTGTACCATGGCTTCATTAATAGGTGGCACATACAAATGATGTTCTGCTCTGAGTGACACAATATTTACTGGATCACTGCAGAGGCTGCTCCCTAAGGAAGCAGCCCTAGGAAATCCATCTCCATGAGCATTGTTAACATTTTGTGCTCCAGGAAAAGCACAGGGAATGATGTGGCAGCGTCCAGTGGGTGACCATGAGGGGGTGTGTGTGTGCCCAATCCCTGATTTCCATGGATACACAGGGAGCTGCACAGGCACATGGCAGAGGAGGCCCTGGAATCGCACAGGTTGTGCAGAAATGAGGAACTGTCACATAAAATCTGGAATCTGTTACCGATCCAACTGTTCCACTTAATCAAAAGCAAAGAGACTTCTAAGAGCTCTCTTGCTACTTCTGACAGCCAATTTCCCAAAGAAAGAGCAACTGTGCTAACAGATCTTAATAATTCACAGGGCCTGGAGAGCTTTTGCTTAAAAAAAAACAGGAGGGAAGGAGGGAGGGAAGCTTTTCTTTTTGACAAAAACCAGCAAATGGCCTCTTGAAAACAGCAAGAAAAGAGTCTGCCCTGCCTACACGGAGTCTGCAGAGGAGAGGGAGCCAGAGCAGCGCCACATTCCTCATTCATTCCCTGGATTTAATGGCTTTTTCATGCCTGGAATGATGAACAACACGGCTGTCTCCAGTGGATTACCTGTCACACAAAGTGCTTACCTCCAGGACTACACCCTCTCTGCTGCTGCTGCAGCCTTTTATGGATGGTATTGTTCTGTGGATGACCTTGTTAGAAATGATTAAAAGAACAACTCCTACCACAGCCAATTAATCTGAATTTAAGCAAAAAAAACCCTAACTCTGGTAAGAGATTTATTTTCTCTCAACAGCAGGAACAGTACATGCTATAACTTCTGTAGGTTATGGGAAAGCCCTCCCAGAACAAGTAATAACCATTGCCTAATTCTTGAAAGAATAACCAATAAAAATGGCTCAAATAGAAAATAACTGAGTATCACCCCTGTCAGATAAAGCTTCCAGGCTCTGATAAAACGAAACTTGCAGAGGAATTTCTCTATAAAACAAACTAAATTTTATTACTGAACAGTAGAAAATTTCTGAAGATATTTGCAATAGAGTATACAGCTCTGAAGAAGTGTTCAACTTTATTCCTCCTTATATCAAAACCAGATGTTGCTGCAGAGGGGAAGGAAAGCCTTACTTGAGAGAGAAAAAAATCCACAGGATCCATAAAAAACCCATAGGTATGGAAGTGGCGTTTGACTGCGAAGGTAACGCAGCTGTACACAGCCACCAAGAATTCCCCAAGCACTTTGATAAGATAATTTCATTGGAAAGGGATTTTTCTATTCCAGACACTTTTCCCCAGGCACCAAGTGCCACTGCTAGCTGAGCTGTGGCCCTGCAGCCAGGCACAAGTGACAGAGGTCTCTGTCCTCAGGTGCCTCCCAGCCCCTCTCTGCGATGAAGGAGCTCCCGGATCCGGCCTCCCGACAGGAAACGGTTCCAGGCAGCAGATGCTGGCTGGGACAAAGCCCATTCCCTGCCAGGAATAACTCTGAAACACTTCAAACAATAACATTTTTACTTTTTTGAGCACTGCCCAAAGAAAAATAAGTACAAAGAGGCCTGGAAATGCTGGTGTGTTTATAGCACAGAATAAGCTACAACACAACCAAACCAACAGCGGTCACCAAAGTCTCCTGACAAAAAGGAGTTGTAAAGTTTTGGAAGCAAAACCAAAAATAACAGGGTAAAAGAGCTTGATTTTAAAAATCCACATAGAGAAAATTATTTTCTCATCTGTTTTATGAAGGAATACTAAGAGCAAAATAATAACAACATGAGCGCGATAAATGAGGAATCTAAGACTGGCTGAAAGTCTGTTTTATAGATTAGTAGTGAATGTTTTGTTTGCTTGATTTCTCCCTTGATTTAAAAGCAGAAACATGCCACTGTTCATTTTCTGGCCTTTCTGTTCATTTTGTTTTCTTTTACTTCTGGAGAAAGATAAGACCTTTGTTGCCAAGCCCATAAATCATGAATGACTACATGAATGCCTTAGGGGTCTCCTGTTGTCCACAGGCACTCCAAGCATCTCCTCTGTAAGGACACAGGCAGAAAAGGTGGAAGGGAGGTTACACAAGGGAAGGAATCAATAATATACCCCAAACATGCCTGCCATAGCTTCCCCCCAAAGAGCAGCACAGCACCACAGCTAAAATATCAGAAATAATTGTCATCAGTCCTGCAGGACACTTGAGGCAAATTAGTTTGATGTCCATATTAAAACCTCATCAGTTAAACTCAGGATCTGCAGAATTCAGGGAAATTGATGTAGGATATCTCAGAATGGCAAAGCCTCCCAAGTTCCATTCACATTGTGACATTAGAGTCGGAATTTCACAGATGTCACATTGCTGAACTTGGAGTTGGAAGCTTTCAAGGAGGAAATATTTAAGGCAAGACTTCCATGGAGAGCATGGAATGCAGTGTGTGTGTTACTCTGCTGCTGAGGAAATTCAGGACTGAAATTCTGGGGCTCCCTGCAGTAGAAACACAGCCACTGGCACCCAGAACTATCAGGCACTGCCCAAGAGAGGTGGCTGAGCTTTGATCCTCCAGCTCTGTGGACCTGCCAGCCTTGCCAGGGCTCTCTAAGGGGACACAAGGTGCCCCTTCCATGAGCTGAGGCTTAGGACCCCAAAACAGGCAGCAGCAACCAGCAAAGGACCCAGCATTTCAATTCCTTGACAGGGTCTGCTGCAGGCACAGGAAGGGAAGAATTTTGTGCACAGAATCCCAAAGCCAGGCTGATAACCCCATCCCCAATTAATCAAGTAATTTATCTGCCACTTTCATGTCAGGGATGGAAACTGTACACAAACCACCCCTGCTAGGACACACTCTTTCATATAATTCTGCTCCATCTTTCCTGCAAACAAGGGAGGTATTTAATATTTTTATACTCATTTGTAGTTCATATTTTGTCAGTGACAAAACTAGTTCTGAAACTTGAAAAGTTGAACGTGTGACCTAAAGCTGATGTGAAACAGCTTCCAAAAGAAAGGTGTTCCTGTGGGAATGGCAGGACTGCCAATGCCTGCCCATTCCCACTCAGCCAATTCACAGCAGTGATTGAATCTCTATGTCAAAATAATCCAAGAGCACAGGGTTTGGTTGTTGCACCTACAGAAACACTCTTTATCAGGCTTTTCTTTATCAGAAAATTATTACTGTGCAGCAATTCATCTTGTGCAGTAAGCAACACCCAATATACAGAATTTACATTAAAAATTAAATAATTACGCTGTACATTATTGTTGTCATTGTTATTATTATTTAAAATAATTTTTAGGCAACTTATCAAAACAATTAATGGAATTCAGATATTCACTGCAATTCACAGGTGACTGCTTGCTCTGGACATCATCAATAATTCAACTTGAACTTATTCTAAACTGCTTCTCGTGAAGCTCTGTCAAAAACCTACTGGACAATGGAATGAGGATGTTTCTTCTACACACACCATTATTTCCAAACACACCTTCCACTAGCTGTTGTGACTATGTTAATAAAGTGTATTTTTCAAAGAACCAAATAAAGAGTCTATAAACAGAGGCTCATAAATAGAAACAGCAGCACAGGTGATCATTGACTTCTGACATCACAGAAATTATCACTCTTTTCCACAAAAAATGATGTAATGCTTACAATAACAAAAGGCCACAAATTAAAGCTCATTCTCATCATTCAAGTAAAAGCATTAAAAATATGTACAGGGGGTTCAAGAGTACTTGAATATCTTTCTAGCCCTGACTATTCCTGACCCAGCCAGCACCAGTGTCTGAAACTCCCCAAACCACTCAGGTTTATCCTCAGCTTCACCTCAGCCCCCTCTCCAGAGCACTGAGCACAACTACTGTGAGAACAGCAAATTTGATTTAACAGCACCAACTGACCTGTAATGACATTAATAACAACAGTCAGTCTAATAAAACACTTAATGCCTCCAAACTCTCACATTTTGAGCCCATAAAGGCAGGAGAAAGGCAGATAATTAAACAGCTTTCCTATAAAACCCAGCCCCATCTGGCTGCAGCTCATTTTCCCAACTGCAGGATCATCAAGCACAAGACTCGACTTTTCATAGGGATAAAGGGAATGGAAAACTGGTTTTGTTGCCTGTGAGCCTTGCAAAAAGGCACTGCCATCCATATGGATACCTGTGCTGGATTCCAGCTCAGCCTGAGCTACAGGTGTGCAATATCCCGAGCTGCAGGAGGGGCAGCTTACAGGGGAGCAGATATTACTTTTGGGGGCTTATCAAAAACCATCCATAAAGGAGGAATTTTTGCTTCTTATGTTTCCCAAATCCCTGCCTGCATTATTTGATCACAAACAAATCCAACAAAACCTACTCACAGTATGCTTTTAACAGCTCATTTTAGCCTGATTTACATTTTAAAGAGTCCACCTACACATGACCATCTCTGCTAACTCTGAAAGATGATCCAACTGTTTCCATCAAGTCTGTGCCTGTTCAAACTCTGCGTTTCAATTTTAACACTGAACAACACTTAAAATTCCTAGTAAATGATATCACTCTGTTTGTTCCAGGTGAGCCACTACAACTTTTTCAACAGACAAGAGGGAAAGAGCTCAAGAATCTCAAACTGAGAGTAGGTTTAAATGGGATATTGGGAAGGAATTGTTCCCAGTGATGCTGGGGCAGGCCCTGGCAGAGGCTGCCCAGAGAAGCTGTGGCTGCCCCTGGATCCCTGGAAGGGTCCAAGGCCAGGCTGGACAGGGCTTGGAACAGCCTGGGATAGTGGAAGGTGCCCTTTGCAAGAACATATTGAAAAGTTATTAGGGATATATATAGATATATATTATATTTAGCAAAATAACAGCAGCAGAATTTCAAGTTTCAAGAAATAATGGCAGGGATCTCAGTACCTACAGACACTGCTCTCAGGGCCAGGAATGCAATTGGCCACGCTTAAAATCCTTAAGAAATGTTTATCAGATAACATGAATTGTAATAACTATAAGGACACAGCTCCCAGGGAACAGTATTACCAATGCTGCACTAGAAAGGTTATTCCATGTAACTCCAAGAGCAGTTTGCCTAATGAATCCACACCTCACCCAGTAGGCCTTAATCCTTTTAGTCGTCTTGGGTTGCCATCCCAGCAAAATTGGATTTGCTCTACAGGAAAAGCCTCCTTTTTGTTCTTAAAATGCAGCTCTGGGGCAGCAAGAAATTAAGAAGGCAGCATCCACTGTGGAAGGGCCTGGTAGGGGAGAGCAGGGCAGATCCACCTTTCTGGAAGTTGCAGGAATTCTTTGGCTGCTTTGGAGCAGCTGAAGGCTGGAATGGAAATGCTCTGATCATCATGAAATTAAAGAGCACAGCAGGAGGGGTGGGTGTAAAATTAGTCCATTAAAAACAAATAATGAGCTTTATCTCAGTGTCCTTCAGGACAGAAGACACAGAGGGTATTTCCAGAGCTCCCTGGAAAAGCTGGAGCAGGGAAATGGTGCCTTCCCCAGTGATGGACTGACCTTAGCACCAGCACATTTCTGAGACCAGCCTGTGTTCAGGAACACTGATGGCTCTCCAAGGCAGTGCCCACTTTTACCAAGAGTGTCCCTGCCTGCAAAGCCTGGGCAAAGCCTGGGCAAAGCCTGGGCAAAGCCTGGCACCCTTCAGCTTCATGAGGCTTCTGGCACAGTGGCCAAACACATTCAAACACGGGGGAAAATTAAGCTTGGCATTAGTGTCACCACTGCCAGCATCAATCTATTAAAGCCTCATTTATAAAGTGTGATTTCAGCTGGAATTGTCCCTCCAGGAGCAGCACTCAGTGGGTTTGAGGCACAACGTGCACAGGGAAGGTGCTGCTGGACCAACCCTCCCCCCTAAAATGTCACTGAGCATCTTCAATGTGTTCAAGGGCTTGCAAATTCCTGAGAAATGGACCTGGGGACGACACAATTATTTCTTATTTTCACAGTCTGAGCAGATTTCAGCTGAGGAAATCAAAAATACAATGATTATATCTGCAGTTATTTTGATCTCAGATATTAGGAATGAAGAAAGCTTAAAAATATTCTGGCTTACAACAACAACAACAAAAAAAAAGGCAAAACAGAACCAACCCCCAAACAAGCTAAAAATCTGTTTTATCAACACCTTTTCTGCTTCCACACAGACTACTTTTTGAGAAAGGTCAATAGGTGTTTGACTTCAGAAAGGAATGCCTCATTGTGAATGAGAATGAGACTACCCCATCCCTTCAGAAAAGGCCAATTCTGATGATAATTTCTAGATAAATATGCCTCTTTCATGAGTTTTGTTAAACTATACATTTATGGATCAGTATATTATGTGTCATGCTGGGCCTCAGGCCTGAGTGGAAATATGAACAGCACCATTAAACAGCAAGAAAAACCCAGTGTTTCAAGTGATCAACACAAACTCAGTTCCACAGACTTGCAGTGATCTAAAATTGCTCCACACAACTCTGATGGCTCAAGAAAATCGGTGTAGCTAAACCCACATATGGCCCAGGATAAAAAAGAAAAACAGAAGAAAAAAGCAGTAAAAGCCAAGTCCCAGCACTACAATGCAAAGATTCAAACCCTCACACAGCTCATTATGTATCCAAATAAAGCTGGCACGGCCTGGCCAGGGAATCTGTTCCATATGTTTGTGTGTACCCTCCTCTCTTTTCCTAAAGAGATCCCAGTAAATAGAACAATTCCTGTCTGCAAGGTGAGACCTTGGATAGGTGTGGTGACCAAACATTGTGCTCACCTTTAGTGCCCTTGGACAAAACCCCCAAATTTCAGGAATTTCATTTACAATTCAGAGCTGAAGATGATGTTGCTTGGTCTGAGCTAACAAAGGGAGCCCCTGGAGACACTTCAGCCACAATTTTTTCTGCACCTTTTTTCTGTAATAGCTGGAATGCAATAATACTGAGAATAAGCAGTGAAAAGCAGGTAATAAATACCTATTCAATAAATACAGTCTCATAAAAACAGCCCTATAACATTTCCCTGATCATTTTAGCAACACCCTTCACGTCCAGGGCAGCCTTGAAAGTGGATTCCCAATGTTTGTTAATGTCAAGGAGCAGTTCATTGTGTCAATGGTTTTATCTCTTGGATGAGATAGAGACCTCAGAGTGCACAGTATCAGTGACCCTCTGATCTGTGTTTTCCCAGAGGAAAGGCACCTGAAATGCCTCTCCTGCTCTCCTGCCTCTCAAGGGCTGCTCTGCAGCCACACAGGACAGGGCAGTAACAAAGCTCTTTGCTGCACTTTTATGCAACAAATAGATTTTTAAAAAGGATGTCGCTTCAGAGCACTTTTTTTCCTCTTCCTTCCTTCTTTCTTACATGTCCTAAATGCATCTATTTCTGCTAGTGCTGAAGACACCTGCAAATCACAGTCAGTGCTTCCCACTCACCACTGCTATCAGGTGTCTCTTATAGTGAGGGAATTCCTTTAAACCACTTCCATTAATTCTTCAAAAAAGAATTGCTGGATTTAAAGAGAGAATTATGTAATCACAAAAGTAAAAGCTATTATTCAGCAGAAAGGTTGTTTTAATTCTTTTTTTTAGCAGAGTGCCTTACACCATCCATGAGGCATTATTGCAAATGTTATTAAAACATAAGTAGCAACATATTTTTTCCCATTTTAAGCAGGAAGTTCTCCTACAGTTTTCCCTCACACAGCACATCTGGATGAATAGCTGTGAGATGCAACCAGGGGATCTCTAACACCCAACAGATTCTGGGGCTTAATCACCTGCCAGAACCCACTAAGTAGCAGATGAATATTGAAAACTGGGTGCAATTACGACAAATACGGTGCTTACACAACCGTGGTTACTAAAAATGCAAATAAAGACACTGCCATTTTGGACTTGGCTCACTCCAGGGAGTGCCAATTCCTCCCTGGAAAACATGACAGAGGATGTGGAACCTCCCTCCATGGAGCAGGATCCACACTGCTTAAGTGAAGTAGGGAATGGCAGCAGTTTGGTAAGTTTGGATTAAACAAAGACCAATTATGCATTAAAAGAAACCCCAGTGTCCTCATCCCAGAATACCTGAGCACCCCCTGACTCTCCATCTCTCCTGTAACTCCCCTAGTTCAGCCCAGACACTAAAATACTGTGTTTACAAACCAAAAGAGGTCTTGTCATAGGATCTACAAACGTCACAAGCTGAATAATTTAAAATTTTGTTTTCCCTTCACACAAATAAAGCCCCCAATGTGACTCAACACAATATATCACTCGTGCTCATCGTCCACTCAGCCTTTTTCTAGAGACAGTATTTCTTTGTTTGAACAAATAAACATATTCTCAAAGTATAGTCAAATATTTTTACAGCTGACAAGGTTCTTCCCTCATTTAAAATGAGAGCCAAAGAGGAAAAACAATTAAGCAAGTGGTAAAAAAAGAAAGCATCAGCTGTTCTGTGAATTGGGGCACCAAGAACCATCAGATCCCAACACACAGTAAATTAACCTACACAAATCTCCAAAAGCCATTTGTGTTTAAGCATTATGTGCTCAAATTTCTGAAATAATGTAAATTTAGCTTTGGGGTGTATCTCCTCTGACTGATGGGAAAACCTGCTAATTCTAGTTAAGGCAAACAAAAACCAGTCACCAGAGCTTGTGTTCTCATCTAGCCCAACTGTGATGGTGTATAAACTTAGTTTGTCCCTAACCCCACTTTGTTTTCCTATGTTCCAGTTCAATCCTCCCCCAGAACCTGTCCCTCAAAGTGTAAACCCCACCTCCACCCATGTCTGTCGGCCCTGGTCCTATCCCCCAACTCCAGAAAGTTCTACTCAGTTCAACTGTTCATTGGAAGCTATGAGCTAGCCACTCCTATTAGGTTCCTTGATTGGTTTGTACCTTGTCAGTTATGTTTCATTCTCCTCCTACCTCCTTCCCTGATTGGATTAGGTGTTATGTACCTCCCTTTCCCCACCTACCCTTATAAGCTACTGCACTGATTGTTTTGAGGGTCTTGTCCTAGGTCCTGTCTCCCTGGACAAGTCTCTCACACTGGTTCTCCTCCCTTCCTTGGATGAGGGAAATAAACCCTCTCCCTGGAAGTTAAGGTGGACAGTGTGGCCTCTCTCATTCGTCTTCCTGCACCACAGACACAGCTGCAGACCTCAACCCTAGGTGGATTTCCCCCAAGAGACTGGTTTGCAGCCTTCTGGTCTGCACGACCTCCTGGACCCTTTAGAGCTCTGGGGTTGCCTTTCCTGGGCACACCCTGGGGCAGTCACTGAGCGAGCCAGCCAGTGTCCATCCCGGGGAGAATAAGCGAGGGTGGTGTCAGCTGGCGCCCAACGTGTGGCCCCTCACTTGCATCGGACCCCACAACTGAGGCTGCATTTTGGATTTATCCATTTGGAAGTTCCAGCCCTTGGCCATCAGCAGCTGCCTGGTGAGCAAACTGCTTTTTCTGCAGTGGTGCTGCCGACAGCACAGCCAGGACAATTCTTCAGCACCAGGAGATCGTTCGTGTGCCATTCTAGGGCTCCCGCTGAGACCACCACCACACCCAACCTCCCCAGGGCTGGAAAATAAAGACCAATCCAAGTGGAACATTGGAGCTGGGAAGGGATGCACTCTGCTGGACCCTGCCCTCAGAAGGAAAGCAAAGAGGGAACAATGGCCTGACAAAATACACATTTTAAAAAACCAGAAATTCAAGGCAATAAAATGACTTGGTAGATTCTTTCTAAAGAAGCTTACAGGGCTTGGTAGAATTTATTGAAGGAATAGAATGCTCAAAGGATGGGGCACAGTGCCAGGACATTCCCTGAGACCACAGCAGCAGCACAGAGCAAGAGCTGGTACTGACTGCCTGCCCCCGCCCCCCCAGATGGAAAAAGAACATCTGTGGGATGCACAAGGACACAGTGGCTACAGAAAAGGATGCAGAATTCCTCACATGCCAGGATCCCCACTGTAAGAGCTGTATGGACTGGAAAACCAACTTATGTAACAGTATTTTATGGTGAGAGGTAAATACTGCTACTGCCCCAGGGGAGGGGCCTGGGCACACCAAGGCCTACAAGTGACCAAGTCCAGGGGCTCCTCCATGCAACTTGCAGCGGGCTTGGCTGCTGAGGGGCTGCCAGGTGTGGCTCTTTGTGATACGGGGCCCTTGACGATGACGCAGAACATGGTGGTGCCCAGAGACCTTTGTGACATCAGAGAGCTCCTCCGCTGAGGGTATATAAAGGGCGCAGAACCCTGGGTGCACAGTCCCGTGAGAGTCACTCTGGCAGACGGAAGCAGCTCCCGGGATCTGTCCAAGCCACTGCAATTCACAGATGGGAGAAGGCAAGTCCAACACCTCCCAGCCACCCAGCCCCCTGCCCAGCTGGGGGCAAGACCAGGCCCTCAGCGAGCACTTGGTGGGGGCAGTGGGTGCCTCAGTCTGGCCACAGCCAACTACTGAGGAGGATGAGGGGGCCCTTGTCAGCACGGAGGTAGACAAGGAACCTGACGTGGATGACGAGCCTTGGCGGAGGGGAGACGTTGGGGCCCAAGGCCTTCACCTGCGGGAAGAGGTGACAGGCTGTGAACTGCACCAAGCAGTACAAGGAATCACAGCCAAGGAAGTGTCCCCATGCGGAGCAGGCAGTCACCAGGAGTTCTATCAGTGCAAGGTGGCTGTGAGGGTGCCGTGGGGACATGGTGCACAGCAGCAGCTCTACCAGCAGCTACCAACTCCAACTTGGGGCAGCTCCTCTACCATCGAGGAGCTGCGCCAAGAGGACGACGACGAGGAGGTCAGCAGCTCTCAAGGCCTCTCTGACTGGGAAGACTGCAACGAGCCAGAGCTGTGCAAGAGAGAACTCTTGGACTGGGACTGCGGCAGCCAAGACAGCTCCATGGAGGAAGGCAGAAGCAGAGACAACATAAGCATCTTCACCTTTGGGGCCACTCCCACCCAGCCAGAGAAGGACAGCTGGGACAAAGTCAGCATCCTCGAGCTGCGTGAAGATGAAGGCAGGGCCCGAAGCATGGCAGCTCTTGAAGCAGATGGGCTGCCAGTGCCTGTCCCTCGCGAGGCCTGGGTTGAGGCCCAGACACCGGAGTCACTCAGTGCCTCGCTTCCCTCCCTGCACAGCCAAGGCTCCGTGGCCCAGCAGGAGCCCCAGGCCGGGCCTCAGAGCCCGAGGCCTGCCCTGCACAGCCCCGCCGGCCCCTCAGCTCGCCGCCGGCCGGCTCTCCCCGCCAAATGGTCCGGCC